>CM060947.1:210273115-210485615 GCA_030765055.1 Mantis religiosa | reverse complement strand
TAATAATAATAATAATAATAATTAATAATAATAATTAATAATAATAATAATAATTAATAATAATAATAATCAATAATAATAATCAATAATCAATAATAATAATCAATAATCAATAATAATAATCAATAATCAATAATAATAATCAATAATCAATAATAATAATCAATAATCAATAATAATAATATTCATCAATAATAATAATATTCATCAATAATAATAATATTCATCAATAATAATAATATTCATCAATAATAATAATATTCATCAATAATAATAATATTCATCAATAATAATAATAATCATCAATAATAATAATAATCATCAATAATAATAATAATCATCAATAATAATAATAATCATCAATAATAATAATAATCATCAATAATAATAATAATCATCAATAATAATCATCAATAATAATAATAATAATCATCAATAATAATAATAATCATCAATAATAATAATAATCATCAATAATAATAATAATAATAATCATCAATAATAATAATAATAATAATCATCAATAATAATAATAATAATAATCATCAATAATAATAATAATAATAATAATAATAATAATAATAATAATAATAATAATAATAATAATAATAATAATAATAATAATAATAATAATAATAATAATAATAATAATAATAATAATAATAATAATAATAATAATAATAATAATAATAATAATAATAATAATAATAATAATAATAATAATAATAATAATAATAATAATAATAATAATAATAATAATAATAATAATAATAATAATAATAATAATAATAATAATAATAATAATAATAATAATAATAATAATAATAATAATAATAATAATAATAATAATAATAATAATAATAATAATAATAATAATAATAATAATAATAATAATAATAATAATAATAATAATAATAATAATAATAATAATAATAATAATAATAATAATAATAATAATAATAATAATAATAATAATAATAATAATAATAATAATAATAATAATAATAATAATAATAATAATAATAATAATAATAATAATAATAATAATAATAATAATAATAATAATAATAATAATAATAATAATAATAATAATAATAATAATAATAATAATAATAATAATAATAATAATAATAATAATAATAATAATAATAATAATAATAATAATAATAATAATAATAATAATAATAATAATAATAATAATAATAATAATAATAATAATAATAATAATAATAATAATAATAATAATAATAATAATAAACATGAAAAATTCAATGCCATAGCCGGCATTTGAACCACGGATCTTCTCGTTTCCGTCCAGTCGCTATCATGTTGACTATATCTATCAAAAACTTTAGCCTATATACGGCTAGTGTGAAGAAATGGTTAATTTACATCAGTTGACTAAACTAATAAGAGTTAAATGATGAAGCCTGGGACTCAAGTACTTAAGATAGTAAGTCGCCACAAAACGGTGAATCTCAGATGTGAGAGCCCCTAGTGGTTTACCGTGGAAATATACGAGTCAAATGGAGAATTTAATGTCAAGACGGCACGTTGGCCATGGTAGCTCAATAGGTTAGAGCGACTGGACGGAAACCAGGAGATCCGTGGTTCAAATCCCGGCCATGGCTTTGAATTTTTCATGTTGACTATATATATTACTCTCAAGTGTTTCTGATTCTTTAACATATAAATTATCTGACTTTCTGCAAGTTTTACTTGCAGAACATAACAGAGTGTTATGATTTTGCAAACATGAAAAATGATTTATATCTTTTTGGAAATATTTTTATCCACTCGTTGTGGAAGTACTGAGTTGCAATTTGAGGTTAGTGGTCTCCAAACCGGCATGTTTTTGAAAAGTAAGCTTAAGAAGGGTTGCTTTAGATGTGTTCAAGCAAATATCTACATCTGCGATTATTTAGTATCAGAATCGCTGCTATGAACTGTTAAAGTTTTGTGTTTTGAGTACAGTTGTATTTAATAACTTGTGTGTAAATGTTGGCAATAGGATTATGTAAGTGTTGGCAATCCGGTTGCTAAGCGCCAGTTGTTTATTGCAATGTGTTCTTGTTGAGTTGTAAAATAAAATCAATGTTGTTATTACGGAATAAGGTGTTTTTCCTGAGAAACTTTAACGTGAACGTCTCTATATGCATCTGTGAACATTTTATTAACTTATGTCAACCATTATAAACAATAACACTAGCCAGCTATGATTTTGAGAGTGTAGTCACTATGTCGCAGTGAAAGAAAATTAAATAAATGAATACACATAAAATTTAATATCCTAAAAAGGATTCAAACATTCGTCTATGTTATTTCTATGCAATAAATACGTTATGCACAAAGGCAAGAGTTTTTATTTTTAACGATTTTTTCGCGAATTTGCGCGAATTTTTTCTTTTTTCGAGAATAATATTTTTTAGCGATAGCCTGTCTAGAAAAATTCACATTTATTACAAATTGCGTAAGTATAACTTTAATTTAACATTCGTGTCATCATAGCATGAAGCTAGAAGTCATGAAAAAATGTTTACAAATTTAACGAAAGCAAAATAAAATTTAATACTTAACAAAGCCAAAACAACATCATGTGCACTGAAATAACAGCTAAGCGGTGCACAATAAACTGAAACCACAGCACCCGGCTGGTCCGTGATACTGAGAACTGTTTGTCGTGTGCTAACGGGAAGTGTTATTTATTGGATAGCACACCGTGCAAAGAAAAAAAAAAACTCCTATTATAGTGACTAAAGGTACTGAGAAGGTACTGAACTTCTTGGAAGCTACCCTAACAGGAAAATATTGTTCCTCAGGGCTTAAGAATGTGTTGTGAAATGCCCGAAAGTTAAAAAATGAATACCACCAATATCTCACCGAAAACCACCCAGATTTAGAAGCTAAACTGTTCCCATTGCCTGTATTGACACGCTGGTCTAGCTCACTTAATTCGGTAGTTTATATTGCCAGCTATTTTGATGCAATTGTCGATTTCTTTTCTAAAAAAGAAAAGCTTTCTGTTCCTGCCAAAATTTGTTAAATTATCCTTTTTGCTGCAACATTTTAAAGGTACAGGCAGATTGATAACAGATCCAATATTAGAATTTCAATATGAACAAAAAGCTATAGATAATCTTGTTTTATTTCGAATTAACTCGCTGAGAGCCAAATGTGAAATACGAGTTAGAGAGTGGTTATTTTGGAAACAGAGAAAGTGCAGTTGTAGATCGTATCATGGATCCCAGTGTTAGAGAAGCAGTAGAAGAGAATCTAAAAGTTTTCTGCCGTATACTTTGTCTAAATTGAACGCCTTTATGGCAAAAGAAACTGATGATATAATAGCCATAAAAGCTTTAGATCATTTGTTTGGACCTTCTAGGCTATTTACTAAATCAAGTATAGGTGATTTAAATCATGTAATGGCAGCACTTAGAAAACTAAATGCATTTAAGGCCAGTGGTATTACTTGTGATTCTGATTTCTTCTTTGTGACAAAGAGCTTTATGACGTTGTTGAACAGAAAATCCATGGTGGTAACGATAACAGATTAGATGCAGTAACAGCACTCTTGGAATTGAAGGCAAAAGTTGATTCTTACAGCAATTTCTGTGGAAAGCCCCATCTATGTTTTTGGTTGCCGATTAAAACGCTGACAGTGAGAGATTTTTCTCTACATATAGCTTAGTTGTGACAGACAAAAGAACAAGTATGAGAAGCGAAAATATCACAACTTGTATGTTGCAGTTGGCGATATCTGATGTATGATATTTTATTCATGTTAACTACTATCTGCTGATTTCAAATAAAACGCTTTAATTTGGAAAAAAGGGGTTGTAACAGTTGTGCTACTCTAGTTACCTGTTACTTTTCATTTGAGCCATGTCATTACTCATTATTTCTTCTCGAAAATTTGCGCTAAATTAATGTGAATTTATGGTAAAAAACAACAAAATACCACCAATTAAAATTATTAATGCGAATTTGATTAATAATCATCACTAGAAAATTTTGCTTCTTGAAGCAGTATATGGTCGCCACAGTCGTCTCGCTTATTGCGGCTACCCTTGTCTACATATTGTGCGTGACGGATAGTATCTATTGCGTCATAAACTGGTGACGTTCTGTGACCCCTGCTGTGTGCTTTCAATTCCATAAAAGATGTAAATGCTTCAATAATTTTAAGTGATAAGAAATACATTTCCAAATAAGTTTCTGTTTTGAATTTGTTAAAAGATAGCCTGAAGCAACGTACCGGAAATTTCCATGAGTGGTTTAGCATCTTTTCTCTTCCGCATTTCCTGGTGGTATTAAGTGAGCCTTAAGACACATCTGGTACTTACCTGAAAAAAAAAGAAATACAATTTTAATAGGTTAAATATATCTGAATTGTGATCATCATCATCATCATCATCATCATCATCATCATCATCATCATCATCATCATCATCATCATCATCATCATCATCATCATCATCATCATCATCATCATCATCATCATCATCATCATCATCATCATCATCATCATCATCATCATCATCATCATCATCATCATCATCATCATCATCATCATCATCATCATCATCATCATCATCATCATCATCATCATCATCATCATCATCATCATCATCATCATCATCATTATGATTATCATGACCAGCAGCAACAGGTAGAAAGGTTCTGAAGAGAGCCTCATAAGTTATATTCAATGTTCAAGTAAAAGCAACACCCCCCCCCCCCATCTACCCTACACAAGAGGTGACAATGCGACTATTCAGTAATGTATTTGTATTCTAAACATAGATTTACATCACCAAGCCAACATGTGTCTAATGACAGGGCTGTAGCATTCGAGAGGTCATAGGTCCAAATTCTTTTACAGGATTTATGATTCTGTACTGTCCATAGTTCCAATCACAGAATACAGAAAATAAAAAAATTAGTAAAGCTGGGAAGACTGGCCCATATCACACGATCATGAAGGTCTACCTTACGATCAAATAAACTAGAATAGTAAGTTAATGACTAGCATACACGAAATTAAAGTTTTCAATGGACTCACAATTCATTGCCGTGATTTGACCCGTGTGTTGATGCGGTATTACATAACAAAAAAGCCTTAAATTTCTGTATTCACTGAAATCAAAATGATCTATCATAATGGAGGAAAATCAAATCACTGTCTAGTTTGATCTGTCCATCCTTATCGTAGTTTAAGAAAGTCCACTTAAGAGGATCAACCTTTGAAATATCATCGCAAATTCAGAACAATGCAGTATTAAATCTTATTGCCTTTAAGGGACATTTGCATATAATGGCACAGGTAATGTAATATGTAAGTTAATCGATGGAAATTATTCATTTCCTCACACTAGCGACTGGACGAAACCAGTAGATCCGTGGTTCAAATTCCAGCCGTGGCATTGAATTTTTCATGTCGACTCTATCAATCCAATACCTTAGCCTGTATACAGCTAGTGTGAAGAAATGAATAATTTCCATCAATTATCTTAAATAATAAGAGTTAAATGATGAAGCTTGGGACTCAAGTACTTACAATAGAAAGTCGCCACAAACGGTGTATCTCGGATGTGAGGCCCCTAAGTGGTTTACCGGGGAAATATATGAGTCGGTTGCAGTTTAATGTCATGACGGCAAATTGGCCATGGTAGCTCATTGGGTAAGAGCGACTAGACGGAAACCAGTAGATCCATGTTTCAAATCCCCGCCATGGTATTGAATTTTTCATGTCGACTCTATCAACTGTAATATGTATTTACAATTTGTACGAGAAAGTAGTTTTTAGGTCTAAAATCACTTCTCTGCCCTAAAAAATAATCTATTTTCTTTACTATTTATTTCAATACTCGCCATCATTCAAATTTATCTTTTTGGTGTAAACCTTTGGCAATCAGGTTATACGCTCCTGAATTTGGTTTCTAAAATGATGAAATAAGTTTGCAAGACCAGGGTCTGAAATAGAATAAAATTGTGTTTTCACATTCCATAGCCGTGTATATCATTTAAAAATAGTTATTAATTTCTGGAGCTACTGAAGGAATTGATGAAACGTTTAAAGTTTGTTACGAAAAGGATGCAACTTTGATATAGACTATATCACACATAACTGATAAGAAAGTCACAGTTGCATTAAAATATATAGACTTTCAAAATTTCAGAGGTTGTTTTTCTAAGACCTACGTAGCCTGTTAGTATGTTTTGTTTTATTTGAATGCGTATACTCCTGACAGGCAGTCTGACAATTAAGTTGTTTGTTTAGCACTATCAGATACACAAGTGAAAACTTCATTGGGGGCTTGGATTGAGAAGATAAATGCCACTGTTACGCTCCATGTACCAAACGCAATCAGCCGATCTCTAAATTTAGACGTGGAAGGCAACCAACAACCACTTGTTGATTCAAGCCGAGGAAAGCTATGGCTTCTGAAATGTAATTATTGCAGTCACAATGTTTTGTTCTTACCACAGAAATCCTATTTTACAAGGTTAAAAATGACAACTCTTCAAATGTTTAGCACCTCTTCCCCCATTTGCGGCTTCTGTGTAGTGTGTGTTTTACACGTTTGTTGTTTGTTTACACGGTGAGGACATTTTAATCTCATTATTTCCCCGCGTTTAGTGTTTACACGTGGAATTTGCAACCGCTCCCAAAAAGTACACACTCACAAAGATACAAGAGGAACGAGAAAGAAATGAAAAATTGTAACCGGTAATGCTACACTACCCTCAAATGACTTCTGTGCTAGTTGTCATTTCATAGGTCTTCCTGATGTTTCACAGGATGATTACTTTAAACTTATAATTTTTTAAGTTTACATCCTCTAAAGTTAAGTCATACCGGCGATGAATGAAACACACCCAGGTAACACACCCTGATCGAGATACGAGCTCAGGACCTGTTGAACGTGAGACAGACACGTTACCATCTACACAAACAAGGCGGGCTTCTTAAGTTTGGAAAAAAGGAAGAAAAACTATGCTAACATTACCCAAGCGTTCAATGAACACCAGAATTGAACTCCATATTGAGGTGGAATCTATAGCTTATATAAGTAGTTTACACCCAGCCGAAAGTCAATTTTCTGAAGTCACATAGAGGTTAGTTGTCTGGTGCATGTATTTATGTATTTATTTCTCTATAATGATTTTATGTTCTTACGAATTTGCTAACACATTTCTTTTGATTTGCGATTTTATCTCATAACCCTCCATATATTTTAAATACGTCTTTACCTTACACAAATAAAAATATTTGTTAATTAATGTCCATTTATTTTAAGAAGTTGATGTTAATACTTCCTTCTTCTTTTTAAGATCGAGTTCACGAACATTTGCTCGCATCGTCCGATTGATTTTTTCACGATTTGACGATTCGTGAAATCGATCTTAAAAAGAAGAAAGAAGTATTAACACCAACTTCTTAAGATAAGTGGTCATTAATTAACAAATATTTTTATTTGTGTAATATTTATTACTCCACGTAACTAGCTTCATTTTCTGCCTAATCCGTCTTTACCTTTTTATGTATGGTGTTAAGTTAAATCATAACCCTTTTTATTTTCCTACGCTATTTTGCCCTTGCGTTTTACCTAAATTTCCTTAAGATAATTTATATCTCCTTTCTTTAATTTAATTACCATTAATGTATTCTACTTTTTGTTAGGAGCATGCTTGCGTCGACCTTTTACTAAACATGAGAGTGGGGCGGGGGGGGGGGGGTGTCTGGGGGTTCATTGGTTTCAATACATGTATTTCCATTGGAATCTCCCTAACTGGTATTTTAACTGAATGCATATTTCCTGTAGGTACCTACGTAATATATAAGCAAGTAAAAATAAACTGTAAGGGTTTTACGAAACATACCATCCTCACATAAATTGATTAAATACAGACTGTTAAAAATATTTGCTTTATAGGATCATCTTATAAGAACTTAAACAAAAGTGAGAAAGTAGCCGTAATACACTCTGATAGCCAGATGACACTTGACTCCGTAAATAATTTTAAAATCCGTACAAATTTAATAGAAGAGATCAGAAAACAAAACAATATAGCAAACGAGGGTTGGACAATACACTACACATGGGTGAACGCTCATGTGGGCAATAGAGGAGATGAACTGGCAGATGTCCTCACCAAAAGTTCTGCAGAAGGTGCTTCACACCTTTTAGCAACCAGAAAATACCACTAAGAGTAACATTAAGTAAACTTAGGAAAGAAACAGAAGAACTGTGGGAAAATGAATGACAGAAAACAGAGAAAGGAAACATACATTAATAGCCATAACATCCAAAGTTTTCAAGTTAGAGAAGTGAAACTTAGTACACTCATTTAAGATAATACAGTTAATACGCACAATTTTTTTCTCATAATTTTCCATTGTTTATTACTAATGCTATATATTTTTTCTATATGCAGAGATATTTACAAACTTAAGCCCATTTTTTTTTCAAAATTCACATATGATATCTTTCTGAAATTTGACATGTTATTTTAAAACACATTAAAAATGAATTTGTTGGATTTAGATTTCTTATTGAAGCTGTATAGAGTTTAAAAAATGTTAATCATATGCATCCTTTAAAAATTAAAATAATTTCATATATTTTGTATCATCACATTCCATCTGGAGCTTAATCATAAAGTCTAGAACCAAAAAAATGTTCACTGTGGCATAAGAAAGCTGTGTGCTAAATTGCATCACTGTAGACGAAGTAGTTTGAGAGAAAAATGGATTGAATTTGTGGAAAATGCAAGTTACAGGAAAGGCAATTAAAATACAATAAGTATTATTCAGTTTGCCTTTTAATTTTAAGTCAGAACTTCCCATATCCATAGTCTGTATTCTCATTCTGGTCTTCTTCAGCCTTTCTTTTTAAATTCCTCTTCTATCTTGCTTCTTTCTGCATTAATTTCATAGCTCTTTCTGCACCAGCGATGCGAATGTTGTCGATACTCTGCAAAATTGCTTCCATAAACACACCAGGTTGATACCCTAACTGATGCATAACTTTCTTTCTGCCAACATTCCCATCATTAAACACTATTGCAGCATCAAATGTAGCAATTTTCACCACTATGGAAGACGCAAATAATATTTTGGGACACCTTTTCCATATCAAATTGTTGAGGCTTTCATTTGAGTTTTGTGTCTCTCCATAGAGACATTTCTTTTAGCAAGTCTGGGTGTGCTAAGAATTGGTAGGTGGGCTTTATAGATTCCAAGACAGCTGATGGAAGACTATGTGTTGCTACTATGCTACTATGCAACACTAGGACATTTAATTTTTTAAAGGTAAATAAAGACCACGTACAGTCATAATGTTTTGTTGTTTGATAGCTAGCACTATATACTATTTTACAAAACAATAAAAAGAAATTAGAATTTTTGAACATTTTCTCGTACGTCCCCCCCCCTTAAAGGACAGGTTAAACACCTTTATTCTATTTCAGGAATTGTCACAACCTTTCTAATTGGACATGGTAGAATACGGCCATACTCTTACCGCTTCCATATAACGAACAGTCCAACCTGTGGATGTGGAGCCCAAGAGCAAACTGTGGATCACCTACTGCTTGAGTGTTCGAGACTGGGATAAGAAAATAAAAAGTTTCGGCAGAGTCAAATAAGGAAACATGGAAAGTGAATCGAAAAGAAAGAAAAATTAGTGAAATATTATACAAAATAATTTGTGGACTTTCTAAAAACTATTCCAATAGATTATAAAAAATTAGCAATCAGTTAATTCATCATTAAATGGCCAATGTACACCAATGTTGCCCTGCAACTTAATATTTATATAACTATCCTGAAAGCACGGCAAATTATGTAAGATGTTGTAATTAATTAATAAAACATATGCTTGTTGTTCCAAACTAGAGTGTGCAAAAGCTACGTATTAACAGAAATAGCAAGAAAACAGAACATGTACAGTACTGGCTGCACAAATGTAAGCAAGAAGTGAACTTATTTTACTTCTTTCTTTATACAGCTAAGCTATATATACTTCAGTCATTTTTCATTGCTGTTTCAACGAAAGTTCTGTGTGGTCAGTCCCCTCTTGATAAAAAGTTATGTGAGGCGATATCAGGAACATGTTGGGCGGTCCCTTATCATTTGGCAGCGTTACCAACCAACTTTGTTTCCGTTGTAGGTTCCACACGTTTATGCATTACTTTAACTGAAATTAAACTATCATAATATTATTTTGAAATTTACTTAGCTTTTCAGCGAAAAACAAATCCTTCTTTTCAATACATTTTTATTAAAGGATTTTATGAATTTATAACGTGTCATTCATTTAATATGATAAACTTATATATTAAAATTCAACTTAAATATTTTATTTTTATTAAATATTTTTAATAGATTCCATATTTTGGGAATTCCTTAGGCCTGCTTCTGAAGTACTTGTATGTACTAAAAACAAAAAGTCGTATAAATACCAAACACCGTATTACATTTTAATATATTTCAAGGAGGTGATACGAAGATTTTCAAGAAAATCATTCCAATGGCAAGGGACACTTTTTAAATGGTATTTTCTCAAAAATAGTTCTAATTACTGCACAAACTGTCATCCAAAGCTTTTCCTCAGTCCTAAAAACTGGAAATGTCGGGAAGGGATCCTAAACATAGACGTGAAGTATTTCTTTCCCAAATATTACACTGCATCAGAATAATTAACTGCCGTGATACCATATGCAGTAAAATCGGGTATTAAACACGGCTCAGAGGTCTATTTATTAGCTTGAAGCTCTTTTACGTGTTCTAACTCTATGACACAGGACCAATGGCTCTACTTTCCCTTGAAGAAAGCCATGCTAAGAATTTTAGCGCTCGAAGAAATACATCGCTTTCCGCGGATTTAAATGTGTGATTTCGGGAACCAGGGCTAGCACTTTACCTCTAGACCAGGGCGGGGAAGGAAGACACTGTATGTGTGAATTTACCTCCTTCTTGTCCCCCACTACTTTCACCAGAGAGGTAAACACGGCCAGATTCTGTTTATAGTCACGTGGCAGTCTTATCAATGTAGTGGTGATTTACATGTGGCAGAGCACAGTTTTGATATGACTTATTAATATTGGATACATTACGAGCTACATCCTAAGGAGGCTCATGCTGGAGCCTATAAACCTTCAAAGCAACACATGAAGTTCAGGAAAACATGGTTTGGATTTGTATCCACATTACCCAAGCTGCAAAATTTTGCAAGCAAATTACTGGCCATGTTAATGTGTACAACTGTGCAGTATATTGACACTCAACAAGAGCCTGCTACCCAGATCGTCTTCATACATTATACGTCTAAGTTCATCTAGTTTGCAGCCGGACATTGAAACAATAACATTTAAAATGAAAGCAGCAAGGATAACAAATTTGTAAATTAAGGGAATATCATTATGGCTGTTTAACAATATATATTTTAAACAATATTAGATAAACTGTGACGCTAATTTTAAGAATACAGAATAGAAAGCATTTAAATATCTTTAGCAGCAAAAGGGAAATATTTATCACCTCATAACTATATATAAATCGTTCATTCAAAATTATGTTTTTGATTACGTCCAAAGCCCGAATGACCGCCACTGTGGCACACATCACCTGTATGTTCACGTGCCACATAGAGGGGAAAAGGAAGGGGCGTTTGCAAGGATAAGGCATTTCGCACTTCGTGTGTATACTTTGCCGGACCTGTACTAAGCTATAATGAATGGCCTTTGTATTCTTTCACTATTTACAACGATGTTCTGTAATGAAACCATTTGTGCATACATTTATCTCCATTAAGATGAAATAGAAAAGTATCGATTAGAATCATAAACAAACTAATTCAAAATTTGAGGCGAACGCGTTCGAAAAATTTGTGCATTGCCGTGCTGCCTGTTTGCAAGACAAGGAATTTGTGCCTCTCTGACATCAACAGAAGATACTGGGGTAAGCTTAAAGCAACAAATAATGCGGGTGTCCAGCTCTTCTTCATCGAGAGAATACTTCTTACTTTCTTATTGATCAATCATCAGGACAATGCTTTGCAGATTAAAGTTAACAGAAGGTTAAAGAACAATAACACTCAGGGTTAGGCTATCACGCTAACAGAACTATAGCTAAATTATGTTAGTACATCAATATAAATTTTGGGGGAATTAAATTCAATATTTGTGGCGTAAGACGCAATTCAAGCACTAGTCACTGGAATCAGAAGCATCCTCAGGAGGACCTGCGATAGTCTCATCTTCAGGCGTTTGGAGGTGACGCCAGGGAACGCCGATATTACAACGCACTACTCCTGGGGTATCTTGTAGGGTAGAAATGAAACAACGGGCGATCCTGCGAATGAAGTAGTGAAGAGACAAAGGGTCACAGTTCGTGATGAAGCTGCTGATATAAACCATGGAGCGTTGGTAGCGATGCTCATGAAGTTCTTCTGAATAACTTGGAGACGATACAGATGACATTTCTTACTGAAGTGCATAAACAATCCTGTACATGGTACATATCCACTGTTTTGTTCGACACATCAGTTTTAGCACAGACAAATATGCTCGCTTCAGCTTCCGCAGGACTTAGGTTACTCGCATCTAACTTTACCAATTATGTTTAACTGTCACTTTTGCCGAAATAATTAATTTTACATTCGACATGACGAAATAAAAATATCACCTTAGCCGGTAACTTCTGCTCTGTAAAGACTAAATTGTAACATTAGGTGTGGTGCCTGCCTCAAAAGTTGTAGGTGGATTCACCCCAAATTTGTGTTTAACTTGCGCTTTTACTAAATGCGGCATCGCAGGCGGATACCTTTAGAGAACAAGGCTGCTTATAATAGACGTGCACCATTCATTTGAACATACTAATCTGTGGTTGTTTATCAAAATATGAATAGGGAAACTACATTGCAATAAATTTCAAAGAATAATGACTAATATAAGAATAATGCATTCAAACTGACGAGAAGTGACAAACTAGATTTGTTCAAAAAGACATAACCTATCAAAATGTGTTCTCAATAAAGATATCGCAAACGTTCCTTGAAAGTAGTTTAATTTCACTTAAAGTATTTTGAACTACGGATATTTTACACACAGCATCCTCAAGAAAAAACATGCAATCCTCGAAATCCGGGCCCTAACAATTGCATTACGGTATAAAATGGAACTTTCGCCATCTCTATTGACAATTATAAGCGCTAACATACATTTCGTTATATATTCGAAAATTACTAAAACATTTAGCTTATTTTTATCCACATATCGTAACGGCTAGCAATCTTATATCATTTAGGCCAGTGTAACCTTGTCATTATTGTAAATTGGTTTCGCCAATAACCATTTAATAGGTGCCAGTATTATGATATACTTGAAAAGCAAAATCCTTGCAATCCAGGCCACTCTAATCTTGCATCATGTTTGTACCGCAACCTTTCAACAAGGATAAGAATGACATGTCAACAGGACAATGCAAAGAGGAATGCGACGGTAAACACAGGTGCTCGTGCTGCAACCCGGAACTCAAACCGGAACTGTCTTAATTATGTCCATTGTGTAAAACTTCTACAGTGTCTCTACAACAATCTGAGGTAAACATCAGCAACAGTGATAAATAACCCGTTTGTAATCAGGCAAGTATGGTAATACATGGGTTACGGGTGCCAAAATGCTACAAACGAGAAAAAAATTACGCATGTTATACTCGGACAACTTTCTCCACTCACTATATTTTACATGATATCTATAATATGTTAGTCAAAATCACTAGAAGAAGTTTTTAAATGGCATTTTAGCACATAGATTGCTATATAAGTAGAGATAGGCAATGCTCTTCGCCGAATAAAAGAAATATCTGATGTGTCCACTCACATTGGTTTCTCTCCTCCTGTACAAACCATTCTTTAAAAAAGAAAGGTTATTCGTCCATCTACTTTATGTTAAAGAGACAAGCGTTCGTAGAAATAATTTTATTATAATTTTCTTAAAATATAACGCAATAGGAGAGGAAGTAGGAGAGGAAGAAGGTTATAAAGATAGATTATTTTGACAACTGGTCGCAATGCGATGGCTTTAACATACCTTTTTCTTTGCACTGCAGCACATAAAAATATACAGCTACTTCTCACTATAGAAAAGTGTAAATATTGAAAAATTCAAACAAAGAAGGAACATCTCAGAAATGGCTCACTCCAGTAAAAGTTTATTTAAATAAGTTCTGTGCTTTAACAAAATTTACGTTTCTTGTATAACATTTTGTTTATCACTTACGATTTATAGGGTAACGGATAAGGACTCTTTAAAGACAGTGTTACTCAGGGAGCAGCGCTCCTGCTCACGTGAGCTCCAGGAAGGTAAGGATCTCGTCCACAACGAAACGTGGGTTATAGAATGAGTTCCTAAGCCGTCGACAAAGCAATCAGTCTAGGAGAAGAGGACTCCAAAATGAAACTCCTGGTCCTCCAGGTTGGGGATTAAGCAGCAGGCATGAACCTACCCAGGTAAAGAGCATACTTACTAATAAACTTCAAATTAAAAAAACCGGATGGGTATCTGCAAAGAGCTATTTATAACTCAATTATAACGGCTACTGAACATAATTTGAAAATTTCATTTGAAAATAAAAATGTCATTTTATGGAAAAGACCCTGTCAGAACTAAAATTGTGATTGATAGTGTACCTACAGAACAAGTTATGGATTTTAAATGTTCAGGAGTTGGTAACAATAAAACAAAAGACCAGAAACTTGAAGCTTTCCCGGCGTTGATTATGAATTATTTCTTCTCAAATGATGATGGCAACACGGTGCGTCGTCGTAAGCTTGGACAGCGATTTAGCACTTACCTGGCTGATCTCCCGAGAAGAAATCATTCAAAAACAAAAGACATTCGTAAATGCAAAACTTAATGTATTTCAACACACACGTGGAACAATTAGAACTTTATCAAAGAAAGTTAGCAAAGAAACCTAAAAGAAATTTTAATTTCAAATCAGATTCCATTTTAAAATCACTCCTGGAAGCTAGCAATATATAAGTCAGCGGCTGGAGAACTGAGAAGTTTGTAGGGTTAAGTGAACAAGTAGATGAAGCCAGTTTGGAAACGTTGCCTTCTGTATTAGACATTTCTGATTGCAGCGGGACTTTGTTTTTCATTGATGTAGCACTGCTAGTAATCTCTATGTTATCAGTGGGCATCTGAAGAGGACCTTTATTTTGTATTGTTGCATTATCACTAGTGCCAACAGAATTACACGTGGATGGCTAAAGAGAATCATTATTTAGCCCTGTAGCATTAGTAATAGTTCCAGCTGAGTCGGACTTGGATGACTGAGGAGAACTATTTTGCATTGGTGCATTGTTAGCAACATGTTCTATGTTTTCATTAGATGGGTTCAGCTCCTGATTATCCACAGAGGGGCAATGTTATGCAATATGCCCTTGATTTTGGCATTGGAAGCAGATGGGAACGTCTGAGGATACATATATCAGTGTGGTAGGTTACCTATCACTTGGAAAGAATAGAGAAGTTTATCTTCATCTTCCGGTGCAATGAAAGTTTGCCGACGAAAACTCAAGATATGAGACAGTCTGTGGTCAGAAAGACCTGCTCGTGGAAATGACATTGGTGCAACAGATTCTATTCCAAATGCCAGCAGTTTTTTCTCTAGTACATAATGTGGAATACTGGGGCACACATTAGATAAAATTATCCTCTTGTTGCGGAATATTAATGATTTAATTGGAAAATGCTCTCCTGCTACTGAAATTACTTTGTGTTTATTTATGAACTGATCTGCTATTTCCTAGATAAGCACAGTCTTTTGTTTGATATTTTAGATGCAAATCTAATATGAGAGGGATTAACTTTAGTAGCTAACTGTTGCACAAATTCAATGATGGAAGCATAATCAACTGAGTCAATTATAATAGCGTTTTCCTTTTTAAGGGATAACGTACTCTGAGATGCTTGCGAATAACTAATAGCTCACTTACTCTTAGATATATTGGTAGTTGGTTGAGCTCGTTGGTTGGTGGAATCCATGTTGGTGAGGTTAGGTGACTCGGAAACCAAGTATTAATCAAATATTAATGAATTCTTACTCACAATATGAAAACAATTACACCAAACAAAGCACTAAAAATTAATAGTAAACCACATTAAACAAGATACGGTGCAGACTTCTGGTAACAATAACCATAAGTTAAGGAAATCAGAAACCCAACTTTTCACTAGACGTCATGGCCTCCTGAATTTAGAACTTTGTTTTAGAACTAAACAAATAAAATACGTATATTTAATTTTCTGTGAATATCCTGTGAAAACCTCTTATTCTGATTTTTAATTTTAGTAAAACCTTAAAATCATAAAAGTTAGGAAAACTACAGAAAAAGTGTGCAACTTATTAAAATAAATACAATTTTCTCTAATACGCTTTCTTTTTTCTTTCGCTGTGCTCGAAATATTCTCTACAGCATATAACCAAATGCAATACGAAGCATGCTTGTTTATACGAGGGCTGTTCAACAAAGAATGATCATAATCTTTTACGGTCATAATTTTTTGCACTAAAATTCAATCTTAGCTTGCTGTAAAACAAATACGCCGTAGTAGTTTCATTGTTTGTGCCCCTGGTTCCCGCCTGTGAGAACCAGGCAAGTTCAGACATGTTCAGTATCACCTACAGCTGCAATGGAGGTAACACGCGAGGAACAATATGCGGCGTTGAAATTCTGTTTTCGTCTCAACAAATCTTCAGTTGAGGTCTATACAATGTTACAGGAGGCCTATGGAGAGTCTGTTATTCCCCACAGCACAGCATGAAGGTGGTTTAAAATGTTTAAAGAGGAAGGATAATCAATTCCAAAGGAAGGTGTACCCTGTGCTCCAGTTACTACTCTTATGGAAGAAAATATCAACACTGCTGCTCCCATTGTGAGAGAGGGTGGACGAATTACCTTATAATCACTTTCTGAAATATTGAACATTTCATTGGGTGCCACCCACACGTTGGTGACAGAAACATTACACATGAGAGGGGTTTGTGCGCGATGGGCTCCAAGACTGTTGATTCCCGAACAAAAGGACATTCGCATGTAGGTCTGCACGAAATTAAAGTTGATGTTAGAGTAATATCCGGAGTTTCTTTCAAACGTAATCACTGTTGATGAAACTTGGCTACATCATTTTGATCCTGAGAGCAAACAGCAAAGCTCGGTGTGGAAATTTCCTTCATCACCAACTCCGAAAACAGCAAAAGTGGTTGCCTCTGCTGGGAAAGTCATGGTCATCTCATTCTTTGATATTCATGGAATGGTTTATCAGCATGTTTTACCTGTACACACATCAGTAACTGGAAAATACTACAGGGATGTCCTGAAAACATTGCAAGTGCATATCAGGCGCAAAAGACCATAATTCCGTGAAGCAGGCTGGTTGCTGCACCACGATAATGCGCGGCCGCATATTGTCAATGCTGAATAACCTGCAAAAATCAACGTGAAATGCATCCTCACCCTCCCTATAGTCCGGATTTAGCCCCATGTGACTCTTTTCTATTCCCTAACTTGAAGAAACTCCTTCGTGGGTGGCATTATCCATCATCAGAAGCAATGGTGAAGGCTGCGGAGGCGATTTTGAAGGATATCTCCAAAAATGGCTTCCAGCATGTCTTTGAGGACTGGCAGAAACGCTGGGACAAGTGCATCGCATTCAGGGGAGACTATTTTGAGAAGGACCATCAAAATTATGAGGATGAGTATAGGTATGTTGTCAAACAAGGTTGTGATCATAGAACACCTGCCTGCCGTGCTAGGGGTCCCGGGTTCGATTCCCGGCGGTGGGGATGGGGATTTTTCTCCTACCAAGATAATTCCCCATCTTTCCCAGAGTCTGGAAGTATGATTGAGAGTGTGAATGTGTGTGTGTGTGATCTAATGATTAAGAAACCTAACGAATACGAGTTAACACCTTCGATATGTTCCAAAGGAGAACGGCCGCCGATATGACCATTGTAGTTAAAGGCGGAGTATAAATGGAACAAGGAAAAAAAAAAAAAAGGTTATGATCATTCTTTATTGAAGAGCCCTCGTATCTTACATAAAGGGAACTTCAGACATACTTTATGTCGGCGTTTGGATTAAATGTAAAAAGCAGTTAGCAAAATGATATTTGTTGACAAACATTATATTACCATACAAAAATCAGACACACCAATTTGTAGATTACATAATTCTCTTTTTAATATCAAAATGCATTGGCAAAACATTTTACTTTGAACGCTAATGTTGCACTTAAAAGAATCCGGAACTTATGGGCCAACACATTACATACGAATGTTGCTCGTTGTCTCAGAAAAACGCTGAGCAGCAGGATAAATAAATAACACAAGGTGAGGGCAAACGCGGCGGGCACAAAATCCCAAAGAAAACAACACAACAGGCTGTAGGTAGCAGAAAAGCGTTCCCAGTCACGCAAAGTGACGTCACTGGCCGATTGCTTCCTATCCCCAAGGAATTTAATGCACAGGTGTGCAATAAGAACTATGAATATATTAGCATATTGTACCACGTGACGACACTCACGGCCTGAATAATAGTTCTCGTTCTTCGTTTTCTAAGGAACTGGGTAAATAGCCTTTACTGTTTTCGAGGAAAACTGTGCTTTTATAATAGTGGCAAGAGTACAATTGTGATGGTACAGTAATAACAAAATATTTTTTTCCAGAGCTTTCTCCCTTGCCTACAGATGAATGTCAGGTAACTATTCGGCGCTATGAACCATACTCATTGAAAGAATCGCCTATTTCATAAATAGTGCAATAAGATCTACCTGGTTAAAGAATGTTTAAAAACACAACTGGTTGCGTTACAATCATGTGACTTTACCTATTTAGCTGTGTTTATAAGAGGGTAGGTATGTGATATTTCCTAAGCGAGCTTATTTTTATATTTCATTTCAATGAAATAAACATTGAAATAAACATGAAATAAACATATTTCATACATAAAAATTAAACATATTTAATTAGGATAATTAATATAAAGCACGCTTTGTCTGTCGGTTAACATTTACTACTAGTTGTAAAATGTTATGTAAAATTCCTTCCAAATGGTGAGTTTTCATAAGCTATTCTCAGGGCATTCAAATTATACACAACATGTAAATATCTTTAATAAATTGTATTGTGATCAAAATTGATGTCATTTTTTTTTTAGAAAATCATATATTTTGAAAAACTCTGTTTTTTTGGGCGGGGGGGGGGGGTCAAGCGGCGTAAGAAGTTTGTCGAAGCTCTTGCGTGTAAAAGGAAGAATGAACTTGTCGCTTCACAGTTTGTTGTGACATACAGTGATTTGTGCTGTTGCCCAGTGAGTTCTTTTGAATGATAGAGTGAGAGAAGAGGAGACCTGTGCTCGATACCCCAGTAAGCGAACAAAAGAGTGAAGTGCTAAGTTCGAACCTCCAGTGAGTAACTGGAAGAGAAAGGAGTCTTACGTTCGACAGTTAAGTGAGTGGTCCAATGTTCGACGCTCTACTGAGTGTTCAAAAGAGAAGTTGCTTCGCACATGGTTTATTGCATCTGCAAAGGGAAATCGGAGAGTGATAGGGGAAAAACTGGATAAAGTCGCTCCTAAATATAGACTTTAACCTAATTTATAACAAAACGTAACTGAAATCTGTTATACTAAAGTTAGACGATGGTTTGACATAGAATAACCCTGATCTTGTTGGAATGTTCTCTAGTTATTTCAGACCATAGAGTAAAGAATCAACTGACACTTGCTGCAAATTATTATCTTCCCCTGTTGTGAAAGCACCTAAAGGCCAAGCATAAACGTTAACTGAAAGTTATTAGAGAGCAATACGGCGTGTAAAAATGCTGTAAATGAAGGTTTTCAAAAGTACTTCAAATAAGACATCATGTTCAAATATATATTTATCTAATGTAAACAAATTGTTTTATGATAAAGTCTAAGGTAGTAATAACAAACAGGTAGGTATGTTTTTCTGCGGTTGATATAAGTGTATAGAACTCCATTCATTCACCCAGCAAATTTTCCTTTACGTAAACACGAGTGATAAAGAACAAGTTTTTCAACGTTATAGCTTCAAAGTGCCTATGTAAATTTTATTTCATTTAGTGGTAACATGGTGTCATATGTGAATTACTGCCGCGTTGGTTGTTATATCGTTAACCTAATGACTATGTACGCAAATTACCCGTGAAGACTTGTTCCATCCAATTAGCTGCAATATTGTGGCACATCTTCCTTGCAGTCCGGACCAACAAGTATACAAGTGTTCTGGTTTCTTATGTTAAACCTGTTTTGAATTCTTCTTTACTACTTGCCGACGGTTTTTGCCAATTTCATAGTTTTTCCACAGACAAAGGTCTTACATGTTTCAACACAATTCAACAGATAACGACCTTTCCATTGAGAAGTATTTCCTAAAAGGCGTTTTGTCTAATGGCATTTTAGAGTCAAAAGCAATGCATTTTGTTAAAAAGAATATACTGTGACTCCAGTAAGCGTTCGTATCCACTTTGCAAATGGGGAGCAAAATTAATACATAACATATGTTCATCCTTTTAGTATGTGCAGAGAACAAACGATATTAGGTTTACATGTTTTGATGATTTATACTTTTCTAATTTTATTAATCGCTCTTTTTAACTAAAATATTATACAATACTAGCCTTACATGTACTATTCTGAAGTACAGGCTTTAATAACAAAAACAAAAGCATAAATAGAATAATGGCAACAGAAATCAAATTTCGCAGATCAGCTAAAAGCTCTAAGGTGGACTGTACTCATATATTAATAAACGGAATATTAGAGAAGAGCTTAAAATTTATATAAAAAGATATATATATATATTCACATAGCAAAAGTATAAAGAACACGTAAGGGTAATGCAAGAAAGTTAGGTTTACAATAGATCCTCAAATAAAAGAGAAAGATGGAGCAAGAAAGTGACGCCTTGGTGAGAGGCGAGCTACTCAACCACAAGGCACACGATTACACAATATTCAATGAACTAAAAGAACACTTCAAGGGCTATGCACAGAAATTTCAAGATATGTTATTTTCACGTTAATGTGCTAGGTATTATATTAATCATTAGGACCACTTTTGATAACATTATTATTTCAAACCGAGCGAGATGGGTCTACCGTAATATAAGGAGTCGCATTAGAGAGGTCCCAAGTTTGAACTTGGAGTCTGACCATGGAGATTCTCGTGGTCATAGAGTAACACGGTTCTTTTATCTGCCATTTCTTCATGTTACAGGTAGTTTCCGGGGCTTCGTGGCGGGTAAATGGCGCAAACGCTTGGGATTTGCTAATTTCCGGCTCCGTCAGAGAATGGCCATTAGAACCTACACTACTAGGTCGAAGTATTCCAGGTTCCTGCTGGAGGGAAGCCTCTGAGCCACCCTTCGGCATCTTGGGTATGTCGCTAGCGAGTGCCTGATGGTCAAGTCAGGTGAAGTTTGCACAAAATAATTAACTGAGGCTCGAGGTACTAATGTTTTCCCTCCGTTACTTAATCTGCAACTACGTCTGTGCTATTTACAGGTAGAAACACATGAATTTTACGTTGAAAAAAATGTGTCTCTTGTTTTTCTCCTCTGGATTCAAAGGGCCTCAAAATATATGTTTAAGGTGAAATCTTGGCAAAGAATTTTTTGTTGGAGTCACAGAGAAAATATAAATCTCATGCATTACTTACTCAACTTTACTTATTCTTGCACAAACTATGAACAATGGGAACAGAAGAATAGAATGAGCTTAAAACGACAGGCAAGTTTTTAAGACAAGGTCACTATCAAAGACTTAAAATATTTGGCTATCACTAAGCCTGCTGTATTTTCCTATTCCCATTGCACCTACAAGGACAACTATTACTACAAATGTCAATCTCGAATAATAATAATAATAATAATAATAATAATAATAATAATAATAATAATAATAATAATAATAATAATAATAATAATAATAATAATAATAATAATAATAATAATAATAATAATAATAATAATAATAATAATAATAATAATAATAATAATAATAATAATAATAATAATAATAATAATAATAATAATAATAATAATAATAATAATAATAATAATAATAATAATAATAATAATAATAATAATAATAATAATAATAATAATAATAATAATAATAATAATAATAATAATAATAATAATAATAATAATAATAATAATAATAATAATAATAATAATAATAATAATAATAATAATAATAATAATAATAATAATAATAATAATAATAATAATAATAATAATAATAATAATAATAAGTACATCGACAAATAAACTTTAGTAGGAATAGATTGTTGAACGAGTATAGAAATCATGTGAGTGTAAGATATCAGCTTGTTTACTTGCCTCAAATAATATGAGCAGATTTGCCTGGTGACATTCAAGCCATTCTTAAATAGAATGGCTTTCCAGTGGAAACTTTTGATCCCTGTAAATAGTTAGCAGTCACTGTAATATTTATTCAAGGTCGCAAATGTTTTCCTGTAGCTGCACCTTCACATATGCATCATTTTTTTCTCGATTACACATACCTTTGAAATATGCAACAATATATTACGATGAACACCTGATAGCACCTGCAGGTGATTCACGGTTAGATAAATCTCCAACTATATTGTCATGAAGGAAGCATTCTGAAAAGTTTATAACACTTGACATTGCGGTTGTACATTCCAACCGTGGTTTACTATTTTGGTGACGTGCTGCAATTCAACGAAACGGATCTCTCGCGCCATGAAGACGCAAATGGGTAAAAAATAAAAACATAAAAAAAAAAACGCCAAGGTCAATCATGCACACATAAACCGCAAGAGAAGCAAACAACTGTGGAATCTGTTAAAATGTTTTTACCAGTAGCGACAGCAAACATATTGATTAGTGTAGGCTACCCAAACATTTATAGCACATTTGGGTACAGTCGCACGCAAATGATAGTTCTGGTGTCTCATGCTGGCGATTAGCATACCACAAAGCGTTTTACTACCCGAAGGCTGGGACAGACTGGTCCGCTTTTCGGATGACTTTTAATGCTTATTCCTTAATGATTTATTGCCTCTATCTCCAGATAAAAAGCATTGTCATTATCAGTGGAAACAATTCCTCTTTAGAAATTAATTGTTCTTTCACACTGGCCGTGTGTAGGCTAAATTGTGGAAATATAGAGTCAGACTGAAAAATTCAATGTCATAGCCGGCATTTGAACCACGGATCTTCTGGTTTCCGTCCAGCCGCTCTACCATTGAGCTACTATGGTTAACGTGCCGATATGACACAAATTCTCCAACTGACTCATATTTTCCCGGTAAACCACTTAGGAGTTCTCATAAACACATGAGACAACTACCTTAATGGCGACTTACTACATGTAAGTACTTTAAGGCCCGGGCTTTATAGTTAACCACTATTAGGTCAATTAATAGAAATTAATTGTTCTTTCACACTGGCCGTGTGTAGGCTAAATTGTGGAAACGTAGAGTCAGACTGAAAAATTCAATGCCATAGCCGGGATTTTAACCAAGGTCAGTTGGAGAATTTAATATCATATCGGCACGTTGGCCATAGTAGCTCAATGGTAGAGTGACTGGAGGGAGACCAGAAGATCCGTGGTTCAAATCCCGGCTATGACATTGCATTTTTCAGTATGACTCTATGTTTCCACAATTCCTCTTTAGTTACATTACTTAAAATCAGTGTAAACGACAAATCCTGCCCACCTGTCTCTCCTTTGTTGAGAAAACTTTCAGCAAAACTAGCAACCAAATATCTTATCTAAAAGTTTACTAGTCAGTAATAGAGTCAACACGATAAGAGTCTAACGTTTTGTCATATTTTGTTTAAATTGGAAAACTACAATTAAAAATATGAAAGAGGAAAAGATTAAGTGAAGCATTCATAAACCATAGGTTTTATAATTTGAGATTGCTTTTGCAGAACATAATCTTAAAGCACATTTTATGTAGTAAAATGATTAAAATTGAAATTATTGTTACTCGATACTGGTGTTTTATAGTCTCTGCGTATCATAAACCGCACTAAAACCAAAAGGCGCCAAATGCCATGTCATAGCAAAAGAAAATGTTCTCGCGTAAGAATGTGTCCTCCAATGTTAGGTCATATTCGATGGTGAATGAAAGTGGTGAAACGATACTCAAATGAGAAAATGGTCCATAGAGCTTAGGTTTACCCGACATTCATCTTTCACGATAAGGAAAAGCCCCGAGAAAACCTTATCCAGGTAAGCCACCCTGACTGAGACTTCTGAAACGGAAGCAGACATGCCACCACCATGCTACTGCTATGCCCGCCTCGATAGCGTAGATGGGAGCATGACTGCCCCACGTTCAAGAGGTCCCGAGTTCGAATTTCGGTCAGGAAGAGTTACCTGGATAAGGTTTTTCCGGGGGTTTCCCTTATCGTTAAAGACGAATGTCGTGTAACTCTAAGCTCCATGGCCCCGGACGCATTGAGCATCATTTCACCCATTTCATTCATCATCCGATATGATTAAATGTTGGAGGGCGTAACTTACAAGTAGAAAAAAAAAGACATACTGCAGGACCGGGCAATTGTGACACAGTGATCAACTTTCTAGTCTAAGAGACGAGAACTCAGGGGTTCCATGCTGAAATCTCGCATTAGGCAGGGCATTCTTCAATCATAACTATTCCCTATGGTGAGTAGTATCAATAAAATCAATGTTAAAAAACTAACTTCAGCGAAAACTACATTCTCAACTTACTAGACTCTGATATGGCATAGAAGTTATCCATCGGTAGCTATTAGGATTAGTCAGGGAACTCAGCAAGTCATTCATTATAAGCCCCTGGCGACTTACAGAACCCCTGGGACGAAGCGATGAAGTGGCAGAAGTCGGCCAGTCAATCTTTACACAACGCAAACTCACCGTCCCTCCGCAACGAACCAATCGCCTACAAGATTTAGAGTCCATAAACATATTAAGAAAAAACTACGAAAGGAAATAATACACATAATACACCGGGCCACCTGAGAGTGGCTAGCCTGAGAGAATCGAAACCAGTATTCCCGAAATAAAGTCTCACAACGATTCACCTCGCTTGGTCTGAAGAGGTCTATAGAAACGAAACACTTAAAAAAGAAAAAGAAAGAACAGCAGGCAGGCGCATAGGCAGCCCCACTGTAAAATTTCTCTTATTGCCCCTTTCCTATAGAGGTCAAGTACTATTTTATCTTGACAGGAATCCTGCGCGGTAGGGATGAGTAGCAACTGTGGTGGGGATAGTGCACCTATCGCCACAATGCGTCACACGCGTAAGATTAGGAGAGGGGAGTACGGTGCATAAGGTGTCTAAAAACAAATTTCATTCTCAAAGTCAGTTTTGCCGCTCTTATAAACTAAGTTGTAATTCTTACTATGGTAGTAATCTCCACGCTTTTGTTGGATCTTAAATAGTACATAGGAATTTGGAACAAAACCCTGTTCTCCTCCAGCAGGCATGATAAAGAACTGTCGGCCTTTCAGTATCGCTGCAGAGTCCCTGTAACGTATTTCACTCCAGACATATGGTCCAGTATGTGCTGTATTTATATAAGTTTCATCCATATAAACTATATAAACTTAACTTCCGAATATTTCGTAAATACTTAAGCCTTTTTGCACGTATGGTGCGAGGTTGTCTGTCACGCTTAGTGTTTTTTTTTTCCAAATAATCCTAGCTTCAGAAGAACTCTTCTTAATGTTCAGACACTGCCTTGGAAGTCAGTAGAATTTTTAGCTTCATAAGCACTTTCTTCAAAGTAGGTCTTTGTTTTTCTGTGCTTTAAAAATTATTCATAATTCGCCTAACAACTTCTAAATTAAAACATCCAAATTAGATTTTGTGCATGTTCTTAATCTTTGTTTACTGGGCATAGAGAAGTACATTGTTGCACTAGCACCAATGGCTTTTCTTTCCTTAATAACTCTCCTAAATTGCTTTCAGTCACAACTGTTGCCTCAGATACCCTTCCCCAGATTTTTTATAGCTGACCCAGACCATTGTTCCTTTTTTTTATAAATCTATGGATATTGGTTATTACTTCTCGTGTTTTTAAATGTAGCACTTTATTTCCTAATGTGCTGCTAGGAGGCGTCATTTATAAAAGCTCTCTTGGATCCAGGAGACAGGCACATTTTGAAACAAGCTGTAGTGTTACCGAGTAGCTCTGCACTTGTTTAGTTGTTCACAACTGGTACTCAACTGACCTGCCCTCCCCTCCAGTTGCAACCGTTCTGAGGTGGACTCGTCCAGATACCACTGCGCATCGCTCTGCACTTTTCAAGATAAAAAAAATACATCTTTACCTCAGTGCATCTTCATGTCCATCCCTGTAAGATTCTTCTAAAATTCTTAAAATTCTGTCAAACATCTATAGGCATTAAGGAATCCAAATATCTCTCCAATCACCTAATATATTTAATTTAATAACTTTATATTCCCAGATCAGCAATAAAGAAGCTCGAACCAGGCATTGGTCTAATGTTGCTTATGAGTAAGATGCCATCTGAAGGCTCTCTGCCACTGTAAGAGATACCCAAAGCGGTACTGACAACAAAGTATTTCAGCAGTACAACTGACAGTTGACTTTTACGGAAGTCAATAGGTGTTGCGTCATTTTTCCAGGGCTCTAATAGATGATAATGTTGTTGAAGTGCATGCGACGATGAAGTCGAACCCGGGCACACTGTTTAGGAAGCTGGTGTTCCCGGCTCCCACAGATTTTTCGCTCCATCAGTTCCGGAAATTGGTCATTTCATCAATGAGCTGGAACCGGTCAGAGTGAGATGGTGATAAGTTGTCTGTCCGGCTGGCGGAACCATTATCCAATTATTTACATAATAATCGAGCGGGACCGAGCCCTGATTACAGGGAGGGGGGGGGGGCTGCCCAGGTGTGTGTGGTCGGCTCGGGGGCACACACCACTCAACATTTCATTAAAATACTAACAAGATCGAGGCCATCCACCCCATGATTCATCCCTCTTCTTTTCAAATTTCGTGCAACTATGGCACTGCAGCAGCAGTTTCGGGAAACAAACGACTGGCTATTAATCGATCGATGTCGCGTGAGTTATGGGCCACGCGCAAATTAGAGGCTTAAGTTGGTATCTCAGGCAATTTTTTCGTTGGTTCTGATTGGCGGAACCTTTTAATTGCAAAAGACAGCCATCGGAAAATAAAACCAACATGATCATGTTTTATAGCAGTTTTGAACTTTAAATAATCCTTGTTCCCCGGAACTAATATTATCTACAGTAATATATGCATCGCATTTTGTATAGCCATGCATCATTTTAAGGTACCATGAATCAACTGAATTAGCAAAACTAATCTGCTTATAATCTGTGGGCACATAACGAAGTCATATAAACTTAAAGTTTATACAGAAATTATACTTTTTAATTTCATTTAACATGATTTTGAGAATGTTCTTTGAAGTTTATTTCAAGTAACTTCTACACAGGACATAACATTTTTAGCGTTGTTTACTTACTACCAAAATACCAAATATCTCTGTAGTGTAGACGGTAGCGTGTCTGCCTCACATTCAAAAGGTCCCGAGTTTGAATCTTGGTCAAAATGAGTTATCTGGATAAGGTTTTCTTTTTCTCCGGGGTTTTCCCTTATCCTGAAAGAAGAAAGTCGAGTAAGCTTTATGGAACCTTGGCTAATTTCTGCATCACTTCACCCATTTCATTCATCGTCTCATATGACAATAGCGGAGGACATTAGATTTTGATTTTTAAAATTTTTGTTAGATTTTGAAATTTATAGGAAATAATGGGTGTGAATAGATACAGATGTGCACTATTTCCAAAAACACTCTTTCGCATAGCCATTGTTGAAGAAATATTATGTCACTAAAACCTGGTCATCAGCAAAGCTTTTAAGGTAGACACATTACTTCACGTCCTACTGTTAAGCGACGTGTATACTTTATAACTGATGGAGAATCAAGAAGGACATCTTAATTGGTTAAGCTTTAAGTTGGTCTGTAGAAATGTAATATATTGAAGTAATTATCTTCATTACCAATAGTAAGTTGGAATACTGTAGGATTCGGCATCGTACTTAATATTGGTTACGGTTTTATTCACGAATAGGGATGATATAGCAAACCAAAACATGTTTTCAAACTTATCGACATAAAGCTGTCATGTAGGGGGTACTTTGCATCATTGGTCACAGAACACTATATTTTCAGCGAATAAGACAGTTTTTTATCACCAGAAAATGTATGCCACACTCTGGAATTAATGGAATGAGCAAGGGACGGAAATATACACCAACAGTTATGAGAACATTTTCAGTTAACTGACACGTTAATAATTGGATCGTTTTGTCAAAACCTCAGTTGTTCAAATGCACTGCTGAAAAAAGACAGTAGAAAGCATAAAAACAAAAGATGTATACCAAGTCTGAAGTTTACGATATTAAGGTTAATACATAAACGATTTTCTCGTATAATTATCACATAAAAATGGTGCTTAAAGAATATTTCATAATCTATTTAAACTTAGACACATAACGCCTAGAGTGATTTACATCTGAAGCGATTTAATGTTACCTTTCCCGAGGGTGAAGAAAATGCGGTCACATAAGCAATTTTTTCCAAATCTGGAGAGTAAATAAGTTTTGAAATATGTTCCAACAAATTACCAAGCCTAGACAACATAGTATTAGCCTACATAATGTAGCAGAGAACATAGTGAACCATAATATTTAGTGCTTTCCCTCGAGCACTACATCCAATAAACTATCGGAAATATACATTAGAACAATTACGGGCTGGAAAAAAAGCACTAATCAGGATTGTGATAAAATACCTATGTAAAAACTTTAAAAGAATCTTTAAGTGCTACAGGCAATGGGGAGTTTATTGTATTGATCTTTAAAGAAATCTGATAATCTCATCTAAAAATCTGATGCTGATTCACATGATTTTATCTGTTACACAATATTACCCGTGTAACGCTTTGTGCTTTTATCCAATTTATGTTAGCTTTATTGTACAAAGAGGGTAATAAATGATGCATAATGGCCATTGTTACATTCAGCACACGAGAAAAAAAACTCGTTTTTACAGAGGTGAACATCATTTTTTATAAACGGTTGATAAACAGTTGAGAAACTGCAAACATAATACAAGGAATATCTCGGAAAGGACTTGTTATCAAAAAGTTTTGACATAAAGTGAACGTGTTAGAAAACTTACATATTTTCTTACTCTGCCACTTACCTATAGAAGAGAGAGGAAATATTGCATTCCATGCAAAACTTACATCTCACGATTTTATCTTTTGAGCTCGATTGAATAAAACAGCAAACCAAAAGAATTTATTTCAAGAAGGTCCGCGCGGACCTGACTCTGAACAAGGTTACCCCAAAACCATTTGTCAAGACACATACAAAACTTGATATTTAAATTCATATTCCAAGATTGTCAGATAAAGGACATTTTCGCCCCAAAGTAACCTTTACAATGAATCTTTATTTTAGTTTCTCAAAAATTATTCAAACGGCTTTGATTAAAACGTCATAAATATATTTTAAATATTTGTATGAAAACCAAAAACCTGTATCTTGAATTTTCTGGAATAGCCTATAAAATACCTGATTGCACGCTGGGTGCCTTTTGTAAAACGTTGTAAAGTAGCAAGCCATAAAAAGAGAGAAAAACTTACCACAAAAGTGTGCTTTTAAAAATACGCAATTTCAGTCAAATATATATATATATATATATATATATATATATATATATATATTTGTAAGATTGCTATTTCCGAGGTATTCGTTACAATAAATTTGAAATTTGTATAGTTCATAAAATGTTGAACACGTAAAAGCACCTAAAACCATTCACTTATTTTATACGGTATCATGCAAACAGATTGGAAATTTCAAGCGACTCGTTTCTGAAGGATTTTACTATTGCTTCAGTCTTCATCAATGAAAGGTGTCATAAAAACATGTCAGCAAACGTTTGTCGATTAAGCAGATATAAACAAACTCTTGTAACATACTTTCTAGGAGAGTTAGGAATAAATAGAATCACTTAAGCGGTCTGACTCAAATACTGACTTTGAATACTTAATTGGATTTTCTTCCTTAAATTTCGAATTATTTTTATCCAAGGATCTAAAACTCATGCACTTCGAATGAAATATTGCAGCTTCTTCACAGGAACACTTTTCACTCTCAGAAATAAACAGTGATATATTCACAACTTATCAATCTTACTGTTCAGCTAGTCGCTAGGTTATACTCGTCAGCTGGTTGGATAGTACTCAACTGAAATCTCCAAAGGATATCAACAGAAAATAGATCACTAGTTTCACAAGACGAATTGTATCAGTGTACTTTTCCAAATTTTCTGCATCTCCTTTCCTCTGCTTTGCCAGGATAATTTCTTGACCGTTTTCGTTTATTCTCTTTTCTTCTCGTTTATTTTCTTTTCTCTGACAGTTTATCTCCCTTATATTTGCTTTATATCTAATCTTGGAGCTCAGATTATTATTCATTACACTGCTACTTGGATATATTTGCATAAAATTATGTTAGTTTTTGACGATTAAACTTCTTTCCTAATTCAATGAGGTATCTTGATTGGTTTACTTTTAACGATTAACAAATACATAAACATCTACTTTTTAAATGCTGATTTATCCTCTTGTGAACAAATTACTTTCCTCCCTGTTTTATTTCCTCTCAATATCTGTTTTCTAGTCCATTCTGCCGCATTTATTTAGTGATCCACGTAATCCTCCATTTCACATTTTTCTTAAAATCCCTCTTTCATTCTCCATCGTTGAATACGCCCATATCAAATTAATTTTAAATAATTAATAAAAATCAATCATTGCATTTAAATAATTACATTTTTAACGTACTCCCAGTTTCTTTCTTTTTAATTTTATTTCATTTTCAACATAGCAGAGATATTTTAGATAAATTAATTTCCAATTAATTTCAGTTAATATCCAAGCACCTCAGCAATGTGCTCACACTCCTAAACCTTTTATATAATGTTTATTTTACTGTCTTAAACATATCCGTATCGCCATAACATTCCATTTAATATTTTATCATTCGCAATTATCTCTAAAATTTCCAATTATCTTCATTTGTGTTTCGCTTTTACATGTTTTAAAATTAGATCTGTGGCTATTGTCGATTGTCAAAAACCTCTTCGGCTTTATTTTATCATAATTTTTTCAGAATATTACCTTTATCAATAATTGCACGACAGGGGAAAGAGATAATGTTTGTATGACGTTCAAATGAGAGCTGGAGAAAATGTTTAAAAATGATGGTTTAGGAAAACGTTAATTTTTATTGAGAGGTCAAACATATTTCTATTTTTGCCCTGTGTTAAAGGTAAGCGTGACGATATGATAAGGCAGTAAAACGCCTACGTATTCACTGCAAAAGGAAATAGCCAATATGTGAGGGGAAAAAACAAAGCGTTGTTTTGAATTCGTGCGCTAGCCATAACGTCCCAAATGGCTTTTGCGCAATAAAGCATGTTTACAGAAATAAACACTCCCAAATGTGAGGTGTCTGACCCCACAAATATGATATATATGGAGAGTTCAACAGGAAAGGCGCTGCATTTCGTAATTTCTTTGTTTTATACGGTAAGCAAACAAAGAGGAAAGGTTGTTTATAACTTGTAATATCGAGGCAGGTGATCTAAGAGTGTCCTCTGATGCACATACATAGCTACCGCTCTGTAATCATGCATGTGTGTGAAGAACTTTCAGAAACCATTAGCTGTCTTCTAGTACTGCCGCATCGCGAGTTTTCCTCATTCAAAATTACAGCCATCCGTTACAGCCATCCGTCACACCCTGGAGCGCGATTTTACATTTTTTCATAAGAATTCTAACACATACAGCAAATGTAATGAACGATGAAAGAAATTAAAGTGTTCAGAAGGTGCAAAATTACTTTTGAGGATTTATGGACGGCTTGAACTTTCATTTGCCGACGGGAAGTATTACATCTAACGGGTAATTTGCTAACAGGTGCATAAGGATGGTACACAATAATAAAAGAAGTGCTTATGATCGAGCAACCTTATAACAACAAAATTCATAACAAAAAATATCTGAAACTTTTATAATATAAATGAAAGTAAGCAAAATATTCTAAGAAAGAACAGCAACAAATAAGACAATACGGTTTAACCCAGATCATTTACTACATGACAAAGCGAAAAGGCGTATCGGGAAAAATTCGCAACACAGCCTCAGCTTATCGCACATACACGGCGAGTCCAGTGTAGGTGTACTCTGTTCAGATATAATCATGTCTTCTGCACAGCAACGTCAGGCGCGAGAAATGCGCGAGAAATCATATCGTACAGACACACGCAGCTTCTAATCGCTCTATTTGTGTTTCGTAACTTAACTGTACATCAACTTACTAATATTTCACTCTTCTAATCGCCCAGTTAAGACCTGATAAGGTACGATGGCTGTGTTGATCACCTGAACGTCAATACGCCTCAACGCACTGTCGAGTAATAATAATAACTAATTCATGGAAGAATTTTTTGGAAATTTTTTGTTTAAGATATAATTTTTATGAAAAGTTACATATCAAGAGTTTTTTTTTTTTTTTTTTTTTTTTTTTTTTTTTTTTTTTTTTTTGGAAATAGCCTCTGAAGTTTCCTTCATTCTGAACGAGCTTTTAATAAGTTGTAAACCGTAAGAAGTATACAAAATCGTACTGCATAAGGAATATAAAAATATAGATCTAATTTAAAGCTCACCATTTATGTCAAATACCTCTTACAAACTACTGCTTGTTATTGATTTGAATTTTCAAAAAATTATATTTATATCAAAAGAGAAGATTCTCTCTCTCCCTCTCTCTGTCTCTTTTATTGTTTCTTCCTGGCCACGAAAAAAGAACGAAATTTCAAAGCCGTCACATACTGATGAATTCTTAGAAATTTCGACTATCACTTATGTCTACTCCATCCTGATTATTCCCATTGCAACTACCATTTCTACAAATTTGTATCTTGATTAACGTGTAGTAGATAGAAAAATTATCTAAAATTTCTGCGAACAATACACAGAGAAAGCCATGTGAATGTAATGCATTAAAACATTATTTTTCTACTTCTTAGCAGGGAGAAGAAGTTAGTGAGATTGTGATAAAATCTCAAAATTTCCCAAGAAAACTTTCTGATTTATGTTATTATTCTAACTTCGGAACATTTCATACACGCTCATACGCCGCTTTGTACGAGGGCTGTTCAATAAAGAATGATCTTAATTTTTTTACGGTCATAGTTTTTCGACTAAAATTCAACCTTATAATACTCTGTTAGCTTAATGTGAAACAAATACGCCATAGAAGTTTCATTGTCGGTATTCCTGGTTCCAGCCTGTGAGAATCAGGCAGGTTCAGACATGTTCAGTGTCGCCTACTGCTACAATGGAGGTAACATGCAATTAAAGTTGATGTTAGAGGAAGATTTGGAGTTTCTTTCAAACGTAATCACTGCTGATGAAACTTGGCTACATCATTTTGATCCTGAGAGCAAACAGCAAAGCTCAGTGTGGAAATCTCCTTCATCACCAACCCCCAAAAAGCAAAAGTGGTTGCTTCTGGTTATGGTCATCTCATTCTTTGATATTCATTAAATGGTTTATCAGTATGTCGTACCTGCACACACATCATTAACTGGACAATACTACAAGGATGTCCTGAAAACATTGCAAGTCCATATCAGGCGCAAAAGACCACATTTCCGTGAAGCAGGCTGGTTGCTGCACTACGATAATGCGCGGCCGCATATTGCCAATGTTGTTGCTGAATATCTTGCAAAAATCAACGTGAAGTACAACCCTCACCCTCCCTATAGTCCAGATTTACACCCAGGTGACTTTTTTCTATTCCCTAACTTGAAGAAACGCCTTCGTGGGAGGCATTATCCATCATCAGAAACAGTGGTGAAGGCTGCGGAGGCGATTTTGAAGGATCTCTCAAAAATTGTTTCCAGCATGTCTTTGAAGACTACAAGAAACGCTGGGACAAGTGCATCGCTTTCAGGGGAAACTATTTTGAGAAGGACCATCAAAATTATGAGGATGAGTAAAGGTAGTTTGTAAAAAAAAAAAAAAAAAAAAAAAAAAAAAAAAAAAAAAAAAAAAAAAAAAAAAAAAATGCGATCATTCTTTATCGAACAGCCCTCGTATTTTACCCGCGATTTACTTGGCAAAAGCGATGCAGTTGTTGGAGCTACTACTTAAAGATATTAAGGAATATTGTCATTATTCGGAAAGAATTAGCAGATTTATTCTTGGTTCGAAATAATCAACACCTCTGTTAAAAATCCCTTTCTTGTTCTAGACCAACACTACTATCATAAAAGGAATAAAATTAACTAGGCTTCGAATTACAGAATATCAGATAGTTTACTGAATGATGTTGCTGTTATTTTTTAAATTGACGTTAATATTTAAACAAAGATAAATCAAGATTAAATAGTCGCGAATAAAATATTGTATACAACTAGTGGAAGGAGATAATTTCGACTCTCGTACAATTACAGAACTCAGCTTAAGCCTGCCTCATTCTTACAACAGACAGTCTAGTGGCAATGATCCTATAGCCCATTAATTGCATAAGTTATTATTATTGCGAACCTATGAGGGATGTTGGTCTATGTACAAACAGCTGGGAAATTGAGGTGGCTTCGTAGTATGTTTGAGAATCGGTTATGGAGATTAGCGTTTCAAAACCCGTTATTTTCGTCCTCCCTGATTGATTTTGCAGGTTTTCCCCAGTCCTCATAAATGGAAACTGCCGAGCAGGTAGGCTAAACTTCAAACTTTTCCTTCCCAAATATCATATCATTAGTGTATCATCAGTGTCTATCTGCTTTGCTGCCAAATGCAGTACGAACGGCCGTTATAAAGAAATGGCGGGAAAGATAACATCTGGGTAATGCATCAAGTTGAAGATTCTGGCCCTTAAGATTATGAAGATGGCTTTAATTGTTCTTACCTAATGCATTTTTAAACATGATTGGTCCCTGTTGGATATGTGTCTTTTAATTATGTGAATCGATTAAGATGCTGTAACAGAATTTCCAGCGCGATGCCAAAGGAAAGCAATAATCATAATTATAAACATGTACTCATACGAAGTTTATGGCATTGCTATACAACTCAACCTACAATTATATTGTTAATTCTAGTTACACTAAAACCATCCAGAAATATGCCGGATAATTCAATTATTGAATGGAAGGGAGGTTATTACATGTATTTTAAACCGATTACAGGTACCACTGTTCCAACAGTTTGTAACTTGATTTATTTCTATTGCCATTTCCCATGGAGATATTTCATACTTTTTAATAAATTAAAACAGCCATGCTGGCAACGACGCAGAGATTGCTGATTCGGGTTAGTGGGGTGTCAATTTACTCTAAAAAGCAGTTGAGTACAGTACACAAACTTTCATTTTCACAACTTTTCATTTTCGGTGTGGCGTGTATCTCATGAGCCTAGCACACAAATCTGCGGCCTCCTAATACTTGCACCTGATCATGCAATGATGCCTTTTGTAACCTAAGCTCTCAGTCTACGGATGTTTTATCAGCTCCTTCAACATTAAGCTTACTACATAGCAAAGTGAGAAGGCTTATGGGAAAAAATTCGCAACACAGAGATGTTTACCTCAGCTTATCGTACATACACGGCGAGTCCAGTATATGTGTTACTCGACAGAGCCTTGAGGCGTATCGACCTTCAGGTGACCAGCGCTGTGATCGTCTCTTATCAGGACTTATCTGGTCGATTAGAAGAGTGAAATATTAGTAAGTTGACGTATAGTAAGTTACGAAACACAAATAGAGCGATTGGAAGCTGTGTGTGTGTCTATATGTTATGTTTTCTCGCGCCTGCCGATGTATGACACATTGCTATCCAGAAGATATGATTACATCTGAACAGAGTATGCTAGATGGCAAAGCGAGAAAGCGTTCAGATGTAATCATATCTTCTGGATAGCAATGTGTCATACATCGGCAGGCGCGGGGAAACATATCATATAGACACAAACAGCTTCCAATCGCTCTATTTGTGTTTCGTAACTTACTGTACATCAACTTACTAATATTTCACTCTTCTAATCGATCAGATAAGATCCGATAAGGGACGATCACAGCGCTGGTCACCTTAAGGTCAATATGCCTCAACTCTCTGTCGAGTAATAAGTATGGTTTGCAGTTTATTTCTACTGTAATGTAATCACTAAACCAACTTTTTGACATGTAAACGTAAAACAACTGAATCGTTAGGCAGTTAAACAACCTATGCTAAATAGAACTGTTAACATGGGCAGCAAATGAATAAACAATAAATCAAATGATTCACGCGCTTAAATGTTCAACATTTGCCCATCTGTAGAGCTGCACAGCATCTTAGCCAATTAAGTAGCACTCTAGCTAAAGGTCCTACTTTACACTGTTCCACTGTAAGCCAATAGCTTATCAGTTGTACTTGTTATTTCAACAAAATATTTTATCATCTTTTTTCGTTTGCATTAAGGGTCGTGTGGGAAAACAAAACCACATTCACCTTTCAGGCTTCCTTCCATCCTTTATACTGGTTCTATTGTCACACAAAATGTTCTTTTTATTACTTTACGCAAGTTGGTAAACACCAGTTGTATACGTCAGAAAGCCTGTTCAATTCACGTGGTCTACCTAGACCTGTTTGCAATGCTGACAATTTCTACAGCCGCATTACCTTTGCAGAAAGATGAAAGGCATATTTTTTAAACGACTATTTCAAAACCTTGTGCGATGGCACATAATAATTACTGATATTATTTTAGAAATATCTTATTTAATTCATCTTGCGCGTAATAAATTACTGTCTTCATAAATTCTCGTTGAATAACATTCCTAATATGGAACAAGAGCTTTATCTTATTTCGTAAATGACAACCAAAAACAAAATATTATATATTCATTTATTTATAATGCTCATATGAAGTACATACTAGAAAAATGCGTAAGCTTCCTTCCATTCTATACACTGGTTTAATTGTGCAATAGTAAAATAAGCTTCATTTATTGGTTTCCTTTCTATTGATAAAGAGCTAAACATGTCAATTATGTTTATTCAGATATTACACCATTAATTTTACTAGTTTCAGCTTTGTTAATGTTTCTTTTATTACGTCAGGTCTATGTAACCTGGCTTTCTCTCTCTCTGTCTTTCTCTTTCTTTCTCTGACACCAAATTTCAGTTTGGTGCAAGGAGGATGCAGGAAGGTGAGAAACATCAGAATTTTAAAAACTTAGAGGATATAGATTGGATTTAATTTGATTTTCTTGAAAACGTAATTCTAGTTGATTTTTAGAAACTCTTTGCAAGACGCTGAACTGTACTCTCTCTCTCTCTCTCTCTCTCTCTCTCTCTCTCTCTCTCTCTCTCTCTCTCTCTCTCTCTCTCTCTCTCTCTCTCTCTCTCTCTCTCAAGCATACACACACATAAACGCTTTTCCTAAACATGTTTTTAGAAGTGGTTTAATGCTAAAAAACAAGTATTTTCAGTACAATACGGTATTTTCAGGTAAAATGCAACATTAGCTCCACATAAGTGATGTCGTAGGGAGAGCGATGAGATTAGGCAGGATGATAGAGTTGCCGATACTGAGCCATTCACAAAGTAAACCTGTCTCACACCGACATACACAAAAACATGTCGGAACATAACCAAAGAGTGATGTGTATATCGACATTGCGCCGCGGTAAAATACTAACGAGATGGTAATTAAACCGGAGAGAATAAAGAGCAAAAAGACGAAGATCCTCAGGGCGAGACACCGACCCCTGAGGAAGGTGTGCAGTGTTTGTATTCAAGTTGCAACATTTCGGAGGCTTTTGCATACCTCAGAATCAATTTGGTGTGCTGGTAGCGTACTATTTATGTGGCGCTGTCTGCAACAGTTATTGCATTCACCTTGCGTATGCCATTACACCTTTAATGGTCCCATAAAGTGCGGAATTAACCCATACGTCGTTCAAATTCTTTCGTGTATAAGATTTAAGACGTGCCTTCAAACACACTTTACTATGCAGCATTGAAACTGCTTACGTTATTCTGTTACCTTCTGAGATTATCTCTTTATAATCTATCTCAGATATCATTTACAACTTGAGACAGATTACACATCGGTCTTCTTTTAACTTCATTCCTCCTCTAGCTTCATCTTCCTCTTTTTGTGTGTGGTCTACCTTCGAAGTTTTGAAAAGTTGCAAACGAGACCCGGTTCCTACCAGAGGGGACATCTGACCCTATGGATGAATTGATGTGTCGCCCCCATATCTCCCAGCCAGTGGTTAAGCCAGCAAATGTTAGGAAACTGTGCGTCTCTAACGCTTACACCGTCCGATTCTGTAAGACTCGTGCGGTTCCTTTATTTCATCCATTCCTCTCGGGGGTGTACATACTAAATAATCCAATACAGGTCGAGGGCTTGGCCCCCTCCGTTATCTAATCCACCTGTATAGGGTACACAACAGTTTGGGACACCACATCCTCACTAACACCCGTCACGAGAAAGGAATGAAATAAAAGGAATTACAGAAAGGTACAGATAGACTGCAGAAGAGATGCCACAGAAACGCTCTGACGTTCTGAACAGTTCCGGGCTTGAAAGGAGGGAGATAAACGACCTTTTGAACCAAGCAGCTCTCTGGTGCCCATGGGAAATATGCTTTCCTTGGAGCAAACATCAATACATTCTGACCGGTACCGCTTCATGCACATATAATAATTTGAAATATGAGAAGGAAAAGCTTAATGAAAGGGAAATGATGGAAAGGAAATAGTAATAGATGAAAAAACGCTCCAGAATTTACTTACCGACCAGAGCAAACCGTGGAAAAGTCCAAGGTCAGATTAGGCATCTCCGAAATAGGAGCCCCTCACGTTACGGAGTAGAGAAAAGTATTGTAATCAACCTAAATTGTCTAAATGGAGCTCTCACCTGAAGTAGATGTTTTGGGACACCATGGCATCTAAAAAAGTATTGTTTTTAGAAAAAAGTTTGTGTGTGTGTGTGTGTGTGTGTGTGTGTGTGTGTGTGTGTGTGTGTGTGTGTGTGTGTGTGTGTCTGCGCACGTGTGTGTGTGTGTCTGCGCACGTGTTTGGTAGCGGGATGGATAAGACAACTCAAAAACTAAAATTAGATTAAATACCAGTCTTGGATCTTATATTTCACAGATGGAACACAACGATTTTTGAAGAAAATCCTCCCATCCCAAACTATTCGTATATGAAAACAACTTTTTTCTCTCTCAAGCTTTTCTTTTTTGTGTAATTTACATCCTCCAACGTTTAGTCATAGCCGACGATGAATGATATTGGTGAAATTATGCTCAAATGAGTCCAGGGTCCATGGAGCTTAGAGCTACCCGACATTCGTCTTTAAGGATAAGGGAAAACCCCGGAAAAAACTTAGCCAGATAACTCACCCTGGCCGAGATTCGAACTCAAAACCTCTTGCACATGACGAAGACACGCTACCATCTACGCTACCGAGGCGGAATCTCAAGTTGTTCTGAATTAGTTTCTTATAACCTGCAAATTTTACGAAATAGGCAAACAATTTTTCCACAAAACATAAATGTAATTAAAGTACAGCTTAATATAGATATTTTCTCACACTAATCCTTTTAGAAACACGTATTCTATATTGTTATTCTGAATTGTCAAATATTTTTTTCTTTTTTTTTTTTTCTGTGGTAGGTAATTTTTTCCCTTGTGGATCATGCAAAGAGAATGGAATCTCAAGGTGATCACACAACGGCACGCTTTTAAACGATCTGCCTATGGTTTAGACCGTAATGTTCACCCTTGTGGTTACAACGAAATATTCTGTGTGCATTGGTAAATACAGCAGAGAGGGTAATAATATATAATATCTTTATATTATATAAAATAATAATATATACTATCTTTACTATATACCAAGAGGAATGGCTCAGGCGGTTTCGTCTGTGGCCCGCATTCGGGAGGCCCGGTTTCGATTATGTGCCCCATGGGTTTTTTGGGGGATTTCCCCGGATCGCCAAGCAAATGCTGGTCAGGTTATTTAATTACAACCCCCAAATTTCTTGTCCCTCCATTTTATCTCCATTATCATTTCATATCATCTTTCATCTCATGGTCTCTTTCAGGCTCGAAGTGTCAGCGGGAGTCTCGGCGCTGCATGGCATGATGATATTTTCTGCATCGGTTACCCTTCAAATGCAGGCATCTTGAGTAACGACTTCTCTGCACCCAAGCTGTGTTGTAATTTGGTTTACCGACACCTCTTAGTCCACCGATTATGCGCCTTCGTTACTCTCGGACTTCATCAAGTTTTGCCGCTAGGAAGAGCCAGTGTCGCCGGCAGAGGGAGTTAGGTGGAGCATTTGAATTCCGCCACCGCCGGGAGGGTCAGGCTCCTAGGCTTCCTCGGGAGGTGGAGTACAAGTACCTTCACTTCTGGTTATGGATATGGAGCAATACACTTCGTACCGTTCTCGCCGCTCTCCTCTCGCAAGGAACATTGGGGACGACATTTTTGGCTGCGCTTTCAATGTAAGTTTTCGGACACTCCTTCCCAAAATTTTTCTTCTAAATTATTTTCCCCATATTTTCTCACGCGAATTGCTATGAATTTACTCCGGGTTAGTGCACAATTATAAATGTTAAAAGAAATTGTAAAAAAAAAAAAAAAAAAAAAAAAAATGACAAAAAATAATAAAGATCAGTGGCAAGGTTATGTTTTTAAAAATTATTAAGTTTGGAATTTTTTCAGAATATAAACGATTGTTGAAAAGAACTTAGTACATTTTTCTGCCTTTTCCTTACCAATCTTTCCCGGCCCTTTCACATATAGTATTAATGTTATTAATACCAGTAGGAAACAGTACAGTTCTGAGTGAACCAATTCCTTCTCCGGTAGACCGTTTGTCGGTCTCCGCACTCAGGTCTCATGGTGGGACAGTTTCCGAATCCTGGGGGCAAGTTTCCATCTAAGTGTTTCTCTCTGCACAGTCGTGACTCCTTGGGACGGACGCCCTGTCTCCTCTCACCGCATCCTTCCTCCACGGAGGGAGCATAGGTACAATTAACTAAGTGTGCTATCGGTTCCGAGTCCCCTCCGAACTAATCCAGTTAAAATACAGTTAAGCTGCAAGTTATTGATTTTTTTAAGGTCAACAACTAGGCTGGATAACCGATCGCCAGTTTGCTACCAAGGTTAATGTTGATGACCTTGCTACTGGAATATCCAACAGCTTGTGATTATAAATTTTACTTTCGCATAAATACTTCTTCTAATTTAAAAAAAAAAATAGCATACAATACATGTGCATTGAGTGCAGTTCAGAATCACGGAAGTAGAGAATACTGGACTTCGTCCCGTACTTTTGAACTCTCTCTTCCCTCAATGACATACTTATCGGAATTGTATCGTAATGCACCATTTCTTAGTGAACATGAAAAGCGAGATCAAACAGTAGTTGTCATTCTTAGAGTTATTAAAAGAACGTAAAAAATATTTTACAGCGATCACAGCAGTGACAATCCTCGCTTTTTATTCTCTAATTTGTCCTTCGAAATTCTGCAAATACAAAAGTCCTTCATGTAGACTTCACATAAACAGATTTTGAGATCATATGAGTTAGAAGAAAATAATTTTTACAAAAAATTGTATGTGGTACATTCATATGCATATCTCTACCTCGTATCGTACAGGTACAAGATCCATACTTTTTGTGTATTAAGATTTTGTGTACATTTTACATTTTATCAGTTAAGCAAAAGTAATTCAAAATGAAGAGGATCATATCCAGGAAATTAAAAATAATAGATGTAATTTGTCATAAAAATAAATACGCTTTATTTTAATCTAAATCTTTGGAGCCATTTTTGTGAAATTCTAAAAATTTGAAAGCATTTCCTTATAACGGATAGTTTGGAGTGCAGAAATTATCTTGAAAATCTTCGCAGCACTCTTAGAAGACAGTGAACTTAATTTGGTATATAAGTGACTTTTCCTCAAGTGCCATGTTGTTCACACTCACTCACTCACTCACTCACTCACTCACTCACTCACTCACTCACTCACTCACTCACTCACTCACTCACTCACTCACTCACTCACTCACTCACTCACTCACTCACTCACTCACTCACTCACTCACTCACTCACTCACTCACTCACTCACTCACTCACTCACTCACTCACTCACTCACTCACTCACTCACTCACTCACTCACTCACTCACTCACACACTCACTCACTCACACACTCACTCACTCACTCACTCACTCACTCACTCACTCATTCACTCACTCACTCACTCACTCACTCACCCACTCACTCAATCAGACACACAAACAGGAACAGATACCTGCTTGAAATGTCCTTTCTTTTTCTCTGATTTGTAATTTTTGGGTGGCATGCAATATCTACTCTACATTTTTGTGGTAGAGAAAATAAACGTGCCGTTTATGTGTCGGGGTGTGTATGAGGTCAGAGGAAGGGGGAAAGAGAGACATATACATAACAATCTGGTATTTTCGCCATTTAAAGGACAGGATGTGCAGATTTCATGAACATGCCCACAGGAACAGCCTAACCTTTTCATAGAAAATGTTGTCATATTTTGTATTTTCTTAAGAAAAGCTATAACCATTTTACTTAAAATGTTTCAAATATGTACATTAGGAATATAATGTCGATATGATATTTCGCATGTGCAGATTGCGTATTTTCGTCTGAGTGCACTTTATATACATAAAGTATAAAAGATACAAAACTTACGTTTTTAACATTAAAAGTACCCAAGATATTCTTTGTTCCATATTGAATTTTCCAATATTCTTTCTCTTCTTGTGATACCATGCAAGAGTGTGGAAATTCAAAGCCAACATACGGATAACTGCTTTATAAAGATTTGACTTCATCCTCCTATATCCCCTTTGAGCCCTATAACAAAATATAAATGAAACAAATGCAGTAGGCGTTTAAGTAACCATGCAGTAGGTGAAAAAGAAGTTTTTAAGAAATGCCTTATAGAAGAGTGGGTGGAAAAATTCACATGAATGTAATACACATTATTTATTAACTGTTGCTCAGATATATACCATTCCTGAAATGTTATTTTATTACAGAAATTTCGATAAAGTGAATATTTAAGAATATGTGAAGAATATGCGACACCACCATTGTTACCACAGGAAACAATATTTTCAGGATGGCACTTGAAAATTAAAGAACAGGTAAAATATTTTGCTTCTGTGTGAAGCTGAGGTTTAAAGCCCCTTCCGGCTAATACTAAATATGAGAATTTCATGACTTGCTATATTAGAAACTATTAGACTTCCACTTTTACTGAATAGATACACGTTCACTAATCCGGTAGACCGCTTTGATGGAATGCTATGCGAGAGATACCACGAAGTGTGTTGAGAAAGCAAGAATGGTGAAAAATAGGAAGACTGATGAAAAGATACATCGACCAATTTGAAGACAAGTTCATGGTTGAAACAGAAGAAGAAAAAGAAGTTTCTGTTAAATAATGAACTAAAATTTTATTGTAAGCTATAATGTTTTTGATGCGGATCTTAAGTCCCGGATATAGGAATTGTGTCCACTCAGCATCGTGAGGAAATTGAGGAGCTTGCGCTAGGTAAGCGGCTCTGGTCAAGAAAGCCGGTTGAGAGTGCCGAGATGCTGACCACATCTCTTCTCCGTATCGTTTGGATGATCACCCGCCTCTACCTTGCGTATGTGGGCGTGAGGCCGGCAGTCGGGTTGGCAGGCATTGGCCCTCTATAGGATGTCGCACTATGGGCTATGATGTTTCTGAATGAAGTGGTGCTGAATTTACATACGAAATGACAGATACAGTACCATTTTATGTATATTAAGTTAAAGAGAAAATTATAATTTATAAGACTGTACATAAATGCATTACTTTTTGCAGTTTTCCCTATAATTTTTATCAGTACCTCAGAAAAAACAGATTTTTTGAGGATTTTTCAAAATATAACATAACGTATTAGTAGTGTTGGAGAGTGAGAGATGCTTACAGAGGAGAGAACGGAAAGAGAGACAAGGTTATAGGTGAGGGATGAGGCAGATATTTTAGCAAATGGTTATTATGTCGCAGTTATATTGCGTTAACGGTTAGGGTAACAGTTACTTTTCATAGTTACCATGTTCGCAATTACATTACATTAACGGTTGCCAATAACGATAAACTATAACTATTAATAGCCAATTATTATTACGCAATGGTCTCTCAGTCCTGTTACAATAAACATTAACAGATCAGTTGCCATTACATTAAGTTAAGGTACGTTATTTTCTACTGATCCCTAGTAGAGAAAAAAGGAAAGAGTAGAGAATCTCCCCATTTAAGCAACTGGTGAAAGTCGATCTCGGATCATCCAAGACGACAGACACTGCAGTTCAGAGCACATCAAGCAAGAAACCAAACCGAATCGCAGATGACCAATAAAGAAGACGTTAGCAGTTACCGCCCTAGCTTTCGTCAGTTGGTAGCGTGACGTTCCTAAGCTAAATGGGAATTGCCAAAATGCCCGAGAGGGTTACACATACCACCAGCGACTGCATGTCTTAAAAAACAAATGCAGAAATGATAATTATACAGTTGAGAAAGCCAGCTCTAACTATATTATATATCTTACTTTCCATCTTAAATTACACGTATGCCGAACTATGTTGCTTTAGTTCACACAAACTGCACCGAACAAAGAAGTGACTAGTTAACATTAAAATCAGGGCGGCTTATGATCGAAATTTTCAACCTATTAACTTTTAAGTGTTCAATTGAATAATTAACTTGAATATTTAATTCACAAAATATACAGAAGTTACCTTGTGGTAAATATAGTACACAGTGAAGAGGGAGAGTTATTTTCCCTTTGAATTTCTAAAATGGTTATTCCTTTATCTTCAGTGCTGGTTATCAATGTGTTTCTACCAGTTTATAGCGAGTTCACTTCCTTTCATTTTATGAGAACAAAATGCTTTTTTTTATCTCTTAGATTCCTAGCAGGATAAGATCCTACAACATGTACGATTACAATTCATGTAAATTCAAAGTTATATCGGTTTCATGAGTGATTCCAAATTGCAGTAATGTGAAGGAAAAAGGAAAATACCCTTTGGTAGGCACTCATTTTATTTTTCTGTATTATATTGTTATTTCTATTCCTTCCTTTCTTTGTTTCATTCATTCTTTCTTTAACTTTCTCTCTTTCTAAGTGAAGTGTGTAGAGCTTAATCCGCGCTTTTACTACATACGGCACCGCAGGCCGTGGTACTGGTGATACATGAAATGAAGATGGAGCACTGGTGGAATGAGATGGCGTGGGAAACCGGAGATCCCGGAGAAAACCCGCCCCAGCACCGTATTCTCCACCACAAATCTCACGTTGCTGTCACCTGGGATCGAACCCGGGTCACCTTGGTGAGAGCCATGCGGTTTAACCGATCAGCAGCGGCGCGTTCTCTCTCTAACAAACGCAGACTAACATACATGGATATTTTTTCTAAAAATCTTACGTTCCATTCATATGACCTCTTTTAACTCCTCTACAAAATATTCCAACCAAAAATATTATTCCCAGATGAATTAAAACTTCACAATTACGCATTTCGCGTATGATAAAGCGACATTCAGTTTTGAATTAGGTAGGCTTTTATCAGTCGCAGTCGAGAATACATGAAAGTGTTACGGCCACGCCACCGAGGATGTTCGACCCAGCCTCCAACGAAACGTCCGGAAGATTTTCCACTAGCCCACGGCTCACAAGCCCGGATAATCATTATCTACCTAATGACATTCAGTTTCTTCTTTTACAGAGCGCGTAGCTACGTGATGTATTTGAAATTCTATACTCTTTGCTTGATTATTGAAAACAAAAGACATAGCAATTACTAACCATTTTAGAAAAGAATCTGTATAGAAATTCAAAGCAGTAACAAGGAATATTTCAGAAATGTGTGATTTGATAATTTTTTTTTTAGTTATTTTACATAAATTGCGCCCTTTAACGAGATATACATTTTTGTGAATGTAGGCATATTCAGTCTATCTCTTACAGTTCTTTGTTCTATGTTTGCGACGTTTCTAGATGAGGCCAGCACAGAGCGAGAGGTAAAGGCACACTACTATTAAATTACCATCAACTCAAACCGACACATTGAGGTGAGTCGTGAGTATTTATTCAACTTCGTGTATGATCATGATGGAAATACAATAATGTAGCAGTGAAAGCCATAACAATTTAGATTACACCATGTCATCAATTGAATAACTACGTACAAATATTGGGAGAAGAACAAAGGTTGAAAGATATTTCAAATCACCACGAGAGTTACATTTTTGCAAAACAATTTTCAGTGAATGGTGACAAAATATGGCATCGCAATTAGAAACAAAAGACTTGAATTGTTTTGACATGAAAGTTGGCTTAAAAAACAACAAATTTGCCTTCCTTCTACAGAAATTTCCCATAAACAATGATCTCTCGGTCGCACAAGGCTGCTACCACATTGCTGAGCATATTAGGATCTACTTAGGTATGTCCAAAGACCCTAAGTCCAAAGTCCCTGGCCTCCTTCAACCCGGGAGCGATGGATAACTCCGGGGCTCTTTCCATAGGAAAATATCTGATTTCTTAAAAAATAAACCGTTGACAACAATGTCAAGACGGGATGGAAGTGGATACGCCACTTACGCGCGTCAACCCCGTAGGGAAGACTACCGAAAAACCTCGGTGGGGCCGGCTGGTGATCTACCACACCTTCTACTAGCTCTGCAGGCCAGCACCCGGGACTTATGAGAAAACATAGCCTGGCCGGAGGTACCCAATTCCCCGTAGGTGTCGGGAACAGACTGCCCTCTCGAATCCAACCCAATTCGAACAACTCCCCAAAGGGAGGGGCTCGGCAGTTCGGCCCGAGGTTCCTCTAGTAACGTCAGAGGTACCACGAGTAGGTATTTGATTAGTTCTTTTCCTGTGTGATCTGCAAACTGCAACACAGAAACCAAATTTCTGATCTGAGCTTTAAAATCGTTATACGTTTGTAGGCTAGCCAGACTATGGCTATACTTAATACAAAACTAGTGAGAGAGAGAGAGAGAGAGAGAGAGAGAGAGAGAGAGAGAGAGAGAGAGAGAGAGAGAGAGAGAGAGAGAGAGAGAGAGAGAGAGAGAGAGAGAGAGAGAGAGAGAGAGAGAGAGAGAGAGAGAGAGAGAGAGAGAGAGAGAGAGAGAGAGAGAGAGAGAGAGAGAGAGAGAGAGAGAGAGAGAAAATAAAGCACAAAAGCTCTATTTAATGTTGAGCTTGGGCAGGGTAGTGGTACAAAGTAATGGTGTCTTTTACATGTATGTACACTCCGCATAGAGTAAACAGAAGATGTATGTTGGTATTTGGCAAAATAATTTCAAAAAGAGCGACTGAAGGTAATAAATAAGAAATCGCCTATTTTCAATACTCCAAACAGAATATTTACTCTCACTTTATTCTCGGGCAGCCAGCCAGGTGAAAAGATGATTAGATATCAACGTTTCGGGAGTGAGCATCTCTCCCATCATCAGGATATTTATAAAATGTTATGATCACAAATGAAGCACTGGATATAACACAACTATAAACAAAGACAAAACACTATCAAAATTCGCAATACTGAACAAAAGACTGTTTTCAGTAAATTAAATGCCAGGTCAGGACATGGCGTGAGTGTAGAAAAGTGTGCTCCTTTCAGAGGAAATCGCCAAAGTCTCCTTATTTCTCCGTTCCAAGTAACATGGGGTTACGCTCCTAGTCTGGGCCGGCAGAGCATTGTTTTGATAACGACCATAGAGGCAATTTTCGGGAGACGTCCATCTTGGCAAAATGCAACAGTTACTGGGAGCGGAGAATTGAGGACGCTATGGCGATTTCCTCTGAAAGGAGCACACTTAATCGTCAAGCGGGATTTCAATTCAGATAGAACTGGTGCGATTCGCACAAGGTAATTTATAAGTATCACTGCAAAGATCAAATGTTATGTTGTTATAGTAGCCGCGTCCATTCCATCCCAGGCAAAATCAAAGCTTTCCCTTCTGACCACGCCTCTTCACATGTAAGCATAAGGGTTTACCACTCTTAAACATATGGGTGATCCTTCTTAATACGTTCACCAAGTTAGAGCGCTGTTGCAATATTTTTCATGTGTCCTCAGAAATTAGCTTAGACTGTCCAAACGTGCTTTCTATGTGTGTTAATTAAGCTTATATTTATAGAAATTACAGAGTGTTTTACTTAGTGTAGTTAGTATAGTTTTATAAATTTATTAGTGTTTAATAGTTATTGGCGTTTAGCACTTGCGTAATTTAATTGAGATATGGAGACCGTGGGAATCGAACCTAACATGGATATGCTAACATGGGTTTCCATTCATACTTGTAATATATACCTAACAGTATTTGTAACATTTTTCGAGTTCTAAAGCGTTTATGACATTTAATTATTATGCGGAATGTGCGCGATTATTTATTTAAATTATGCTTAACAGAAGGCCCCCCTCAAAAATAAATTGCACTGCTTAACTTTATTCAAACTTGTAAAATTAGCAGACATCCTTGTAAAAAGCTTCCAAAATTTAAAAAGAGTAATACAGTTTCCTTACTAGTTTTTCTTTAATTCCTTGGTTCGATTTTTTTTTCTTTTGAAGTATTAATTGCTTTGTTAAATCAACTGAAATTCACCACCTTTTTTGTCATAGAGTAAAGGAAAATGTTTTAAGATAAATCGGCTCACGATTGCAATAAACAAAGCTCTAACGTGCAATCTTTCCTTATAAATTATTGTTAACTACCAGAATATCCAAAGTGCTTCTTTAATTTGCAAGTAAATATCCCTCGTAAATTCATGCACACTGATGCAATTTAACCCCTTTAAAATTGTAATGATGTTTTACTAAACTTTCCTTAGATATTATGCTAATAATACGCATTTAGTTCTTGTAGCCCCGGACCTCCCCTTACAAAGCCACGGCTGCATGTTGGTCAGTGAATTTGTAGCCTGTTCCTGATGAGGGTGAGGTTACCTGATTGAGCAGTGAGTGAGGTGTCGGCGTAGAGGAAGATATTGGCGTTCGGATAATGGGGGAGGTCGTTAATGAAGATGTTGAAGAGTATGGGACCGAGGAGGCTACCCTGCGGTACACTGGCTGTACAGGACGTGGAGATGAGTTGGTGTTGTTGACGGTCAAAAAGGAGATACAGTCGCGAAGATAATTGCGCTTGTGTGTCTGTCACGTGAATGTCTGGTAGCCTTCTCAGCAAGCCATCGTGCCAGACACGATCGAAGGCACGCCCGAAGTCCAGCAGGTAACAATTTTGGTAACAGATTAAGGAATATAAGGTGAACTTTGTATTTCTGTTACAGTATTAACCTTGTAATAAATTGTGTTGAAAGTGGCATGCATCTGCAATGAGACATTTTTGAATATCCGGATGAAATTTTTATCCATGGTATAACTTATTCTAGTGTAACTTTCGTAACTTCTGTTTTTATATTGTTAATGAATTCGTCTCTGATGTGAGGATTGTTCTTATAAACTTTACAGTATGCACGTAAAAGCTCTTTTTCAAATGTGCATATTTCGTTAGGGATTTCATTGGATTAATAACAAGAGAGCAACAGCAATAACCTCAATAAGAACATTTTAAGCAATTCACACATAACACAGGATTTGAATAAACGCTCAATTTTTAGATGTACAAGTAACAAATTCTTCTTAACAGTTCGAACTCAGTGTAGAAACTGACGGTATTACACAGCTGATAAGCGTAGCCTTGAGCAACCATACACACTAGTGCGCAACGAAAGCATGTTGAGGTCACTTCAGTAAAAGCAAACTACGTTTATATCCTTCTGTAGCCCTGATATAAAGCGAATGCATGGTATAACATACAGTATGGTAGTTTCTATATGGATCTACAGAGAAAAGCTGTAACACGAGTTTGCAATTATTAGAATACGAGTGACTATATTTATACAGGAAGTTAAAAAATCACAACGTTTTGTATTTATTAAGACAATCCTAAAACAAACTTTTATAAATTCTATATATTATTATAAAATAAAACAGAGACTATGTTCACTATTAAATAAAAGTTGTCTTGTTTAAAACTACACAAATGATGTTCTTACTATAACGCAAAGTTGAAATACAAACAAAAGGGAATAAAGATAATCTAATTCCATGGGTAAAAACAATTAAAACTGTACAATAAGAAAACAAGATAGTTTTTTTTTCTCTTTTACGGGTATAGCGGTCAATTAAAAGTATTCTGCAAAAGTATTCTCCAGACTGATTACGGTTCAGGAAAGCAAATTGGTGGTTTCGTAATCTTCTGAGGAAGTGATAGTTAAAAAGCGATGCTTATTTAACAAATCGTTTTTCAAATTTTAACACCTAATTGGTATATAATGAATGACATAAATGCATATGTGTGGTTTTAGGGTTAGGACATATCGCACACTTAGACATATTCAGATACTTCTAGCTACAACTCCCAGGAGAAAGGGAAAGTTAAGGAACTACAGTAAGCTACAGACCAAAAGGTCGCGCAGTTCCAAGCTGAAGACCCATCATCCAAGTAGCCTTTATCTATGGGGCACTTTCCTTAGAGCATACGAACATCTCAGACACCTCCCTGTAACGGGATTATATTTTCGTTCATCTTCAACTAATAAGAATCACGCCAACTTCTTTGTAATATCCAAGTCAAGTTTTAATCTAATAAGAGTCATGAGATCTTTCTAAGGTGTGGACGCGGATTTTTGGTGAAAATAAAGTTTAGATGAGTCCAATTTTGTTATATATTATTTAATTATATAATATAAACTACGATTCACTCTTTTATATTATAAATATTGAATAACACTTTTCGAATCTTATTAATTTTTCTTTACAATTATAATGATCGTAACATCTTAAGTCAACTTCCTCGTTCTCCAGCAAGACACAAGATTCTAACACTTTTCTAGATTATTGATTTTCTTGTCCCCATAGTGATTCCCACTTTATTTTGTGATTGGCCGATTCACTGACACGTCATCACACCACGTCACACCACGTCACACCACTACTTCGGCCAATCACACAACTACATACATTTTTATATATATTTACAATTCCCACGAACATAAAAATACTGTTACAAATGCCCCTCTTCGAAATATATGGAAAATAACCAAATAAAGGAATTAACAATCTGTTTCCATATATTTCGAAGAATGGCCCCAATTAACAATTTCGTTTACAACAATGAACTGTAACATAAATATAACATACATAAAACACAACAATAAATGAACATTAATTAAAATACAACAATATATTGACATTTAACAATAATATACATGTTTTATTATTTAACTATTTTAACAATAAGTACTCCGTTGATTACAAATCTCTTGTATCCACACTTGCTTCTAGAAATGCTTGTCTTATAGCTATGGGTAAAGGTCGGCTTTTATGTGTATAGGGAGCAGTATCATTCACTTTAAATGTGTGTGTGTATTTGTTACACAGTCCAGGTTTTGAACTAAAGGCTTTTCTATTCTTTAATATACACAATTTCAACTGTTCTTTTCTCGCTTGGTCTAAATTGTATGTGTTTTCTAACTTTACTTGTAATATTCTCTGGAATTCTATTTCTTCTTCCACTTGGCTTCCGCCGTTCTTATCTTGTATTGTATATAATTGGCAACAATGCTTTTCAAGGTCAGTTACATTATTTTGCAATCCATCAATAATTAAATTCTTCCCACAATTTTCATTTTCATCGTATTCAATATTACCATTTTCTTGCAAAAGTATATCTTCCACAAAAAACCTTTCATTATTTATATTATCCCTGTTCTCTTCTTTTCTTCCATCTTCTTCCAATAATTTTATTACTAATAAATCATTTTCTGTCTTAACCTTCATTTCATGCATTTCGAAATTCAATACACTTTGCCATTCATATAATAAATCATTACCCACAATTACATCTCTTGCCAAATGTGGAATTACCAACGTAATGAAATTGAAATTCCATTCACCTATTCGGCCCTTAATTAATACTTTCATTGTTGGTTAGGTTGGTGCTATCGTTTATATTCGCATCATTCTCTGTGCTTTGTGTATTTTCGACTATTTCATTTTGATTACTTCTTTCAAATCTCACACCCCTAAAATCTCTTTGATTTGCACTAAATAAACTAGTACCTCTACCCCTATTAAAATTACTTATTCGCTGATTATTTCCTCGATAAAATCTTACATTGTTTATGTGATCATTTCTTCCAATTCTCGTCGACTGATTGTTATGATAATTCCTTTGCACATTATTTTGAACTCCCTTTCCTGTTCCGGGAATTACAGATTCATAAGTTCTTCTAGGATCATAACCTCTTCCTTCAAATCTTTGATTTCTCACGGGTGCCCCGCCCCAATTTAAACTCGTCCTATTATTCCTATTATTTGTAGGTTGTGATTCCTGTCGATTTCTTCCTCGCTCAATATGGACGTTATTATAGTTACCATCACAGGATGTAGTATCATTAATGAGGTTATGTGCTTCAAATTCGGATAATAATTCAATCATATCAGAGAAATCGATAGGCTTAGCCACAATTAAATGATTTCTGATATGTGGTGGATAATGACGTATTAGCATGTTGACAATTTCTGTCTCAGAAATTTCGGGATTGATCAACTTACTTTTGTTTGCTAATTTTAAGAAATATTCAGTCATAGAAATCCCTTTTTTAAACTCAAACCTACCCGTTGCTAACTCAACTTTTATTCTTCTTTGTCTCTCAGGTCCCCAAAATCTATTTATAAACAGATTTCTGAAAGTACTGTATGTTTCATGTGAAGCCAAAGTTAACCTTAACCACTCAAGAGCATTTTTCTTCAAACAGCGTTTTACTATTACCATCCGAAATTCATTGGGAATTCTCTTAATACGGAAATATTCTTCCAATTCCCTAAGAAATACTTTTGGATTATCACCTGATTCCTCATCAAAACTTGGTGGACTAATATCATTTAGTGAATAATGTACACATTCATTTTGACCTAGACTGTGGAGTTGTGTGTGTGAGGACATATTTTGTGTGTTTCTGTGATAGTTAATATCATTATCTGGACTCACAAAATCACTACATTCACTTACTACATCACTAGACTTCTGATGATTGCTTAATTCACCTGGTAAGTCACAATCGTTTATATTTGTAATTCTAGACATTTCTTTCCCGTTATTTACTTTTCTAGCCTGTAATGCAATTACAACTTGTGTCAGTTTTCCTAAGTTATCCTTTTCTTTTTCAAAATGTTCTTTTACCTCTTTAATTTGCAAAATTACTTCTTCTTTTGCTTTACTTATCTCATCAATTTGTAACTTTATTTCCTCTTGGTGTATCTTACTTTCATCATGTTGTAATTGCATTTCAGAACAAATTACATGGATTCTTTGTTCTACTTTATCTCCTAATTCTTCTCTTTGTTTTTGTGTTATTTCTGCCTGTTGTATCCTAAATGTTTCTAACTCTTTGTTTAATTCCATTCTTATTTCTTGTTTCACAATGTCCTGACCTAACCTAGTTTCCTGAATTATCTCTCTCAACTCATTGACTTCCTTTCTATTCTCATCCTTATTAATCTCTATGATCTGCATGAGCCTTTCCATATTATCCCTACACTCTTTTCTCCCTTCTCTAATCTCCTGTGAAATTTCAGATTTTAATTCCTGTTTTAGCTTCTGTAATAAATTAATTTCTAAGTTACTCACATTTTGTGCTAGTTCCTGTCTTACTCCTACATCTAAATCATTCATTTTCTTAGTTAAATCATTTACATTTTGTTCTATTTTAGAATCTAAATTACTCATTTCTGATTTTACATCTTTCATTCTAGAATCTAAATTACTCATTTCAGATTTAACATCTCCTATTTCTGATTTTACATCTCTCATTCTAAAATCTAAATTCTTTGCATTTTGTTCTATTTTAGAATCTAAATTACTCATTTCTGATTTTAAATCATTTGCATTTTGTTCTATTTTAGAATCTAAATTACTTATTTCTGATTTTACATCATTTGCATTTTGTTCTATTTTAGAATCTAAATTACTCATTTCTGATTTTAAATCATTTGCATTTTGTTCTATTTTAGAATCTAAATTACTTATTTCTGATTTTACATCATTTGCATTTTGTTCTATTTTAGAATCTAAATTACTCATTTCTGATTTTAAATCATTTGCATTTTGTTCTATTTTAGAATCTAAATTACTTAACATTCTTGTTATTCTTTCCAACATTGACTCATTATCTATGCTTAATCTTGCATCCTCCCTATTCATTCCTACACTATCAGTAACTTCTCCTTCCACTATTATTTCTTTTCTACTCGCCATCTTTTTAACTATTTTCTGATTTCTTAACAACATAAATCTACTACTACTACTATTATTATTATTATTATTATTATTATTATTATTATTATTTTTTTTTTTTAAATTTCACTCACTTAAACCAGTTCTCGTTTTCTTCTTTCTTCTCTCTTCTTTCTTCTTTCCTTTTAAATTCCCACGGAGCTGCACGATGCACGATCTCCTCTTCTTTATCCTATTCGAGCCCCACACGTTGCTGCGCCATTTGTAACGGGATTATATTTTCGTTCTCCATTATGGCGGTCAGTATAATACTTTCTTTCACTCCAGAATCATGATTTTCCATCGCTCTTTCTATGCTAGTCGCCATGTTTCTCCCATAAGACAGCACTAACGGCGCAGTTACTCGAATATAGTAAATTTAATCAATTTTTTTTTCTATCAAAAGTAATACTGGCTAGCGCCAAATGATAGATTCACAGATTAAGACAAAATGATATATAATTTTCTTGGAGATTTTATAATTATCGTAACATCTTAAGTCAACTTCCTCGTTCTCCAGCAAGACACAAGATTCTAACACTTTTCTAGATTATTGATTTTCTTGTCCCCATAGTGATTCCCACTTTATTTTGTGATTGGCCGATTCACTGACACGTCATCACACCACGTCACACCACGTCACACCACTACTTCGGCCAATCACACAACTACATACATTTTTATATATATTTACAATTCCCACGAACATAAAAATACTGTTACATCCCTATATAATAAAATTAAAAGTACAACTGAAAGATAAGAACGAAAACATTCTAGAGAAATAATCTAAATGAAACAAGAAACCACTTCAGCATTTGCCTACCGACTAAGGGGAAAAAAACAAGAACAATGTGGATGGGAATCGAATCCGAGAGCTCCCACGTTGCCTCTGTTCTGTTATATACAAGATTATCAGAAAATTTTGGAGGGTTACTTGCATTTTCATAATTATGAAAATATGATAATATAAAATCTGATATTTGAATTATATATTATATAAAATTATAATAACAAATAATACATATATAGTAAAATGGGTACCTCTAACCGAGAGGATTACAGCGGTAGGCTATCTAGCGGTAGGAAGCGATCTCGAGATTTGTGGAAATTGTGGCAAACCACAAGGTGTGAAGTGAGTAAGAAAGGAAGGAAGAAGGAAGAGAAGAGTAAAGCACGTAGCAGTAAGAGAAGAGTTGATCACGTAGCACGGGGTCTATGAGTCATGCCCATCAGCAGTTGTACTCCATCAAATCTGTCCTTGCCGTTCCCTAACGAACAATTTACTCCTCTCACTGGACCATAGCCATCGCGTGGTCCCACGATTACAGGTTACCTTTCTTACTATCAAACACTAAAGTTCTGATGACAATTTTACACAAATTCTGCAAAGTAGGTATAATACTAATGAAAGGGAATATTTTTATAAGAAGAACGCCCACCTGTAAAACCACCAGAGAAAAGCATATATGCTGCATGTTCATCTGTTAAAAGGTTATGGAGTAAGAGAAGATTAAATGGCAAAATATGCCAAAAAAATAAGATTTTCAGATCTTTTCAGTCTTACTGGCTGCATAGGAATTTCCTGTGCAATTAACTAAATGTTAATTCGCACAATTTCTGCTACAGCTACATGGAAACAATTTAAAATATAAACTTTTGATATATTCTAAAACCTTTCTTCAAAGGGACAAACAGTTGAGCAAATTGCAACGTCATCGGAAACGTTTTTAAATGGCACCATATGCTTTATTTATGTATATCCACATCTTAGGATATTCTTGTCTATGTTTGCAAAAACAATTAACTGTTTAATACAACAAAATGATTATATTGAGATAAATAGAATTTCCTGGTCCTTTATTGATGTGCAGTTATTTCAAGAAATTAATATATTTTCACATTGTCATCCTAAATTTTGTCATCATAATTCAAGGTTTAGACCCTAGAATCTGTTCCATCCCCATCAATCAAGATCTCTTTTCAACTCTTCCTCGGTCTTTCTGTGTTTCCTTTACCAGTTGGAACGCAGTCGGTTACTATTTATTTATATTAAATTTAACGATGTTACTGCTCGAATGACATACGATTAAGTTTAAGTGCCCTTCATTATATTTAATTACGCAGTAACTCATTTACATCGTGATCTTTCAATAGGAATGGTCCTTGCTATTGTATACAGACCTTTTTGTAAATATTTACAGCACTAACTTTATAGCCAAAATTGCTTTAAAAGCCAATTTTTCATAATATTGGTACAAAGTAATGATTTAATATTTGTAGTAGTTAGTTTAACATTCCTCGGAGCAATATTTTTAATTGGTAGATTCAAAAACAGTTTATTCATGCACATTCTTAAACGTTCGCTTTCAGCTATTTATTTGGTTATCATAGCAACATTTGCTGCGTAAACAATTGATAGCTTAGAGAATCATACAGGAAAATAAAATCTAGGTGGTTTATTATGATGTATTTTAATGCATTAAAATATATGGTGCAATTTAAATTTGTCTTTGACTTCACAGCTTGCAGAAGAATGAGACTAAACATGGTCTGCTTCTGTGAAAAAATATCCTATAGACTATACTGTTCGTCGTGTCCAAGCGTTTTCAAAGCACTTTATTTGTAGTAAAATACCTTATCTGTAGCAAAAAATATCCGGAATTTTGAAATACAGTGTGTGTATGTGTGTAAGCACAATGATTTACACATAAATATAGTTTTAAAAATTGCACTCCTTTGGCAATTTGTACAGTAAGTGATTCAGAGAAAGAAAAACATATATCTTGAATTCACGTGATTTCCTTCACTAAATTATTCTTCAACTTATTGTTAATGGAGACAAATTTTCATTGCACATTTAGTTTTAGATGCAAATGAATACAGTAGATTAAAGTGATAATCATATTAAAAGCACTAGACTGCAATCATGCGGCTCTTGCATGACTAAGTGTAAAACAAACATATTAAAAAGACTATCTTGAAAACCTCCTTCCCCACTAGAAAGGATGTAAGTCGTACGTTCTAAATAAAACTATGTATATTTTCTGTGGAATGACATGTTTATTGTAAATATCTCTCTCGTTTACAAATTTAAAATTATTCAGAATAACATAAATTCATAGATAGCAATTGGTTTGTCATGCACGAATCTAGAACATGTATCTTAATTGAACTTTTTGGAGCTATTTCTGGGAAGATGAAAATAATGAAACATTTATATTTGCAAAAGAGAGTTTGGGGCGGGAGATTTGTTTTTCTTTTTCTAAATATTTGTAGAGTAATGTTAGAATAATCTGGACCTATGTATCAAACGATTTTTGACTTATGATTTACGCACATTTTTCTAAAAAAAAAAAAAAAATGCTTTTGTGTATTAAGGAGATCTCAACATGTGGTTTTTCAAGAAAATTTCTGTATCAATTGGAACGCAATATTTCCTTTAGTTAGTAGAGGTAAGTAGTGTGGTAGAGAAAGGAGTACGTCAGAATAGGGTGGGTAACCTTAGCCAAATTTCAGAGTCGGCGTTGGTACAAGTTTTAAGCATAACAGATTCTGTGTGCTCTAGTCATTTTTTTAAACATGTATATGCGAGTTTGCTTCTCCATTTGTATTTTGAATAGCCTTTTCTCTAGTATACATAAACTCCAAATTTTCTTGGAAACTATTGCTGAATTAAGTGATAAAAGCAACAATTGATGCTGCTATGGATATACTAGTTAGTTACTAACGCTCCCCACATGGCAACCTTGGCCTTCGGGGTAACCTCACCCCACCAAGCGATGACCGGACCCATTTCTCAGGTGGAGGCACCCAGAGGGCGGTGTCCATTACCTCCGATGATAGGGTGATAGTGAAGATGGCGGTGAGGTGAGAGGACCTACAGTTTTTACCGTGGACTCCGAACCACGTTGGGCATAGGGGATACTTCACGTGTGCTAGACAGAGGTGAAGGCATGGATAGGGCCGACTTAAAATCGCCAACCCCAGAGCCGGGAATCGAACTCGGGACCCTTAGAACGGGAGCCGCGAACGAAACCACCGCGCTACCCCGGCGCCCCTGCTATGGATATACTTTAATGCTAATAACACAACTGGATATTTTTAAAATATTGCTGGAAAGTTTTAATTCAAAGATGTTATAGTTAACAAAATAATACTATATTCCATAAATACAGAAACTTATTAGAGGAAGTCTATCTGCGAAATTAAATGACTTACATCTACATCCTATGAACATTTTAGTCTGATATTAAACAGTTTTCAGAATCATTGGTAAACAATTTAGCAGATTAAATATCGATTTTAATCTGAATTAATAGGACTTAAGTGATAAAAATAGACTCGAATTGAAGATTTGAAGCAAAATATGATAGACATTACAGAGATAAAGGTTTCTCTGGGAGAAGAAAAGGGAAGAATAGTGAAGGTTGAATTTCTGGTTACTGAAACAGAATTATATCTAAGACTACTGATAGTATTCAAAGTTAAAAAATCTTTCCTAAAAATTTCTGTTTTCAACTGAAGCAATATCGAGAGGAGTTTCGAGCAAATACACTGAAAAAATTCTGAGGTAATTCAAAACACCATAAGTTATTCGTAGAATCTTTCCATTTCATGTAAGTATTCTACATAGAAATTTCGTCAGTAGTACACTTTTCTGGTCCCCTAAAATTTTGATTTGTATGGAACTATCATTCAAAATGGAAAAGAGGATGCATACGAATTTCATATTTGAGGCATATTAAAATTAGAAATATTTTAATAATTAGAAACTTAGCAACAAATATTATTACTGGAAACAAAATTTTATATGTTCTTTCTTCAGTTAATAATCGTAGTACTCTAGCAAAATTCATTGTTTTTTGTTTGAATCACACGGTTAAAGTTATATGATAAAGAAGCCATATCATTAATATGTGATCTTTTTTTCCTGCTGATTGGTGTTGTGAAGATTTGAAAAGTTAATGTAATAGGAAGCATAGCTTTCTTGCCCATTATATTCTACCTAAAAATAATCAACAATTTTAAACCTAATTTTGTTATTTATTTAATATTTTATTAAAATATGCTATGATGGTAAGTTAAAACTTAACTACTTGATAATTATTTCAAGCCCAAGGCACACATAACTTGAGATATTGGACATACGGTAGACACCTGTAGTTGTGTAATTTGTCATCTTTTATATTATTTGGAACCCGGGGTAATTTCAATAAAAAATAAATTTTTAAAAATTATATCTTAAAAAGTCAGATGTACACTTTATATTACTAAAACGTTAAACCTGTTCTATAATAATAAAAACCTGTATTTTTCAATTAAATGTGAATATTAGGAGTAATCCAGTGATATATTACTATAGTATTGTTAATATATTTTGTTTTATGAATTATTATGTGAAGATGTTTAAAAAAAACAACTATTAAATAATTTGTGGCATTCTGAATCATAAATACTAAACTGAAAACGACAAAATTTAGATTAGGCACCTTTTAAATATGCAAAACGAAGACTCCTAACACAAACCTTTAAATTATTGTCATTAGCAATATTAAATTCAAACTGAGGAACCACAAAAGACAGAGAGCTACACTGCGTAAATTGAAAGTATTTCTAAGCAAAACTGATATGTAAATTGCTAGAGAAAGTTACACAGTTGAATTACTGAGCAAAAGCATTCAGTAAATTATTAAATGCAAAAATTTCGAAACATTAGACAGGCGCTCAGCTACCATTATTTTTGGCTGGATTTGAGGCTAATGGGACGGCCGTGTACTGATGCAACACTAGACCGAGGACGAGCATATTAAATATCTACTAAATATACCCCCAAGTGCTGATAGTATCGTTTACCAGTAGTTTCTAGTTATGGCAGATGTTCAATGACCTTGTTTTCCCTTGGGAACTACTACTGACCCGAAATAAGCCATCTACATCGTAATTGCAACACCTGAACCCCGGGGCAAACGTTCTAGTCATCAATTTAATTATGATGTCCTTTAATTAACCTATTATTCTGATGGGCATAGATCTCAACGGCATCTATTTGTAACATAACTGTTTTAGACGTTTAGTAAATGGCTTTGAGCATTTGGGAAGCAAGTTGATGTCCGTTTATTGAGCAATATTCACTTGAAAGTGTAGTGTTGTTACAGCACGATCTTTATTCAATTATTAAATTAATACGTTAATGAAATCTGCTTCGGTTTGGATATTTGAGAATATCAGCACATTTACAAAAATCATCGCATTATGCAAGAGTAAATATCATAGCTTACTGATGAATTGAGGAGATCACCATGTAAAAGACCGTGTACGTAAAACCCTCCGATGTTTGCAAGATTTGACATCACGCACTAGAACGATACCTACCTGCAGCAATACATTTGTCCAAAATGCGCTATGATGTTAGACAACTACGATTTTCTAAAAGCCCCGCGTTGGAACGATCATTTTGTAGCAAAAATTATGGTGATGATATCTGCTCATTTAGTGTTTCCAAATAATTTAATTTTCGGAAATTAACTGTTCTTTCACACTGGCCGTGTGTAGGCTAAAGTATGGAAATATAGAGTCAGACTGAAAAATTCAATGCCATAGCCGGGATTTGAACCACGGATCTTCTGGTTGCCGTCCAGCCGCTCTAACCCTTGAGCTACTATGGCCAACGAGCCTACATGACAACTCGTGTTTCTCCCCGTAAACCACTTAGGAGTTCTCATAAACACATGAGACAACTACCAGGAGATCCGTGGTTCAAATCCCGGCTATGGCATTGCATTTTTCAGTCTGACTCTATCTTTCCATATTTTAGCCTACACACGGCCAGTGTGAAAGAACATTTAATTTCCAGGCCTACCACTTCTTTTTATTAATATTTTGTAGCTTTGAAGAACCTAAAACGGTTCTAGCCATAATTGGAAACCATTTTCTACTGTTATAGATGTCTTTGACATGAGGCCTAACTGATGGTTACATTACTTATTGAGTAACAGGGTATTAAAATTTTGTTCATAACTCGCGTTCACACCTCCATCGAAAAAATAGCAATTAATTTAGTTAGGGAAATTAAAATACTTGAATATACATTCAACTCAGGAAGAATTTTAGAATCCTAATCAAAATTTATATGATATTAGGAACAATTAAAGTGTCAGTGTCACGATTTAACGGGTGAAGTGAGTCAGTAATTGCGAGGAAAACCTTCGCGTGCCACTGGTATATACTGCAGTGTTGTGCCCTGCAGTAGAGATAAGGAATCTGGACTCCATGCTGAGTTCTGCTACTGTGTTACACTCAACTACGTAAAATGTTGGTAGTATGTGGGTCATCAATTTCATTTGGTGGTTTTCTTGACAGTAAAGGATAAAACTGAGAAGTCTGCTTTGGAATTTTGCTTCACTTCCTTGCTTTCTTCTGCCTACCAGAATCTTCAGCCAATCTGATATTTCTTCTGCCTGTTAAAAGCAACATAGAAGTCTTATGCCCGATTTCACCAACAGATGTTAAGACTTAACACGGGTTTAACAACAGTTACAACAAAATTTGCATTTCACCAGGTGCTAGCTTAACACTCGTGTTAAACCTCTTGTTAAAGTAACAAGTCAAATTTCAGATGTTAAGACCTTAACAATTGTAAATAGTCAAGATGGGGGGCTTGAACGCAGCTGTTGTCGATTTGATATATTTAAGACCGTCTAAATGACATTCGTAATAGAGTACGGCCTATGAGGAGAAATTATTTTGAGGAGCTATCAGAAGAAAATTCTCTACGGAGGTATAGACTGTCGAAACATGTTGCTATGAAGGTTACTGCGGAAGTACAAGAAAGGTTACGACATGCATAGAAAGGAATATTCAGATATCGCCTTTGCTTCATGTATTAATAACTTGGCGATTTTATAATTCACTGGATTATGTAGGTAATACACGACCACCCGTCTTGAAACGTTCAAGTCACTCGTCATTTGTCCTTCGCTCCTCTTAAATTTACGTAATACAGAGTTAGAACATGCATCGAAAGGAATATGCCGATCTCGCCTTTGCTTCAAGTATTAGTAACTTTGCGATTTTATAATTCACTGAATTATCTGGATAATACACTGTCCACCTCCCGTCTTGAAACGTTCAAGTGACTCGTCACTAGTACTTCTTCGCACCTCGTTTTAAATTTACGCAATACTGAAGATGTTTCATGTTTCTAGTAATGACACATGCATTTGAATTAAATTCGTTTCCAATTTTTTCCACGTGGCATCTTTCTCTTTTATATTCACCGCATCCGTCTTATTTTCCACGATATCCTTATTCTTCGTCCCTATTCAATTAACAATTCTTTCTCCATCGATGAGAAATTTATTTCATGGATTTTGTTTACGATTTTGTTTATCCGCCATTTTTTAGCTGTGTGCAGATTGCAGTTCAGACGAAAATCAGAACCAAAGCGCATCGCAGTACGTTCAGAAAATAATACGACTCACCCATAGCCTTCTATAGCTGTAATATTTACAAGTTTCTTGGCGTTAACATGCGCTTCTTAATATTTTCAGAAAACAGGCTGGTGAAATGCAAGAAATTTAACAGCTTTGTAGCGCTGTTACAATTGTTACGTTACATTTGTTAACGTATATTTTAACATCTGTTGGTGAAATCGGACATTAATGTTTAAACTAAAAACAATTCCTGTATTTCGTTTCATTTGGTATTGCAATTTTACGTTTCTGATTATTTATTGTTCATTTTCCCTAACTCAAACCAATATAATAGCAGTTATTATTAGTAAACAAATATTCTTATGAATAAATACAACGAAAAATGAAAATTGATAAGCAGGCTTGGGAATTTCCAAACATTAAAGCCAGAAGGAAATGAAATTATGCTGTGACATGCAGGTAACAAACCATCATCCCATTCATTGTACATTGTGTCGACGTGTGCTGACTGGAGATGGGCAGAAAATGACGTAACGTTCCTGAAGTAATGGAGACACGTTGCAATTAAAAGTTTACAAAAGTAACATATACAAAGTAACTACATAGTTATCCGTTAACGCTTACTGACTCTCACATCATTCACTCCATGTGCATTGGTATCGCATGCCAGAAACTGCTTATCTGAGCTTGTTACCAAGTATTAATCTCTTTTTCAAGGCACAATGAGTAGCATTGTGGATCTGTCGAGAAAGGTGTCTACTAATTTACCACATATGTGTAATCAACTGGGATTACCTGTATAATTTGTAACGTTAAGACAATAATGTCTATCTACTTCTTCATCTTCACTTCAGGGGTTAAGCTTCTCTCTGTTAGCATTCCATGTTTTTCTAAAGCGCCCTACATGTCGTCTTCAACGAGGATTGTCTGTTTTTAAAATATATTCTTCTTTCACTCATTCTATTACTGTACTTTCCATTTCTTCTTCTATTATATCTTGTAATACCGTCTATTTCCGCTCGAGTTTTTCATCTCTTATTAAATCTCATCTGGTGCATTCTTTAACTCTTCTTAAAAACGTCATTTCTGCTGCCTCTATTCTTCTATTGTTAATATCTAAGAGTAAATGCCATGCATGAGCACTGGACTGTTATGGTTTTATAAAATTTTAATTTCAGTTCTTTCCTCGCTTTATTATTAAAAGTTCTAACACGGCTGTAGTCCTTGAGCCAACATGTAACTATTTTCATAGATGGGAAATGTACCCATCTATGAAAACAGAATCCAACTGTATTTTTTTCTCCTTGCAGATTTCACCACCCTAAAGTAAAAAGCAGTTCACTGTACGATACTACTCTTAGTGAAAGGCCTACCAAATCGAAACTAACATAAGAGCCAGTTTCCAATTTATTTCAGTAACTAACAAGTGACAATACATGACGGTAGGTAATACCAATTTGCCTTAATTACACCATTATTTTGAAATACGGGTATGTAACTGCCTACGTAATTTGGTGAACGTTTACAATACCGAATGACATATTTCCTCATTTGAAAGACGGTGCGAGTACTAATATTAGTGTTAGCATGAAGTATAGACGTTCCATATAAATCTGAACCAATAATAGGACACATGTGCAACTTTGGGAGAATATAACAGACAATTGGGAGATTACATTGCACCATGTACATCTCAGAGAAAATGTTGGAAGTGTCCTCCACCAGCATCTATACATGTTTGCACTCGTCTCATCATATTCTCTGAAGTTTTACGGAGATGATATCGAATTTAGAGAAGGTTATTTCCAGTAAGATGGAGCAACGTGCCATACATCTAATGATAACATGGAACTTGTAAACAGTTTCTTTAATAATAATCTCAAAAAGGTCTGTAGCCCCCCCAGATCCCCTGTCTTAACTTCACCGGATTTTTTTATTGTGGGGGTATCTAAAAAAATAGAGTGTACAAGAATAGGCCACGGACAATTGATGTTCTCAACAAATCTATTCGAACCGAAATAAGTAACATTGGCGAGGATACTCTCCGTAAAACTTCAGAGAATATGGTGTAACGACTGCAAACATGTACTTATAGATGCTGGTGGAGGACACTTACAACATTTTCTCTGAGATGTAAATAGTGTAATGTAATCTCCCAGTTGTGTATTATATTCTTCCAAAGTTGCACGTGTGTCGTATTATTGGTTCAAAGGTTATGACCAATTGAAACGGTTCAGGTTTATATGGCTCACATTGTATATCTGTAAATATATTTTCAAATATAAATTGTCATCTTCATTATCGCTACAAGGACTGGGCAATTATCCACTGCGGTTTCACAAAACTTCAGCCCAACATTTTCTAGGAAGTCCACATCTTATCTTCGTCTTATTGTTAGTTCTTCGCAAGTAGTGGATATGCCTTCACACATTCCGGTCAGATAGTCAGTCCATTTTTGTCTATGCTTCATTAATTTATCACGTAGGTTTCTACTTTTAATTCTCCCTTTATTGCTTAAATTTTAACTCTATGTATGTTATGCAACCCTTTATTTGTCTAAGAAATTTTATCTACACTACTTTTTTATATCTTTGCAATTTTCAAAGACATTCAATATCATGGGGATTGCTATAATTCTTTTTACTGTCGTTTCATTCCTTACTTTACTTTTAAAAGTTCTGAGGGACATGTTTTGCTCGCCTCGGTATTGTGGTTGTGGCATGTTTGCCTCACGCACAAGAGGTCCCGAGTTCGAATCTCGGTCAGGGTGTTAGCTGGATAAGGTTTTCTCCAGGGTTTTGCCTTATCCTGAAAGACAAATGTCAGGTAACTCTAAGCTCTATGGACCCTGGGCTCATTTGAGCATAATTTCACCCATTCCATTCATTGTCCGATATGACTTAACGTTGGAGGACGTAAATAACAAAAAAAGTACAGGTTAAAGGTTCTTTACTCTTAAAGGTTTAAAGGTGCAGCGCAGCAAATTATTTGTAACTTATTTTAATCCATATATCTTTCTACATTAAGGCTAACATCACATGCTTATTATATTTGAAATTCGGTAGCTGTTCAGGTACTTTGACACTCAAGAACAAATTAAGATTGCTCTGGATTGTAGCCCAAACCACTATATATATATATATATATATATATATATATATATATATATATATATATATATATATTACTGATATGGCAAATGCATATAATTTGTAAAACCTAAGCAAGGATATGCGTAGTCATCTGCATTTTGCTGAATTATGATCACAATAATATATAATTTTGTTTGCAAACCAAAGATTGTTTATACATCAGTCGGACTGTTATGAAATGTATCTGTAAATCTTTTCGACATTTAAATTTCGTTTCGATTATAGACAGCCCCAAATTAGTCCCCAACTGAAATTAACATAGGACAGTCAGTTCCATTCTTCTCAATGGATATGCATTGTTATTAACCGGCAAAACATTTCATATAACACGGATCTTCTGGTGCAAATTCCGTCTATGGCGTTGAATTTTTCAGTCTGGCTCTACCGTTTCATAGTGCTTCCTACACACGGCTAGTGTGAAAGAACAGTTAATTTCCATTTCATATAACAGTTGATAAGATATATTGCCTGTAAGTTATGCTGTCGTGACAGCATGAATGAAAGTTGGTTGGTTACCAATACTCCCCACATGGCAGCCTTGGCCTTCGGGGTAACCTCGCCCCAACCACGTGATGACCGGACCCATTTCTCGGGTGTAGGCACCCAGAGGGCTGTATCCATTACCTCCAATGATAGGGTTATAGTGAAGATGGCGGTGAGGCGAGAGGACCTAGAACTTATACCGTGGACTCCGAACCACATTGGACATAGGGGACACTTCACATGTGCCAGACAGAGGTGAAGGCGTGGATAGAACCGACTTAAAATCGCCAACCCCAGAGCCGGGAATCCAACTCGGACCCCGGGAGCCGCGAACGGAACCACTGTGCCACCCCGCCTCCCGAAAATGACAGTAAAGTATTTAATTACATCATGTATTAATATATAAATATACATTTCAATTCAATATAATATTATTTAGAAAATAACACCAATGTGCTCTGTGGGCCTCGTCTTTATGTATTTATGAGTTCTATCATAAACTTACGTGACTTCGACCTCTTTTTTGGCGATGTATGTGTCTGCGGTTATGAAAAACTTGGCAAAACTTCTCATAGATGATATAGGAGGAGTGTACAGATGAAACACATTATGACGTCACCAAAACTACATATTTTATGTGTTCCATAAAAGAGATGGCCTACAAAGTAATTGGAGGAATTTATTCTGTAATAAACTTGTTTTGTGCTAGACAGTTTTGGAGTCATTAATGATGTCTTGAAGTGCTGAGTCCAAAATGGAACGCATGTGACGCACGTCACACATTTGAAAGTTCGGCACGTGTGACAGCAGCCCATTTGAATACGTTAAAGGAATACAGCTGTACAGAAGGCAAAAACTACTCCAGCAGCTAATGCACATAAAAAAGTAGAGGGACCTTTTTTAATCAGAATTTAATTTCGTCCGGAACTAACAAAGAATGCAGCAGTCATCTATTTGGCTAGTTTTTCTGCAAAATAATGGTACTATTGCGTACTATTTGATGCCTGATAGAAGCGTTGTCTGCTTTGATTCTTGAGACTCTACGTTTTTATAACTAATGCACTTCAAAGTTTGAAAACCTTATTCAATATTATGTAATATTCAGAAGTTTTACATGGAATTTTTATGAAAATGTGTAGTTCATGAAGGGTTAAGTACACTTAGGTCATAAGATTCAGTGAGTGCATGAGTGCATCTTGTAAAATGTGTGCCGTTAATTTCTTGAACATGTACATACGACTAGGTAGAGAAGGCTTAGAATGCGTATGTATTATGTGCACAGGATCTACCCAAAAATCCGAAGTCCCTGGAGTCCTTCAACCCGGGAGCGATGGATAACTCCAGGGGTCTTTCCATAAGGCAATACCTGGTTTCTTAAAAAGCTCCCCCCCCCCCGTTGACAACGTCAAGACGGGATGGAAGTGCATACGCCACTTACGCGAGTCAACTCCACAGGGAAGACTACCGAAAACCTCGGTGGGGCCGCCTGGTTGACTAGCACACCTACTAGCTCTGCAGGCTAGTACCCGGGAATTATGAAGCAACCCTCTACCACCTCCGGGCGGCCGTAGCCATATCAATATTAAAAATGTTGAGCTTTTGGCCATTCCAAGCTACATAGCTTTCCTGAGGAAGGCGAACATTGATGTGGCTGATCACCTGTGAAGCTAAGAATAATTCCTCTGGAAGTTTTAAGTCTTACATTTCATTGTAATATTTGTATTGCTTTGCTGTTATTAGCTTCACTTGTTTATTCTCACTCTCCCCAAATATCCAGAGTTTGTATATATTAGAGCCACCTTTCTTTAGGTTTCCCCAATTTCCCGTGGGTGTCGGGAACACACTGCCCCTCGAGTCCAACCCAATTCGAACAACTCACCGACGGAAGGGGCTCGAATGTTCGGCCCGAGGTTACTAGTGCTAAGGGTCCGCAGCGCACGCACCACGGCAGCTGAAGGGGACGGATCCCCTACGGGAGAGTGCGTATGTATGTGCACGCGTTAACAGCATAACTAATTAAAGTTATGTATTTGAGTTTGCTTAAATATCAAACGCTTAAGATATATGCATGACATTCTGGAAATGGTCCGAGAAGTCCTCTTCATTCCCAATGACTTTTGTAAATGGTAAATCGTAAGAGACAATCACATTATACTACACAAAAATGTAGAGCTCGTTAAAGTACACAATTTATGTAAATACTTTCTGTATTCCGTGTTATTGGTAGAGTTCTCAAATAGTTACTCCTCTCTTAAACGGAAAATCATTCACTTTTTATGTCCTGGCTAATGCAAAGAGAAAGGAATATCAAAGATTTGACTAATGATCAAAACCTAATTTACTCTCATATTCCCTGCAGCCCACTTCTGAAGCGTAGCTGGTAGCGTGTCTGTCTTACGTTCAAGAGATACTTAGTTCGAATCTCGGTCTGGGTAGTTATCTGGATCAGGTTTTTGGACTCTCGACTGACGGCGTGCTCATATCGATCGTCTTATATCACTGGCCTCCGGGCGACTTTCAAAACTCTCACCTCTGCTGCATCGCCGTTCCAGCCTCAGCCTACAGTCTTCATTGTTACTCTACAAATCACTCGTTCGTCCGCTTATTACATATGCCTGCCAAGTGTGAGGGACCGCACACAAATGTCATCTGCGTCGTCTTCAGGTCATACAGAATCGCTTCATGCGCATCGCTACCAACGCTCCATGGTTCATCCGTAATCAGCAGCTCCATCACGAACTAGGACTGTTACCTCTTCACGACTACATTCGCAGGATCGCTCGTCGTTTCTTTTCCACACTGCAAGAAGTTCCAGGAGCTGTGTATTATAACATCGGCGTCCGCACGCGCCAGCCCTCACGCTTGAAGAGGAGACTACCACAGGACCTGCTTCTAAGTGATACCTCTGACTCGAGTGATTCTAGTGCTTGATGTCTGTCTTACATCTTCTTACATCTCAGAGTATTATTGGAGTTCCAACTTAATGTAGTTAGGGGGCGGCCTGCTAGCCTACCCCTGAGTGTTATTGTTCTTATTGTACTGTTACCCTCTTTTCACTCTGATCTGTAAAGCACTGTACTGCTGATCGATCAATAAAAAATTATAAAAAAGGTTTTCCCAGGGTTTTCCTTGTCCTAAATTTTTTTTAAAGGTTCGACATTATTGCAACATTTTCAATATTTATATATAATAATTTCATAGGTCTTTTTCCTTATGTTTTTAAATAAAGTATAGAAAAGTAAGTAAATTCCAGCCTGTAAACGCTCAGGTTGATAACCTCATCGAAAAATTAAAAATGAAAGATGAATGTCTGGTAACTCTAAGCTCTATGCACTCTCAGCTCATTTGAGCATCATTTCACCCATTTCATTCATCGTTCGATATGACACGTTGGAGGAGCTAAATTAAAATACGAGGGTAAGTCAAAGATTATCCGCAACGTAACTGTATTGAACTGTTGTTTAGTAAGGTCTACCCGAAAATCCGAAGACCCCGGCTTCTGTTATCCGAGAGCGATGGAAAACGCGGCGGGTCTTTCCTTGGGGTAATAGCTGGAGTCTAAAAAGCTCCCCCCCCCCCATCGACAACAACGTCAAGACGGGTGGAAGTAGATACGCCACTTACGCGCGTCAACCCCGCAGGGAAGACTACCGATAACCTCGGTGGGGACGCCTGGTGATCTAGCTCACCTTCTACTGGCTCTGTAGGCTAGAACCCGGGACCTTCTAGGCAACCCTCTGCTCCCTCCGGCCAGCCAAAGCCTGGCCAGAGGTACCTGATTGCCCGCGGGTTGCGAGAACACACTGCCCCCTCGAGTCCAACCCAATCCGAACAACTCCCATTCAGGGAGGGGCTCGAATGTTTGGCCCGAGGTTCCTCTAGTAAAGTCAGAAGTACCACGAGCACCAAGGGTCCACGGCGCACGCACTAAAGCAGCTGAAAGGGACGGATCCCCTTTCCCTATGGGACCTATATTGGACTATATTTCTTATATTGGACATACTGAATTCTGTCTTAGGGTATTTGATTGCTATGATGTTGCGGTTCTTTTATGAAAGTTTGATCCCGTCATTTATCTTCCTTTTGTAACAAATAGATCATGGCCACTCCATTACCGTTTGCACCAAAGAGGAACAACGATCAGTGATTCAATTTTTGTAGTCGGAAGGCATATCAGGGGCCAAAATCCATCAAAGGCATTCGACACAATACGGGAAGTCTTGCTACAGCCGAGTGTCTACGAATAGACTGACAAATTAAAAAATGGTCGCACAAATGTTACGCACGAGGAAGGGGCTGGACGACTAGCTACTGTCACAACTGATTACAACAATGAACTTGAACGTGACATCGTTCTGTTGAACGGACGAGTGACTATTGCTGAAGTTTGATAGATTTTGGCCCCTGATATGCTTTCCGACGGCAAAAATCGGATCACTGATAGTTGTTCCTCTTTGGTGCAAACTTATGAAGCGGCCACGATGTATGTACAACAAAAGAAAGATAAATAATTGAATGACGATCAAGCTGTCATAGCAGGAGGACATCATAACAAATACCCTTAGACAGAATTCAGTATGTCCAATGTAAGAAATATTATAATTATGCTGTAGATAATTTTTGACTTACCCGCGTATTCTCTTCAGCTACAAGAAAATTAGCAATGAGATAATTTTTGTAAAGTTTATTTCGATTAACGTGAAGTAGATAATGGAATAGATATTTATAACACGAGTAAAAAGTTATGCAAGTGCAACGCTTGAGACTTTTGCAATAGCAAGGTCACTTCATTACAGGTTTTTAATATAGTCAAACTAACCATTAAAAAATGCTTCATCATCTATAACAGGATCACCGTCTGAATTAGACAAAACTAAAAGTTCAGAGTATAAAGCGTTTAGTTTCTTCTTAGTTTCCATATTCATGGGCTGGTTTTTCCCATCAAGATATATTTGATACTGTTATTGAGCAATCTTAATATCAGATAATGTTTCGCAACGCATAAAGCCAAGCCGTACATTAATAATCACGCAATGACCTACATACAAAATTTGCTAGGTTTGAAAACAAACACAGTGACAGCAGCTGAGAGTGTTAGACAAAGGCTGCACAAGGTCTTCATCATGAATATCAATACCTGTTAAATTATAACTTGCTTCATTTGGAAATTAAATTTGTTATAGAACAAAGGACGCTCATGCAACGATGTTTTAATATAAAACGAATTTTAGAAAAAAAAGACGAGAAGCCTTTATTGACTTTCAGAAAGCATTTGATTTTATGAATAGGACCGTTTTATGGAAAATTGTGGACAAACGGGGATACCTCCGACATTTATAGATGTAATTTAAAGTATATATACAAATACTGAGATTATTATAAATTTAGTCTTAACTAAATCGTAAGCAATTACAACAAATCAAGGCAAGGCAAAGATGCTCCCTTTCACCCGTCTTATTCAGCATATATTTAGATGATTTATAAAAATTAGAAAAGAGGTGCACCCAGGAATACAAATGAATAGGAGTGTATGTACATACAAACATGCTATACGTAGATATCTTACTGTTACAAACTAGAGCAGAAAACCTACAGCGCTATCTATAAATTACTTCCTCTGCGCACTGAATATAATTTTAAAATTTCTTGGAAGAAACAAAAGTAATGGCACATCAAGGAATATGCCTAGTTAGAAAAACAAAATATGTATTGGAAATAATAGCTGGAATAGCTTGGAAAAAAATTATTTGGGCTGTGACGTAACTTTTACGTCGACAGAGACTTAAGAAATTAAGGTAAATACATATGTGGGATTACAACAAGAACTTAATAAAACAAAACACCGTGGCCGTTCCTTTGCTCATGAGTGGCAGTGAATCGTGGATAATGAAAGAAAATGATAAACAGAAAATTTAGAAAGCAGAAATCAGAGTTTTAAGAAGAGTTAAACGATGCACTAGACTGAACTTAATAAGAAATAAAACAATCAGAGAAGAGCTAAATGTTTATACATTAAACGACAAAATCGAAGAGAATAAAAACAACATAGTTATGTGTAACAATTAAAAGTACTTTAAAAAATAAAGCAAGAAAGAGTACAGTTAAGAAATCCTATAAAACCATGACAGTTACAATAGATGTATACAGTAGAGAAACTTGCACAATGGCAAGTAAAGATAAAAGCAGATTACAGGTGACATAAGTGAGATTTTGAAGATCAGTTTCGGGAGTCTTTAGAAGTGTCAGAATAAAGAATGATATAAGAAATTACAGATGAAACGAAGGGATAGGTACAACAAACAAAAGTGGCTGGAACACGTAGATAGAACGAATGAGAAACGATAATAATAACCCATGGCGCGACAACCCTTAGTGGCCCAAGGCCTACCAACCCGACTGCCGGCCTCACGCCCACTTACGCACGGCAGAGGTGGACGATCATCCAACCGATACGGGGAGGGGATGTGGTCAGCATCTCGGCATCCCCCAGACGGAATGTTGGTTTCCGTGACCAGGGCCGCTTACTCAGCGTAAGCTGCTCACGTTCCTCGCGATGCTGAGTGGGCACCGGTTCTATACCCGGGACCGAAAATACCCACAACATGGAGGGGATCGAACCCGGGCCGCTTTCCGTGGCCAGGGACCAAGTAGCCCGCTACGCCACGGCGCAGGACGAATGAGAAACGATATCCAAAGAAAATATTAAATTACAGACAAAAAGGAAAGCGAAACATCTTAAGGCACCCCCAAAAAAGAAAAAAAAAAACTATGAAAAACCCAATGAAATACACATTTGCAGCATGCAACAAGCCTTTGGAGGTTTATTGCGTGAACGAGAAGAAGAAGAAGAAGAAGAAGAAGAAGAAGAAGAAGAAGAAGAAGAAGAAGAAGAAGAAGAAGAAGAAGAAGAAGAAGAAGAAGAAGAAGAAGAAGAAGAAGAAGAAGAAGAAGAAGGAGGAGGAGGAGGAGGAGGAGGAGGAGGAGGAGGAGGAGGAGGAGGAGGAGGAGGAGGAGGAGGAGGAGGAGGAGGAGGAGAAGCCAGTAGGGAAAAGAGACATAAGGCGTCTTAGGAAAAGATGGGAATAGAAAGAATGTGAAGACTCTCAATTGCTGAAGTGCAGAAGAAGACATCATTTTGAAGCAATGGTTTTAGGTTTGTAGATACAATGGCGGAATAAGATAGGATTAAGCGTTAGTCAAATCTCTTAGCAGCTGGACACTTCGTTCTTTCTGCTCATAAGAGAAAAAGAGAGGGAGAGAATGCGATCTTCTCATTTGAGAAAAGTATAAGTATTCGAAAATCCAATTCATTCACAAGGAATATCGCGAATATGGCTCAAAGAAGTTTTTGGCATAAATTGTATGCTTTAACCAAGTCTTCAATTTTTATGTGGCAATATTTTGTCTCTCTTAGGTGTTCTAGTTATACAAAGGTCATTCAGAATCATTCGTCATGAAAATATTTTACACATATGTTGTTAGAGCCATTTTTGAGAAAGCCAGTGTGTTAGAATTATTTCCGTTACAAAGGATAGTTTGAGATGAGGATATTTTGACCGACTATTCCTTTTGGACTTATTCTGGTAGCATACACATGAATACTTCTCTAAAAATGCTTTTTTATTTATTCAGACGCGTATTTTCACTAAAACCTCGGTGTCGAATTTTTGCCTGGAATGCTGTTATGTGTACCTATTTTGCATATGTAATTACTTGTATGGACCAAGCATAATGCTCTGTCAATCCCCGACAGGACCGATTTCTGTAAATGAAGCAAGAATGAATGGACAGCAACTAACACGTATGTAGTGGGTAGAGGCCCCAGTGGGAGACCTAGCACGTACATTTTCGCACGCCCGGTGAAGTAACACGCGCTGTTTGCTTCATTTCGTGTAAGACAACTTATATAATAAGTAGGCAAGACAAACTAGTCCCACCTACAGAGTTTGTTCCAGGTGTTTGCATGCCTAAGTACGAGACAGTGCGTTCACCTTGGAGACTTGTTACCTCGTCTTACTATTAATACTTGCCTGTGATCCTACACGGTACATCGGCCTTTACCTGCGGTGATGCAAAAGTGACCTAAACACGTTTACCTTAAATGTGTAGAACCCAACTTACATGTCCTTTATGGACTTCAAAACTTGATTCACGCTTCCATTTTATATAGGAGGTTAAGCACATGCTCAAGTGTAGTCGCGGCTGCCCCGCTTCCACCCCACAGGACTCGGTTCATGTCTAACAAGCCAATAAGAGATATCAGAATATTTTCCGTACATGGAGTAAATATGACAATCTCAGGGTCCAAAACTTAAGCAATTACAATAAGTAAATACACTGTGCCAGCCTCGGTAGTGTAGATGGTAGCGTGTCTGCCTCACGTTCAAGATGTCCCGAGTTTGAATCTTGGTTTGGGTGAACTTCGTGGATAAGTTTTTTCTGGGGGTTCCCCTTTTCTTGAAAGACGAATGTCGGGTAGCTCTAAACTCCGTGGACGCCGGACTCATTCGAGCATCACTTCACCAATTTCAATCATCGTCTGATATGACTTAACGTTGGAGGATGTACGAGGGCTGTTCAATAAAGAATAATCACAATTTTTTTTGACAACGTACCTTTACTCATCCTCATAATTTTGATGGTCCTTCTTAAAATAGTCTCCCCTGAATGCGATGCACTTGTCCCAGAGTTTCTGCCAGTCTTCAAAGACATGCTGGAAACCATTTTGAGACATCCTTCAAAATCGCCTCCGCAGCCTTCACCGCTGCTTCTGATGATGGATAATGCCTCCCACGAAGGCGTTTCTTCAAGTTATAGAATAGAAAAAAAGTTACATGGGGCTAAATCCGGACTATAGGGAGGGTAAGGGATGCACTTCATGTTGATTTTTGCAAGTTATTCAGCAACAACATTGGCAATATGCAGCCGCGCATTATCGTGGTGCAGCATGCAGCCTGTTTCAAGAAAATGTGGCACCCAATGAAATGTTCAGTATTTCAGACAGTGATCTTAAGGCAATTCGTCGATCCTCTCTCTCAATGGCAGCAGCAGTGTTGATGTCTTCTTCCGTAGGAGCAGTAACTGGAGCACGGGTCCACCTTCCTTTGAAATTGACTGTCTCCCCTCTTTAAATATTTTAAACCAACTTCGAGCTGTGCTGTGGGGAAGAACAGACTCTCCATAGATCTCCTGTAACATTGTACAGGCCTCAACTGAAGATTTGTTGAGACGAAAGCAGAATTTCAAAGCCGCATATTGTTCCTCTCGTGTTACCTCCATTGCGGCGGTAGACGATACAGAACATGTCTGAACTTGCCTTGTTCTCACAGGCGGGAACCAGGAGTACCAACAATGGAACTTGTACGGCGTGTTTGTTTCACATTAATTATGACCGTAAAAGTTATGATCATTCTTTAATGAACAGCCCTCGTATTGAAAATAAAATGAAAGATGTAAATTGGGAAAATAGAACAATTACATAGTTGGGAAGACCTAAACAATGAGGTGACATACTAAGCTAATAAAGTACTTGAAATAGGAGGATGTATGAATGATGTAATATGGAGAAATAAATATTTAAGAAAGTATATCAACACAAGAATCTATAAAACAGTAATTCGATCTACATCTACTACCAATGTTTGTGAGACACGAGCAGGAACTATCAAACAAGAAAAATTCTGGAGAAAAGTGAAATGAATATCCTAAGGATAGGAAAGAAATAGAAGGAATAAAATAAGAAATGAAGCAATTATAAATCAATTAAATATTCAAGCTATCGGCTAATGGATAGCTAGAAAAACTGAATGGAAGTGTGATTTAACATGAATGCATCTGATAGAATAGTACGGATCACCAGAGACAATTTACTAATGGATGGGAAATGATACCCTGGAGGACCGAGGAAAAGAGGCAGAGACTCAAATTCTTGAATAAACAGGCCCTAGGTCTATAAGAAGAAACTAGAACAAGCAGAAGGAGGAGTAAACCTCGTGATTGGAAATGGTTTAGCTTCACTACTGTGAATACTTCAGTTGCGATGTCGTAAATGGGCTATACCGATTCACACGGTCACGTCATCGCGATCGTGAGGTCCAGTTTTTGGACTGCGAAGATGGAAAAGAAAAAAGGAAGAAGACGGCTTCTTTGGTGCGGTGGTTAGCAGACTAACTTCCAAACCAGAGGTTCAGGGTTCGATTTTCGGCTGGAGGGTGGCAATTTGTTCTTTAGTCAGGATTATTCCCCATCGTCTCTAGAATCTGAACTATGAATGACACCATGAACGTGTGTTTGTGGATTTAAACACAACCCAAAGATTAACAACGGTAAACAAATGAACATCTTTACCATAAGCAACTGTTCCAAAGATAAAGTTGCCGATATCATCTATACCAGCGCCACCCTTAGTTTATGTGAATATGTAAACAAAGAGGGAAAATGTATTACTCCGCAGGGGACTGTGATTGGAGGGAATAGTTGCACCATTTTATCAACCACGTGTCGAGCATATGCGCTATCAACGAACTTCTATGCAAAGTTTTGCTTTGCCGTTTTCGATGTTTTGAGTAGCTTATGCGGGAAGGTTAAATGCAAAAGTGTACAGTGTAACATATTTTTCACTTTATCCGCTAAATAGTTGATTAATTTGAAAACATTTGAGAAAAAAATCTTAATGTGGCAGGGGAATTAACTTTTGGCATGAGTATAGTACTAAATTATGAATATGTGAATTTCTTTGGTAGAGTAAACCATGTGAATATATTGAATTGAATTTTTATATTACTCTTTATAAATATCTGGCTAATTGATGCATATTCTAATTTCCCTTATTATTCCTCTTCTTCTTTTTTCGTATTTTCTGCACTATAATTTATGTATTCAGATCTAAATACTTCTCTCTATTCCTTAGTTTTCTTAAGCCCTATTACTAGATAAAATGCCAATTTTTTGTACAACTCTATACTAATTAAATAAATCATAAGTATGTGGAGCAGATATTTAACTAGGTTCAATGGATGATTACAAAGTTGAACATTAGAAATATTATGTTCCAGGATGGAGAATGCCCTCCAGTAGAATCACCAAGGTAAGGCAACTCTTGGCTAATGTTTCAACATTTTCTTTTATTTCTTATATACCCAACTGTCATATTATTGGTGTTCTTGAGGTGATAGGTATAGTAAAGCAATAATCACTTGTAACTAATCACACTTTCAAATTTGTTTCCTGGCTGACAACAATTACTCAAATATTTGATTTCTTCGCATAGCCTCATCCCATTTATAAACTAAAAATTAAGGCATGGTTCTTTCTGCGAAATAACAGTGGTAAATAGCTGCGTGCAGCCACTTTGGCAAGAGCTGAACGTTATATTGGCATGTAGCTAAAAAATAAATATTTTACTACTTTATTGGAATCTGATAACGCAAGAATTCCTTAAATGACTTCCACTTCCGAATTTTCCTTTGATAATTCCTTCGCCACAACAATATATCTTCACGTCCAACAATGTTTTTTTTTTCACATATAAAACCTATGTCACGGAGAATGGTGTGGATTATTGTTTACTGCTTGAAGCACTTTTGTAATGGTGCTGGCTCGTTTCTTTCTCTAAACCTTGTGAAAAATAGCACTTTCAAGAAATTCATTATATTTACCTTCCATAACTAGCTTCTTTCTTTTTGGATGTTTTCCTGGAGTGGAAAGCCGGCCCATTTCCCAACCTTACATGGCGCTGAAACACCGGTATATTCTGCTGGAAAAATAATGCCCTTCGTTGCTTAAGTCGGTTACTTTTCATACAACTTGCAAAACACATTCAATATAATTTGTTTTTCACCACTTTTTAATGGTATCCCTCTAAGATGTTATGCATACTGCAAGGAAGCAGCCATGCTTTACAACTGATTCTCTCACTTCTGCATTTAAACCGCGCACGCGCAGCGTGTACTCTGATTAGTACGTATAAATTACGGTTACTCTATCAAATAAAATAAAAATAAACTACTCTTTGCTGCATTTGTAATAATGTGGAATTCTTTATGTATTTTGCAATAGTTTTAAAAGTGATATGCGAACTATATTTTTAATCCGCTTAGAGTTACGGGGCAAAACAGCTAAAGCTGTCGCACCCGTACGCGTGCTTTTGTTTACATTGTTCCATAAACTAAGGACGGCGCCCGTGTAGATGCCAAAAGTGGCATATAAATGGAACAAAACAAAACAGCAAACTCAAAAGAAGAGAAACAATTTGTGTTACACTCACAAGTCTTTCTCTTCTCAAACTTGCGCGAAAATATTTTTACAACAGCTTATTCTCCAAGATAATCAAGATTAACTTTTGCAAATGACTTTACTTCATATTTCCTTCATTTCCATCATTTAGGTTTACCAGTTATGCAAAAGTCATCCAGAATAAGGGGAGCTTCTGAGGACCTTCCCAGAATATTCAAGTATTTCATTTGGCATGAGAATAAATTAAGAATGCGATATTTTTTATCTGTTCCATTTATACACCACCTTTAACTCCAATGGTCATAACGGCGACCGGTCTCCTTTGGAACATACCGAAGGTGTTAACTCGTATTCGTTGGGTTTTTAATCATTAGATTACGTAAACATTCGCACTCTCATTCATACTTCCAGACTCTGGGGAAGATGAGGAACTATCTTGGCCGGAGAAAATCTCCACCCCCACCGGCGGGAATCAAACCCAGGACACGTAGCACGGCAGGCAGGTGCTCTACCGACTGAGCTACGGTGTCAGCCGTGCGGTATTTTAATCAAAATCGTTAAGACGTTTTCTAGAAACAATACATTTTGACGACTGTTCCCCATAAATGTTAGTTTGTCATGGGGAGGTTGAGAATGTTATTTAACCTTGGAAGATGAACCTGAATACCAGGTTTTGTATTTATTCAAAGCTTCATTTTTGAGTTAGGACCTAATTTTTTGGACTCATGGAGTCTCGGAGATGTATTTAGATGAAAACCCTACGTCGAATTTTAGGACTGAATGCAATATTTCCTTTACTTATTGTAAGTAAAGTGGGGAAAGTTGTACTATATATTACTGCCTCTATTGCTTATACATATAACTGTAACACATTAAATTTTTATGTTTAGAGGGCCATCTCTATGTCGAAGCTTTTGATACACCAGAATCCTAAATGTTCTGCTGCCCTGGCACAGAAAGCACTAACACAATGATTTTCCATAAACGCTGTTTTGGGAGACGAAGAATGTTCCTTTGCTGATAGTCTCTTACGAGATAGCACGGCGTTTCCTCCCAGCATGTATGTAAACAGCTACAGGAAGTTGTATGCGATGCGCGATTCCTTCCAGTCGATGTTTCAACATTTCAGCAAATAAAGAGGTCATTAGATATGTGTGTTCCAGATCATTGTAACTGCGAAGAAAACTCGAAAATCAGAAACTTTTTCAACTTGAATTCTCTTTACTTTGTTGCTCAGCTGGGTTTATGAACCTTTAGTAGCCATTTAGTTCTGCAACAAGAGTAAAATCGCAAGTTTACAAACTAAAAGATTCTCTTTTTCACAATGTCCCGGCTGTTATGAAGTACTGAAAAGTGTGATCAGGACCTAATGGTATTTGAGAGAAAACTTCCCTGAAGAAAGTTAATTATTTGGCCTGGCGAAGGTTTTAAAAAGGCAGTCTAAATATACAATTCGGTCTAACAGTATTCCACGAATGAAACGCTCTGGATATTCCGGTGATTCACTGCCTAAAGAAAGCATGCAATAGTAATAGTTTGTGATGAACTGCTCCAACAGTCACACCTGCATCTGTCTTGGCTCATTCAGTGACTTTCTTCAAATAGGCATAGTATGTCTAATTGTAATATATTTGTACTCTCTCAGAAAAGAGGCTAAAATTGAGACTTCCGACATTATGAATGAACACTTTCAAATTTTAAGTAGGTCCACCAAATACATAAGTCATATCACACCATTTAAAAAATGAAACAGTTAATACTTATGTTTTATTAGGACAACAAATATTACTTTATTGTTACTCAGAATTCTGCCAATGGTTACAAATAATGACTCACAGTTTCGACTTAGTCTGAAGGTAACTGAATTGGTAGTACTAACTATTTATTAATGTAGGCGGAAGCTCTATAGGGTATAACTAAATTCCCGTTGCAGACTTTGAGGGCTTGTAGAAGGGCAAAATTATGTTCTCCGTAGGGATTGCTCGCTCGCTGCAAGGAAAACACCTCCGCAACACACTTTGTAGTCTCCCATGTCTGTTACTTGCTTGTTATATGTCAATATACAAGCAGGGCTCAATGTGGCGACCGTTGACTTAAACACTGCATTTCACCATGTTCTGTTATGCACTATGAGACACCTGCTAATCCAACATCCGTCACTACCACAAACCGCGTCAGTTGCTCTCATTTCACAGGGGTCTCGTAAATATGGTCTTAGTGAAGTGCAGAGGAACCAATCGAATGAAATAGTCCGACGATAGATAACACAAGTGCATTTGAAAGCGGTATAAAAGCCAAAACAGAAAGATATACAAGGAAAAAATTACCAAAAACATTTCTTATTTTTAGAACGTTATATAACGTCACACAGAGTGAAGATAACTTAACAAGTTTTGTTTAAAAGAATAAAAACAACTCGATATTAACCTTTTTATTCATTTTAGTTATTTGGTGGAAATTAATAATTTCTTCACACTAGCCGTTTATAGGCTAAGGTTTTAGATAGAGTCAACATAAAGAATTCAATGCCATGGCCGGGATTTGAACCACGGATCTCCTGGTTTCCGTCCAGTCGCTCTAACTCATTGAGCTACCAAGGCCAACTTGCCATCATGACATTAAATTCTGCATTTGACTCGTATATTTCCCCGGTAAACCACTAGGGGCTCTCGCATCCGAGATACACTATTATACTGGTCGCCAATCTAGAAAGTGATTGACATTTCTTATATAGAGAGAGGTGATGTTGCCGCTTATTGCTGCCACGTGGAGAGGGCGATAGGATTATGCGTGCGAAGGTGAATCAGTTGCGACTGCAATGGGTATTTCATTATTATTGTTTATTATTATTGTTGTTATTTATAATACTATACACAAAGACAATAGAAATGTCGTGGATCTACACGCAAACGCTAGAACATGCAAGAACTCATCAATGTAGAGATCATCGTAACAAAAGAGGCATACCTGTGACATTTTGACGTTTAATGAAGTGGGGAAATCTCGCCTACATACTTTCTTTCCGGGAGTTTCTAATCTGGACCTCGATGCCTGACTTTCTTCTTTAAAATACTTTTCTTTTCCAATCTTAACCACAATGGTCTTACTGATACCTACAGCACGTGAAGTCCTATTAAGCACCTTAGAGAATGGAATAATAGGCTCACCTTTCAATTTCTCTCACAGAGCATATTATTTCCCGTTCCTGTCCTTTAGTTGGAATACCTTTACCAATATAGTTTTATTTGGTTCCCGAGTACGTTCAGGTTTTCGCTTGTCACTATTTTTAGACATAATTAAACATTTATTAAAAAACAATTGCAAATGATCACAACACACGCACACATACACGAACTCCCACACACGTAAACCAAGGGAAATTGTCACAAAATGCAAAGGAACTTGCCAGTACAAGATCTCTAACTGTTGTAACCTATATAAAACACGTGAAGGCATTCTGTTTTATCCAGCGTTATCAGAAGAGAAACAAAAACCAAGGTATTGTGTTTACTGCAGCGTTTGCGTAACTCGCATGTCATGCTAAGCACGTGTTAGAATATCGGCAACCAAGGTTTAGCGTCTAACATTGTTATGGAAACGTCTCGACTCTAATTGGTCCTTCTAGGGGTTACTATGACAACCGTTACGACGTACTCATCCCCTCCCGTTTATTTACAGCAGTTTTCCATGTGCTTACTAAGTGTCAGTCACATTCTAGTTTGGCGACCAGTATAGTGGCGACTTACTATCGTAAGTACTTGAGTTCCAGGCTTCATGGCCATGGTAGCTCAGTGGGTTGGGGCCACTGGACGAAAACCAGGAGATCCGTGGTTCAAATCCCAGCCATGGCATTGAATTTTTCATGTTGACTCTATCTTTTTTATTCATCATGAAAATACCTTATCTGGTATACTGGAGATAGTTCTAAGAACGTAAACTATAACAAAGCTTATCCAATTTAAAACATTTTGTGATGAGAGATTTTATATAGGCAGCATATTTGCATCAACGACTGAATACATTAAATATTATGTATGAAATTGAATTGTGACATTATGTTATCTGTATGCGCAATCTGAATCTGACAGATGCTTATTCGATCACAGTTTCGAAAATGAAGCTTCTTACATTAATGTAATATGTTCATAAATTAGACTACCATAAAGTTTGCAGTGTGATTGATACTATTTTTTCGATCCCTTCAACTAAAATAATGTTGACGCATTTAGCATATTTCAAACATTATCACAGTGGACGGTCCTAATTTTGCATCCTGCTTCAAAGGACCAAACAGATGGAAGTGCGTTTCAGGCCATATCACAGTAAACAGTCCTAATTCTGTGTCCTGCCACAAAGAACCAAACGAAGGAAGGTGCTTTTCAGGTTACACCACAGTGAAGGGCCCTAATTGTAAATCATGTCCCTAAAGAAGCAAAGAAATGAGAGAGATATTTATGATATGTGTTTCAAGCATGACCACCCACTTGTGAGTAGAACGCGACACAACTTTTTTGGGCGCGCATCCTGAGGAAATGGAAGATCATTGCTCCCTCAGATACAAACTGCAACAGGAAGTCGATAAACGTTCGCAACTGTAGCCAACGCAATCTTTCCCAAAGTCATGTGGCGGCTCTAGTGGCTGCCAAAACTTTCTTGTTAAGGTTCACAACCGATAAATACTTTCACAAATTAGAGGTGCCTAGATTCCAACACGCCATTTCATTTCAACAACAAAAACAAAAAATGAAGTGATTATTTTTAGGTATAACTGAGCCTAGTTCATCTACACTGCACTTGTTTATTAGCATTAAGATGTTTTTCAAGACTGATAATCTCTTTACCTTAGTTATGATATGTGACAGAATTTTTGAAAAACAAACAAACAATGCTTGCCTTTATTGTATCTGTTAATTCTGAAGGTTGTGCGCTCAAACCAGATGTGAGTACACAGGTGTATTTGGGTTTGGAAGCGCGCTGAAACCATAATAACTGAAATATATCATATCTCTTATTTAATTCAATACAAATAGAATACTAATTGGATCACTGAACACGACACACGGATTAAAGTAAAGATCTTACACGTCAGTATGATGAACAAACATATTTTTAACTATTTTTAAGTCCAAAATACACGGAGACTAAACTCTCAAATGAGTCCGGGGTCCATGGAGCTTAGAGTTACCCAACATTCGTTCACCAGGATAAGGGAAAACCCCGGGAAAAACTTTATCCAGGTAACTCACCCTGACCGAGATTCGAACACGGGACCTCATGCACGTGAGGCAGGCATGCTACCATCTACACTACCGAGGCAGCCGTATAGTACCTGTGCGCGTACATTGATTGCTAAGGTGTACGGGATCCGATGTCTGCTCATAATGATGGTTCCACACCACATTGAGTCGCTTTGCTGAATATGCAGGGAACAGCTACGCAACTAAAGCCACCTGTCTAGCTCACTAAAGTATGCCAGTTCTAAAACTATCATATTATGATCTATATAAGTATTAAAATCTGCATTTCAAATGGTTATGTTTGAAGAAATTTTGCAATTGTATTTGACTGATTTATATTCTGAACAGAATTGGTACAGTTTTAACAGAGCGAGCATATTGAGTTATTGCGTTAAATGCAAACATTCCTCTGTTTTTCTTCCCTTTTTTTGGATAAATATAATACGATTAGGGTTATGGTAAAATTACTTTTTTTTTTCCATTTACGTCCGCCCCAACGTTAAGTTATATCGGACGGTGAATGAATTGGGTGAAATGATGCTCAAATGAGTCCAGGGTCAATTGAGCTTAGAGTTACCCGACATTGGTCTTGAAGGAGAATGGAAAACCCCGGAAAACCCCTTATCTAGGTATTGTGGCGCTGTTCGAACGGTTACCATGGATTTATCTCTGGTAGTAGATACCTCTCAGATAACGCACTGATTACTCCACGTGGAGTGAACATATATCTCTCACTTGTGATTTCTGCGAATTCCATTAGCTGAAGTGATGCGTTCATTGGTGCTTAGCACACGACTGGGAGGCCGGTCAGTACCCCTCTCACTCCTACAAGAATAATCAGTGCGTTATCTGAGAGGTTTCTGTTAACAAAGATAAATCCATGGTAACCGTTCCAGCAGGGCGACTTTAACTCACCCTGACCGAGATTAGAACTCGGGACCTCTTGAACGTGAGACAGACCTGCTACCATCTACGCTACCGAGGCGGGCGGTAAAATTACATTATTGTTAATATTTATAGCTTTACAAATTTAATCTTAAAAGCTGGAGAGACTTGAATGCAGGAACTTTGTTGATTTTATGACATAATTAATATTGCACTCTTTATATACCACAGGTTGTGCCGCAAGATTAAAATTTTGAGGTTGGCGCACACAAGTGACGCAAGTCTTATATAATTTGTAGTACCTCTGTAGTTGTAGGAAGTTTCGTTTGTTCAAAAAGTAGTTGATTCGCTATTGTTTATCAGCAAAACTTGGACAACGTTGTGGAGAAGAGTCCACTGGACCATTGAGACAAGGTGGCGGCACAAGTAGTGGAATTCAGCGTACACCCTCACTCACCACAAGCTGGCTCCCGGCCAAGGTTCCTGATGCTTATCAGTCAAGGCACGCAGCGTTAGTAGTTTATGTTATTTTGATTCCTTTCCAGATTGCATCACCTTAAAGTGCCGTCGATATCTGCTCCAGTCCTACCAACATTATACCTAGGGAAAAACAACCACCTTTGCCTTTAGAACGACACACGTACTGCAATTGCTGAGGGGATGGGTTTGGTCTCCTTTGTGCGATCCTTTTAAAGTATGTTGACAGAATATTTGATGTCTTCTTTCTAAATTTCCTGCTCCGCATTTGCAGAACGACCCTAAATCACGAAAGTCTGTTTTATACAGCAACGTTATTACTCTGTGCTAATGAAAATGCGTGAACTATAAACTGTTGAGAGAAATGATATTGTCTCTGGAACTGCATGCAAAATTGGGATGTATGATTTATGCAAAATCATAACTTAGTAACGACCAAAATAAAACAGAGCATAAGTTAGAAATAGTTATGTGATACTTTTTCCATAAGTATAAATAAATTGAATTTTGTGAAAGAGATTTCACTGATTATTTCACATCTTTCCATGACATGACACGTGTGACATACTTTTCCAATATTTAAAAATTTGTTCTGGATTGCTCTAGAAAATATGACTTGTATAAAACAGAATGTAAAACTGGGTAGGCCACAGAATGATACAACTTACGTAATAGTGTTCCGATTGGTTATTACAATAATGTAATTACGTAATGTTGTGACGTGGACCAATAGGAGAGAAGTAATTTAGATGTTCTAGAAACCTCGTGCGCAGAGATTCCAGAATATGCAGATAGTTTAGCCGTAATTATGAACAAGATCATTGTCGGAGTAAGATGTATATACTTTTGGTTTCGTTCTGCAGGTCTGCAGAAACTTAAAGTGCAACCATGCAACAATATTTATTTTATGAAAGGAGAAAATCTACAAAATTTTAACAATGTGATAAAATATATTGATGTTTTTGCGGAATAAATTCAAAAAGATTTTAAAGGAGAAAAGTTGTTATTTTCAAACATAACAGCATAAAATAATTCTCACTCCGATTCCAAGACGTTAGATAAGACTCATTGCTCCAGAACGCCGAGGCATACATCTACAAGATTTCTACCAGATCGACACAAAAGGTGAGAGTTTAATCATCCATCCCTCGCGCATTTTGCACAATTTCCTGTTGCACATGGAATAAAAAATTATCAATTTACCTGCCTAAGTAGCATAGGTGGTAGCACGTCTGCTTCACGTTCAAGGGGCCCCGAGTTCGAAACTCGAATATCTGGATACGGTTTTCTCTTATCCTGAAAGATAAATATCGGGTAATTCTAAGCTCTGCGGACCTGAGGATCATTTGAGAATCATTTCACCCATTTCATTCATCGTTATACAAGTCACATTATGTGTTTCATTTCTGATAATGTTCATTGTCTCTGGAAAGAGGTAATGATATTCTGTAAGTATCTGTGTGATAAGAATAAGTTTGCGCCGTATTTCAAAAATGAGTTGCAAGTCTCACGAATACCCAGGCGATGCAAGTCTGTATATTGTTGACTCAGGAGAATGTCTCTGTCCTTGAATGTGCAATGGTGCCGTGAAATGCTGAACTTTTGCTACGATGCGAATAGAGTAACATCGGAACTTCAAATTTATTGTTTACAATGGGTATACTCTGGATTTGTTGTTGTTGTAATTTACGTCCTCCAACGTTAAGTCATATCAGACGATGAATGCAATGGGTGAAATGATGCTCAAATGAGCCCAGGGTCCATAGAGCTTAGAGTTACCCGACATGCGTCTTTCAGGATAACCTTATCCAGGTAACTCACCCTGACCGAGATTCGAACTCGGGACCTCTTGAACGTGAGGCACACTCGCTACCACCACGCTACCGAGGCGGGCGTATACTCTGGATTAACCAGTTTAATAATAATAATAATAATAATAATAATAATAATAATAATAATAATAATAATAATAATAATAATAATAATAATAATAATAATAATAATAATAATAATAATAATAATAATAATAATAATAATAATAATAATAATAATAATAATAATAATAATAATAATAATAATAATAATAATAATAATAATAATAATAATAATAATAATAATAATAATAATAATAATAATAATAATAATAATAATAATAATAATAATAATAATAATAATAATAATAATAATAATAATAATAATAATAATAATAATAATAATAATAATAATAATAATAATAATAATAATAATAATAATAATAATAATAATAATAATAATAATAATAATAATAATAATAATAATAATAATAAAAATAATATGAAATCACTATTATTTTGATAATTTATAACTTAATAAAAATTAACAACAAATCTGCTGCTAGAGGGAGAAAAATTTCAAAAGTTCGTCAGCTGAGTCCTTGGAAGAAGGAGGACTAAAAGCATCAAACTTGGTACAACCACCACACATTTCGTTGTTCAGCTATGTTGTGTGATTTCTTGTGAACAAAGCCTGAACACAGAAGCTTATGACCGAGTATGAAGTTGTCACGATGTCTCCTGACCTAGGGGTCTGAACAAGACCGCAACAACACGTGATGTGGTCTAAACCTAGCCTCAGGCCCTACCTTTTACTCTTCCTCTCCCTCGAATTCCATTCAGTGGTTGGGATGACTACCTGTGGTGACGTCATCGGTTAGGAGTGCCTCTATTTTTACTGATCGTGCGATACACATTCATCATCCTTCCCTTGAATCGCAAACCGGACTTCCGCCTATAGGTAGTTGATGCACCTCATTCAACTGCATTTTGTAGCATGCTGATTTATTTGCTTGTGTAAACAACAACATGCGAAGACTAATGTAATAACTTTCCAGCTTAGTTAATATCAGGAACAAACAATCTTGAACATCGTGTATAAGATATATGCAAAAATAATAAACGGACGTCTTAAAACTATAAAAGAACCGTTACTAAAGACGAACAAGCTGGTTTTATAAAAGGTCGTTGCTGTAATGATAATAATTTTAACTTAAAAGGAATTTTAGAGAGGAAACAAGAAGCCAATTTAGTAATGCATGTGGCATTTATTACTTTGCAAAGGCTTTCGATTTTATGGATAGAAGTAAATTATGGAATATTATGGACAGAAAGGGATATCCTTTGCATCTATTAATTGAATAAAGAGTTTATATAAAGATAAAAGAATAGTAATAAATATAAATGGAATAAAAACAGAAGAAATGAAGAAGAATCAGTGGGTCACGCAAGGACGCAGACAATCTCCAACACTTTTCAATATATATTTAGACGATTTGATCAAGAAATAGTGACATGGAATTACCCCAGGAATAAAAATAGAGGATAAAAAGCAAATTTATAAATAGTTTACTGTATGCAAATGATGCTGTTATTATTTAGAACAGCGGAGACATTCTAGCAAGAGTGGTATTTAAATTACAATCAATAAGTAAAGAATATAATTTAGAACTATCACACTAAATTAATGGCACACCACGGGAAATATCCTGTCCGTTGAAAGATAAGCAAGCATAGATAGAAAAAGTTTGGCACAGGTTTCCCATTTTAAATACTTGGGCTGTGATATAACTGTAGACAGAGATAATGATGTGGAGTATAAAATTAATAAATTCACACAAATCGGTGGAACGATAAAGAAAACTCTACAAAATAAATAAAAAAAGGAAACAAAATTGAAATTTTATAAGACGATGGCGATTCCAGTTTTATTACATGGAAATGAATCTTGAACCCTCAGGCAGAGGGGTAGATTAAGATACGGAATGCTGAAATGAGGTTTCTGCGGAGTGTGAAAGGCTGCACAAGAACATACCTTACTACCGTGTGTTCCTTGAGTGACCGGACCGCTCCGCGGCAGTACCGTAAATGGGGGAGGGCCGGCGCGCTCACCGCCGGAATTACGCCTGAAGGACCGGCAGGTAACGTGTACAGAACTCTAATCTAACCTTAAATTATGCCTAGCTGAAATCACAATAGATGTTGAAAATGATGACCTTCAACGCGAATACATTCCCTAAATCTCCGGAAACAGTTCTGGTTCACTCGAAGAAGTTCGTCTTGCCTGATTGCCTGTATTTCTCTCGTGATGTTGTCCTTTAGTTCGTGAAACGTAAGGGGGTTGGATGCGTACGCTTGATTTTTTAACGCTCCCCATAAATAAAAATCACATAGGTCAGGGGAACGAGATGGCCACAATCCTCGGCTAATCATTCTGTTACCATACACCCTTCGCAAATCATACATATAATTCGCAGCAATGTGTGCTGAAACCACCCACACAATCTTTTATCTCTTTTTAGCTGAAAAAATATGTAAATTGCAAGTTACATAAACGTGTATCCAAAAATATGGGAACGATAATTCTACGTGCACTTACCGCATACCAAACCCCAAATTTTGCAGCGTGGCGAACACGCACACAGAATTCTCTCCCTCACCTCAGAACCAACTCGACTGACACGGCTGTAGTACGATACAATGCTATTCTCTGGCGGCAGGCGCCACTCGTCACTCAGCCCAACGCCGCCGCGAAGCGGTCCCGTCACTCAGGAAACGCACGGTAGAAATGCAGATATACGAGATAAATTGAAAATAGTTGATTTAAACGAGAATATTGAAGAGAATAGAAATATTTGGAAGAAACGTGGAAAGAATGAAAGAGGATAGAATACCCAAGATTGTGTGGAGTTATAAACATCTACGAAGGAGAGATGTTGGTCGCCCGAGGAAGAGATGGGAATGATGAATTGAGGACGATTCAGGTCATGAGCCGGATCCCTGGATTGCATAAGAAGAATAAGGATAAACAATGGCCGTTGAAGATGAGTGCACTAGAAGTACTAGTATTACTTCTCTGATTTTTTCAATGACTATCGTCTTTTAACCAGGTACGTAATATCGGAAGACGAATGAACGAAAATTACGAAGTATCTTAGCACGTGAACTAAATTCACCACACCTTTTTCTCACCAGTGGTCACATGGTAAGCAGAATAAAGCATTTTTGAATTGACATTCACAGACCCAGCTGCTTTTTGTGTAAGTGTGTTAACGAACTCGCAATGCTTTGTTCTATATTTAACTGCAGATCAGGAGTACGTCTTTCACTTTCTATTTGATTTTGTTCTTATCTTCTAATGATAATGTAGAAGGAGGCCCACTTAATAAAGAACATACTTAAAGACATCTTGCCCACTTAACAATTTCTATTTTTCCTAGCAGAGCTCCTTTAATCATCGCCTGTTGGATGGCAATGAACATCAGGAAGTGAGTGACAAATATGGTATAACAAAACACGATGTTTCGCTAAATTTTACATTGCTAAAAAGCGATTAATACCTCACCTTTTAAATTAACATACTTGGTCTTATATATTATAAATTTGGTGCCTTTGGTTCGCATATGGTACCAACAATAAGCAACCGTGGCAGGTACAAACTGTCTCGCACATGGTCTATACGTAACTGGCTCGCATCCATAGAACCATCCTATAACTTGTAGTCGCTTCCTTCAGCTTCTATTGTTAGAGATGACACTTCATTGCGCCTTAAAGAACAATATGTGTAATTTGGAGTATATAAACAATTTAAAATGCCCATTTCTTCTATTCTTAAGATGAAGCCATGGCAGAGAGGCATTACCCTCGTAACTGCGCCTGGTGCTGAAACTCCCCAATTTCAGCAATGCAAGTTGCTGCGGTTATGGTAACGGTAAATTAATTTCATGTACGAAGCTATTCTGCGAAGTAAGGAGACTTTCAAGGTCGAACATTCCCCAGGCTGTTAGGCAGTAAACATCTGTTCGCATACTTTTGTACAATTTCAAGATTATTATATACTGTATGTGCAATTGACCGTTCCACTTCACAGCCAAACTAAAATATTAAATATGTTTGATAAATGTACATTTTTATTTTTAGATTTGTTTTATCATTTCTATTGATAATAAAATATTACCCAATATACCCTATTTTGTGCTTTATTAAAAGCGTAAATAATTTCAATATGCCTCTTTAAAGTATAAAAAAAGGTCTCAAAACATTTGAAAACTCGAATGGACTTCTAGTAAAAACGTTACAACTTTTCCCACACGCAGCAAGAAGCTACACCTTGTAAACGAGAATTTAGTTTACAAATGGTGAAGTAATGAACTTGTGATCTACCGGGGATAGGAACATCAAATTTGAATATATCACAACTTCTAATCGCCACAATAGTAGCCTTTTTCTTTTATCATTTTCTTTTTATCCCAACTACATGAATTTATTTCACATAAATTCACAGCAGCTAACACAGCAGCTAGCCGTTATACCTTTTTTTATAAATTTCATTAACCTTTTACACCATAATGCTTTAGGCTTTTCCAATACACATTCTGAGAGCTTAAAATTAAATTTTATTTAATTCTTAAAATAGAAAAATAAAACGTTATTACACCTACATACTCAAACTTATTCTTTATATCCTGAGAGCCCGAACGAATTCAGTTGCAGTAACGCAATGTACGAGAGGGGACCCCAAAACAAACCGGATTGCCATAATGAACCTTTTTACAAAATTACTTCAGTCACCTTCAAAATACCCTCCATTACATTCGATACACTTGTCAAGTCTCTTTTCCCACTGTTGGAAGCATGTTTGGAACTCTTCAAGTTTGATATTGTCCAGTGCCCTTTGCGAAGCTGTTTTTACCGCCTCCACATCGTCGTAACGCTCCCATTTTAGCGTTTTTTTCATTAGTGGAAATAGGAAAGAGTTTCACGGGGCTAGGTCCGGCGAATAGGGAGCGTGCGGAACGACAAAGCACCTCTGAGATGCCAAATAGTGAGTCACTTGAAAGGTCGTGTGTGCTGCAGCGTTGTCGTGATGCAGAAACCAGTCACCTGATCACCAAAGTTCCGGGCGTTTCCTCCTCACATCCTCTCGCAGATGCCTTAAAACATCCAAGTAAAAGTGCTGGTTAACAGTCTGGCCAGGGGGTACGAATTCCCGATGCACAATTCCACGAACATCAACAAAGACAATGACGATCGTCTTCAAATTTGTCCTCACTTGCCTTGCTTTTTTGGTCTGGAGAGTTGGAAGCCCTCCACTGGCTTGACGCTTGCTTTGTTTCTGCGTCATACCCGTAACACCAACTCTCATCCCCTGTAATGACTTTGTTCAAAAAGTTTGGATCACGTGCAATCTCTGTTTTCAAGTCCTGACACACATTCATGCGGATGGTTTTGTGCTCCTGTGTGAGAAGGCGCAGAAAAAATTTAGCAGCAACACGTCTCATGTGCAAATCCTCCCTCAAAATCCGCTGGCACGAACTCCAACTGATTCCTGTCACTGCTGAAATTTGGTCGATCGTTTGGCGATGATCCTCGTTGATCTTTTGGCGGACCTTTTCAATGTTCTCCTCATTTCGCGATGTTGAAGGGCGTTCAGAACAAGCTTGGTCTTCAACACTCATCTCACCACGTTTAAAGCGCCCAAACCACTCGAAAACCTGTGTGCGGCTAATAGCGTCCTCCTGGAAAGCTTCCTGAAGCATTTGGTGTGTTTCCGTTGCAGTTTTTTAAGCAGGAAACAACATTTCACACACACTCTTTGTTCTTTTAAAGTTGCCATAATGACTTCGCAGAGGTAACCCGCCAACGGTCAGAGAAACACAATACCACACTTGCACGTTCTGCTCTACACTGACGCCGTCTGCAGAGCTGTTTCATGAAGGTCTCTACTAATACCATCTAGCGTGAGAACCCTGCACTACATCTACGAGTGGCAGCTCAGGTCATAACTAGTTGAACTAGCGTCGTGCCAACTCATTCAGCATATGCTGAAGATGAGAACAATGTATGCTTCCGAAGCGTCGGTACATCACCACTTCTACACCTGGCTTGAAGCCCGAGAAAACTTGGAAAATTCACGCCGCCAGGAAAGCTTCAGCTCCTATTTATATAATTTATTATCTTTTTGTTTTTAAAGTTGCTAAAATTTAATTTTTAAATTATAAAGAATTACACTAAAATCTTAAAAACTTTAAAATATTACCACATGGTTCTTTTAAATATTTGTCGATGTTTATTTGAAAATATTTTCTTAGTAACTTAACAATGATAGGGCGACAAAATTGATTTTATACTAAAAGTACATTTATGCTGAATAAATTCTAGATGCAAATTTAAATTAACAATTTTAATATCCATTATTCCTGTTGCCTTTAAATGCAAACTTGATATTTTGCCATGGAATAAACAGTAGGATAACCGGTTTGAAGAAAAGGATTTCTTACATTTTGGAATGAACTGATAGGCTAGTAAAACAGTTGAAAGCGATCAGAATTGGAAATGGCTTTCACTAGAAAGAGAAGTCAATATCCGTCTACGAAGTTTACGGTACTGACGAACTTCCCAAGTTGCACTATTAGCCCCCAGAAACTTTGGGAGAGCAAGATCGTTCACCGCACATTTGGCATCTAAAGAACGTTTCTTGACGTGCAATGAAGCTGTCACAGGTCTGCCAAATGTCGCTTGGGATGGGAAGGAGACGGACAGAAAGATCGTATTTTCTGCTCTGTCATAATCATTTTGGCATCGGCTTGACATTTACGGTGCAAGGCGTGATACACCGCACAAAAGCTGCCAAAAGTGCTCCTCTAAAACCTAAATGGAAAAGGGATTTTTTTAAAAAGCAGAATGGTTCAGGTGATAATGTCTCTGGCCCGCATTCGGAATATTTTAGATTCGAATCCCATTATCTTGTTAATGTTTATGTTTTCCTCTCAGTCGCCAAGGTAAATATCAGATTGTATCTATAATTACAGGATCCCCCAAAGTTCTACCTTACTTCTAAAATGGTAATCGCGAATAGTCAGCCTACTATTCACAGAGAAAGAAGGGAGGACTGGGACCATAATGCCATCTATCCGGCAGTAGAACAAGCAGAGGCACAGTTGGCTGACACTGAGGTCTTCTGCGGACAAGTGTTGAAACTGCTACACGGCCCTCACGTGTAGACCTAGAGTTGCGTAGCATGAAGGCAACTGGACAAGTGACGAAGTTGCCGGCCCTCGCAGCCATGGTCGTTAGAACGTATGTCTCTAGCGTTCCACCGCGTAGAGGGTCGCGGGTTCGAGTCCCGCCCTGGACATGGGTGTTTATGTGTACAGTGTATGTGTTTGAAACTGCAGAAAACAGATAGGTAATTAAACGGAAACAACAAAAAAACGGTCAAATAAGGAAAAGAAAAAAAGAAAAAGAAAAAAAAAAGCTAAATGTATGGTACAGGAAATGTCCTCCACACTCAATACCACGAACCATCTCCTAAGGAATTCATTATATGGTTGGTTACCAACGCTCCACATATGGCCTTCGGAGTAACCTCCAAGTGATGTCTGGACCCATTTATCAGGTGGAGGCACCCAGAGGGCGGTGTCCATTACCTCTAATGATAGGGTGATAGTGAAGATGACGGTGAGGCGAGAGGACCTACAGCTTATACCGTGGACTCCGAACCATGTTGGGCATAGGGGACACTTCACATGTGCTAGATAGAGGTGAAGGCGTGGATAGGACCGACTTAAAATCGCCAATCCCAGAGCCGGGAATCGAACTCGGGACTCTGCACGGGAACGAAACCACTGCGGTAACCAAGCGCCCCTGGATTCATTATACTACCAAATATGTAAAGAGACGTGAAATAAACAAGGAAAAAGTTAGAGATATACTTAGAGTTTTGTGTAGATTAAAAGTGTAGGGTGTGTAATATTTAAATCTAAACTGCTGAAATAGATTATTTGAGTTTTATGTGCATATACACTAGTTGTTCAATTATTAATATTTATTTTTAAAAACAAATGCTAATTTCGAAACAAAACAAAAATAATTTAATCATCTCTGCCACAATTTAATTTTATGCTTAAAACTTGTGAATTTATATTCAATCTTTAATTATTTTTTATTGTCGTGGTTTGCAGCGGAATATTTCTTGTATACAAGTTAAAAGGGTTATTTAGGAAACTAATTGCTGTAAAATAAATAATTCATTATTGCGCATATGTACAGCACTTTGTCAATGCTCCATGTTCTCTGTTGTTTGTCTATGTTCTGAATTAAAACAGGCTACATAGTTATTCATTTAAAATAATGATTCCATTTCTGAGCAGCCTTTAGTGCTAAAATGATAATACTTACTTATGGGTGTCATGTAATGTAGTTGTAAAATAAATGCCAAAAACATTTCTTAAACAAGTTTTAAAGATTTACATTTAAGTTATTAAAATAAACACATTAACAAAAGTAAATTTATAGACCCAAAACTGCCGATATTAACCAAAAGAACATTTCCTTGTAATGTCTTGGTTAGTTTTACAGAAAATGAGTCGGGAACTTGATAAATTTAACTTCGGCGATATAGTGCAGGCCACGTTTAACAATTTCAGACCTTGTGTCTAGAATTAGATGTGTGAATTAATTTTCTCTTCGAACAGTACAAATTTGTTGCCTTGAAAGCGTTTTTTACATCTTCCTAAGTAAAACTTTCTTCATTCGACATGTTATTTAAATATTGGGCAATTTATTCTTAACATTATTCAACTGAATATATAAAAATTGTAAATTAAACTTATACTTTATAGCTACTATAAAGTAAACCTAATACCAATATACTGTAACCATCTCAAGGAAAACTTAGACAGTTGAAATGCCAAATGTTTTATTCCTTAAACCCGCTTCCTTTTAAATATATTAAATAACATTAGAAGTCGTAAAAATATTTCACGTGAGGTTAAACCTTACATAAAAGATAAATTTTTGAGGGAAAAACCCATAAAACCCAAATTTAAAATGTTAACATTTTAAAATAAGCTTTAAAGTTATACCTTAGCGGACATGGAGTTTCAAGATTTTATACCAAATAGTTTCCGAGAAACGTTAACTTAAGTTCAAAAACTTAGCACTGAAAGTTTGACTGTAATAGTCATCTTAAGTCATGCAGAAAATGCAGCATCCACGCGAGAATAAAGCCTAAAAGAAGCAGTTTGTAATTAATGGTGACTAAAACTGAACATTGCCCTTTAAAGCTTGCAACTTAATGTTCAACCAGATTGTATTTAATTAACATTTATGGCACCGCACTTTGCACAGGAAGAATTATCTTGATATAAAATAACATTTATAGGCACTGGCAAGAGAAAAACTGTTTGTAAAACAGAATGCCGCACATCTATTAACATAGAATGAGGTTAATTGTGCTAAAAATAATGGCCGTTACACCCTGATATGAAGCCATTAGAGGAGAGAATTTTAACGCTTTTTGGCTGGAGCTGCTGAAATTCTATACTTGTTAAGAAATGCCATGCCCTCAAATCCTCGTTCATGAAGAATTCGAGAGCATATGTTTCCTTTTAGGTGCGTTCGCTAAAAAGGAGAACCTATGAAGTTACAGGTTCTATGACGCTATAACCGTTACATACACTGTAGGAACATAGTGTGCACATCTCTCAAGAGAATTTATAATTAAATCTCAAACATGTCTGAAAACCACTGAACCATAAGAATGGCGTATATACTAAGACCCAAAAGTATAAAAATGACGTTGGCAAGTATCTGAACCTTAGGGAAGGAAATTTTGACCAACCAAGAGAAATGCTGACCTTAGAAGTTTTATAAAAAGTGCCAGAAAACTGAGGACATTTAATAGAGGAATCGTGCGAAGTTAAGACTTTAAAATTAAAACGAGGAGTACTTTCCGAATTTGGAAAATAGGTAGAAAATTAGAACTACTTTTTCCGTATAGTCTTCTAAAGTTGTAATATTTAGGATTAATTATTTTCCCTACGGCTATGATGCTCATACTGCCTATGATAATAATAACAACAATAATATTACTAAAAAAACTCATGTGAATTACCGTTATATTTATGACGGTTAAATAAAACACAGGAGAGATAGCAAGGAACAGTGGGGTAGATTCGAATGCGCCGAAAATAATGCCGTAAGATAGAGAGGATAATCGTATTATATCGAATACCAATATTATTGCTGCCTTTAACGATCTCCAAACGGCACTTTACATCATGGATCGATACTTACCGTATCGCACTGAACACTACCGAATGTGAAGCCATGATGTTTACTCTTCGTCGTCCGACACATCCACCCGAGGAGTTCCAGTATCTTGGAAGCCTGCAGATGTCGGAGTTATAATACCTTGACCGGTCGCTCAAATAGAAACTGCACGTTAATCAGAAACTCACAATTGCCCATTCCCGGTTATCCAAACTGCAGCCCTTAATGAAACAACAAATCTTCTCTCAAAAGCAACTACACAGTCTATACTTCCCTCATCCGTCCGCTAATAACTTACGCCTGCTCAGTGTAAGGTGGTGCAGTTCCCAGTATAATTCAAGCTCTACAAGATTCTCCTTATTGCAGTGAACACACTCTGCTTTGCCTGCAATTCCCACTTCATCCCAAACTTGGACTATTCCATATTCACCAGCTCATTCAGAACCAATCTTCAAATTTCTTCTCCAATCTTCACAACGTTCCTGGAACTGTGTTTTCCCTCGGTCACTTGTATCTCCTACCCAAAAGGCTAAGTAGGTGTTTAACACAGGATTCTTCTCCCTAGACCTCTGCGGAGAACTACCGCAACACCATCGCTGTAAGTTCATTTCTACTAGAGACCTAATTGAGTAGACCTCATTCCTGACGTTCTAATGAATTAATGATTTTATTTTAATGTGAATATCGCTATATTCTCTAATACTATGTATGTGTTTTGAATTTCATAGTATTACATTTCGTTTTTGTCTCTTTATCACTAGTCTGAGGGACTATGAGCTTAAAAAACAAAAGAACATATATGGATAAGAGCCTCTACGCTGAAAGTCAACAGAGGAAGGTGAAGAAGAAAAAAGGTTTAAGGTGAAAAATGTGGTTCAATTGGCAATTTAATGTGCTGCCCATATGCTCCCATGATAGCTGAGATGCTTGGAGCACCTGTAAATAAGCCAATATTCCTCAACTTCGAATTGCATCTTTCAGTCTTATTCTATACTTTCGAGTCAGCGAGTCGACTCCTGCAACCTATATCCATCATTCTTCCGTGGTCTTGGCTGCGGCTCGAGGACGATAAGGGTATCCTTGAATTAGGAGAGATGCCTCATGGATTTTTATATTATTCTACCTTCCCTAACTTGAGTTACAATTTCGCAAATTTTGGGATATGCTACAACTTAGAAACACCCCTATTCATATTTAAAAAAAAATTCTCCTATTGGAGAAAACTTTAAACACTATTTTGTGTTTCCGAAACATACTTCAAGCATTGTTTCGGATGCACTTCAACCTTGTCTTGCTGTGCTACTTGAATCATTTTAAAATTAATTCATAATATCCATAACCTTTACCAAGGAATACAGATATGGTTTCACGTTTTTCTGGTTCTAAAAGCAATTTCCCAAAAGCAATGTATCTCCTGTGAGCAAAGGTCTCACAGAAGTTTCAAATGTACTGTGCCGTTTCAGTTTCTTTCTTTTACAATTTACAATCTATATTATCCTGAAACATCAATGCTTAAGATGCTCTTTTACAGAAGCATGTCCTGTGATAAACGCAGTAGTTGCTCTCAGCTGTAGTCGGTTATATTTAAGCAGGCTTCATATCTTTTCTTACATGGTTGTTCTGGTTGATGTGATAGGTGTGGTGGAAACTTGGTTGTTAAGAGATAATAATATAGATTTGAGCGATTTTTATTTTTATAGGGAATGTGGCACTAAACAAAAAGATAAAGGTAGAAGTTCAGGAGGCGTAGGATTATTAGTGAAATAGACCCTAAAAATAATGGTGAAAATATTGAATGAATTAGGTGAAAAATCAGTTTTGTGGTGTGTGTTAAGTAGAATATAGGAGAGAGAAAGTGTATGTGTGGCAATAGTGTACAGCCAGCCAAATACCTCAGAATTCTATGACCCACATTTATTTGTTAAGATATGGAAGAAATATTAAACAGAGGCATACATAAAGGATTTGTTATAATGGGTGATTTCAATGCAAGAGTGGGGGAAAATCAATTGCAGTTAATAGATTTTGAAGGGGAATTAAATGGATTAAGAAAAGAGGGGGAGAAAAGAAGGAGCAAAAATAAATGTATTAACAATGAAGGTAAGAAACTAATAGAGTTTTGTGAGGAGAATGATTTGATGATATGCAATGGGATGAAAGGAAATTACAGTCTAGGAAAAATTAATTGAAATTGGGAACGTTTTAGGCAAAGTAAGAGCCAAATGGTTGAGGAAGATAATTAAATATGACGAAAATGATGATGAAGTATTTTAGACAAGTTGCCAATAGGGACCCATTAGCTCAACAACCTCAGAGTTAAGTCTATTGGGCCCAAGGGTAATGAGCAACTCAGTGTAGTATGTAAATGTATAATAATTTGTAATTGAAATGGAAATAAAGATTACTTACTTACATGGTTGTTAATAATTCTTTAATAGTTTACCATTTTATTTCCTGGAGTTTTAAGTCTTGTTTTATAATGTCCTACTTCGTATCAATTTTTCATGTCCTCATCATTGATATGTCCTTAGAGCCAGCTCTGATCCAAACAGCAGTCAAGGTCCTCATTGTCTTACAAGTTTATCAACTGTTTCATTTCCCTCTGTGCCCCTCTGAGCTACGACTCATGAGTTGAACTTCATGTTAAACCTGAGTATGTTTCATGAACTATCAATTGCTTAGTATATTGCGACCTAAATAGTACCATTCAACTCATAATTAATAGATTTAGACACGTGTGAGAGTTGTAGATTACTCGGAATTTCGAAAACTACTTATTACACCCAAATCCTTATTTTCAACTCTGTTTACAGAAGGCATTCGTGCAGTGCTGGGTAAGACAGCTAGCACATGTATAAATGCATTAAGCTTTTAATGCTATGATGGCATATAATGTTGGGCTAAACCATTTTGTCCACTTGTGGAAATTGGTGCATTCGCTATTAAATCCTAGGGTGCATTATGTAGAATTAGCTAATGACAGAGAGAAAGCTCTCTTTATTAAAACCGCATAAAAGTGGCTGCTTTAGCATAGCAGCGGTTTCTAAAGTTCAAAAGGTCAATAATTTAGTTGGAGAGTTTAATTAAAGTCTGCATCATGACCAGCTTTAATTAAAGCAAGGAATGTGAACTGCAGCTAACCGAAATGGGTAAATGTGTAAACTTAAAAATGACGTAATGGGAAACAAGGAACGGATATAATTATGTTTATACCTACGACACGGATACATACATATTTGTTCCTAAATGTTATAGTAGAATACGTTGGCTAAAAGGAAATATTCAATTAAATCTTCTTGTGTCTTTCAATTCTTCGTGTTTGTTACAACCATATACAAATATTACAATTAAACTTCTTGTTTAAATAGATCTAAGAACAAAGTATGATGTACAAGGGGTGTCCAGAAAGTAAGTTCTGTTTCAATTTATCTCCGCTGCCTGCAGTTCTGCAGTTCTGTATCAAGGAGAAGAAACGTGCGCCATTGTGAGATCGCTGTCAGCCACGTACGCTTTGTTGTGCTTGTTTACAATGTTGGTGTTGATTGAAAATCCCGCCGCTTGTGAAATCAGATCTGTGGTTCGTTTTCTGAATGCTAGGAAAGTGAAACCAATTGAAATTTATCGGCAAATTTGCGATGTTTACGGATAAAATGCGATGAGTTATACAATGGTGAGAAGATGGGTCCGACAGTTCAATGCAGGACGTAGTGAAGTGCACGATGAAGAACGAAGTGGGCGTCCATCTTTGATTACAGAAGAACTGGTTCACGCGATTGATGACAAGATCCAGGAAAACCGCAAGTTTACAATTAGTGCTCTCGCTATGGAATTTCCCCAAATCTCACGATCATGAAATTGTTACCGAAAAACTGAAATTTCGTGAACTTTGCTCACGTTGGGTGCCAAAGATTCGTACTGAGCAACTCAAAACAAAACGGATGGATAGTGCACTTCAGTTTTTGACCCGTTATGATGAAGGCGGCGAAAAATTTCTGACACAGATAGTCACAGGAGATGAAACTTGGGTTTCTTACGACACCCCTGAAAGTAAGCGTCAATAAATGAAATGGAGGCACAACTCATCTCCAGCAAAGGTTAAGCCGAAACAAATCTTGACACCTCGAAAAATGATGTGCACAGTGTTCTGGGACAATTGATCACCGAGGTCTACTTCCCATAAGCCCCAGCCCCGTAGAGTGTTCTGGGACAGGAAAGGTATCTTACTCATTGATTTCTTACCCCGTGGTCAAACAATGAAAGCAGATGGTTATTGCGAGACACTTAGGAAATTGCGCCGCGGAACACAGAATAAGCGCCGAGGAATGCTGTCAAAAGGTGTTGTGTTTCTTCACTACAACGCACGACCACATACTGCAAATGCGACGAAAAGCATCCTACAGGGATTTGGCTGGGACGTGTTTGACCCCCCCCCCCCGTACAGCCCTGACCTCGCTGCTAGTGACTTTCATCAGTTTTTTCATCTCAAATCTTTCCTTGGCGGTCAACACTTCAGCAATGACGAAGAGCTGAAAGAAAATGTTTCCAACTGGTTGAAGACACACGCGGCAAACTTCTATGAAGAAGGTATACAAACACTTTGCCTCACTATGACAAATGCCTGCAAAATTTCGGCAGTTATTTGGAAAAGTAGTATAAGAGTTGCAGAATTTTGTGGAATAAATAGTTTTTCTGTATCTGTACACAATTTAATTTTACTAACAAACAGAACTTACATTCTGGAGGTACCTCGTATTTTATTCATAGAATACAGAAAGTTGCAATAAAACTATGAACGCAGTTGCGTGTTTCAACTGTTGGGGAAAATGTCGCTTTCTCCTTTCTTCTGTTTTCAGAAATACCTCTGAAAACTATAAATAAAACTATAAACCTTAATGTTTTGCCAAAGGAGATGCTGTTCTCCTTGTTTTTCTTCCTCCTTTTCGTTATTTAACTTATTTGTTATGTGCAATTGTTCCTGTAGATTTGTTCCTCCATCTAAGCCAACAGTTTATCTCAGCCACGAAAGTCTTCGAGTACCATCTGCTTGAGAAACTTTCTGGTAGATGATCTTAGTTGCTTAGTCGCTTTCTTGCACTGTATATTGGGTAGAAGTGCGTGGATTCCTGAGAATGTGTACAACATAGTCATTGAGGTAATGGACAGATGTACATAGATTCGTTATCTCTTCGTGTACTGTCTTCATTTATTTCTATTTCTTTTGTTCTAGAATTTTGGATAGTGATATTGAGTACCTAATTAGTCATATGCCTGGCTAGTGATGAAAACTACGAAAGAAGCTCCGGTTAGATTCACAGGGGAATTGATCCCCTGACTTAATGAAAACAAACCTAGGAGGCAATTGCTGGAGTCTTCTTCGTTATTCATACCTACACTTTTAGGACCTCCTTAAAAGTATCATTTATCTCTGGTAGTTGCCTTGAGTAGTGTTATTTCCTGGTAAAAAAAAACTCGTTTCAGTTCGTACATGTTTGTCTTGCATATGGTACTTTTATACTCCAGAAATGAAAGTTTAAGGGTGAAAGAAAGAGACAGAGGGACCATTAAAAGGTAATGATTCTCATGAATTATTTCACTTTCTTTATTCGAAGTATTCGCTCAAACAGGTGTTGAAAAATAGCCATAACACCAGGAACCTTCATTCAAATCGTGTTCGATGCTGAGGAACTGAGTTAACACTTATATGAAAAATACACATTGTAAAGGTGAAAATACGCACTCAACAATAATTCACTAGTCGATTAAATACAACAAAAATCTGTCTCATTCTAACACAATAGACCACTCTGAAGGCCAGAAGTTTGTGTGACCTTGTTTCTAACGCTGGTGGGAAACGCACAAACACAGGCTCAATGAAAACCACCTTATTTGGTGTATAGTACAGTAGATAACATCTCTCTTACCTTCATATCTATTTACGTTCAATTCATTAACTTCACAGAGATTAGGATTTTCATCCAGTGAAGTTCAAGTGCACAAAATACTTAGCAAAATACTTATTAAAACTAGACACTCATCCCCTAATTTATCTTCAGAAAGATTGCTGACGTAAAGTTACTTACCAAAAAACGCCATCAACTTGCTAAGCATCCACTCCTTACAACAGTGTGGTACTCACCTGAAACAAAAGAGAAAGATAAAGTTTGCTATTAATTGTATTGGCATTAAAAGACTTCAATATGGGTAATGTGCTTACCGCATAATTAACAATAAAGTAAGATGAGTCCAAATAAAATAACTTTTTTCCACTGATTCCGTTCGTATTAAAAAATTTCGTACTCACCATGTTCACTGCTATTGTTATTAGATTTATAAAACAATTCTTCACTGTCCGTTTCAGCTTCATATAGTGATTACTGATTATTTTATTTCCTTAAGACTAACTTACAATAAATCTTTACCTTGAAATAATTTCAAACTGTTTACATTTGCAAGTGTGTTTTTCTGCCTAAATGAATCCATTGTGGAGAAAAAGAAACTAAGATATTTTATAGACACCGTATGAATTCAACCCGGGATAAAAAAATCACCTTTAAAAGGTTAGTGGTACAAAAAATGTCATTAAAATAATATCTGTATTTCAATTAGGTTTAGATATTCATATAAGAGGTGTTTGCCTAACTGTGATTTACCAGTTGTACAAAATTAGTTCAGAATGAACAACATTTTAAAGACGCTTCACCAAAAATTAAGAATATACCTATATTCATATTAATGTGGCAAATACACAATATTTTAAACAAAATCGTTAAGGCTGTTTTTGATAAATTAAAATACAAGGCAACTGTATACCTACATATAAAGTACGTGAAGGAATTTGGGTTTGGGTGAAGGAATTTTAGAAAATTGTGTTGCATCCTTGTACGATGCCCTACTTCAATACGGAATTGATAGTCAACTTGCAGTTTTAAGTTAATCTACTCACAAACACAAATAGAAAAACAGATTATACTTTATTAAGGTATTTGATGCTTGTTTTTTCTTTTCTTTTCTTTTCTTTTCTTTTCGATAAGACGAAGGTAGAATTTGGAAAATGAAATATTGGGTGGAATGCATACCTTTTACGTGAATTATTGGAAAGTGGCAAAGAAATCAAAATAATTGCTAAGAGAGCATTTGAATTGAAACTTTTCGTTGCACGTTTAAGTACACTAATATGAGAGGAAATAATTTACATGCTTATGAAAAGTTCTCTTCAGGCGAATGTTTTAAGAAATATTAAGCTTAGATTTATTCCAATATATTATTTTTGCCTTGTTTTATTCTTTCCTGCTTTAGTTCAGAGGAGCAAGCAAATTCTGGGTCAGAGAGACAAGAGTATTCAGGGCGAAGATCAGCCTCAAGCCTCTCCGAGACGCCGCTTTGTCCATCACATTTACGATCCGGATCGCCTAGGTGAGAGAAAAGCGGTTTAGCCATTTGGCTACGTGCCGCCCTTTTATCTATATATCCTATAGTATTTGTTGAAATTACCCATTAACTAGTTTGAATTCTATCTCTCATTCATTCTAGAATATTTTAAAATGTAAATGTTTCTCTAGTTATATTTTGGCTTATACTACAAGGAGAGCCGCCAACTGGGAAAATTTTTGGGAACTGTGATACAGTTAGTATACAAATATCAATTTTGGCTGGCATAAATTGGGACAAGTTTCACAAAGATGAGAAAAACTGAGGAAAATAGCGAATGACTATTAAAGCTCGAAGTAGATTAGGTAATGGAAGGGACATCTAGCACCCCGATCTCATGTACATGAACCGATGGGGGTTGCTGATGAGGTGAAGCAACTGCAGGATATGTATGGGCTACAGGAATGGACAACAAAGCGGTAGAGTTCCCTAACAGTTAGTAACTTGATCAACCGACAAGGAGGTCCTTGTAGCGACGTACCCAGGCCACTGGAGGGTGGCTCAGAGGCTGGGTAAAGCTCGACTTGGCAGGGAGGTTCTGATGGTCATCCACTGGCGGAGCCAAAAAGAAATTCATCGCGCAAGCCTGTATATTAGGGAGGCACATAAAAGTACGACGGAATGAGAGAGAGGAGTGTCATCGTAGAAGATGGGAAAACTCATAAGGAGGATCGAAACAGGCACCTTCCGAATGCAAGACTCAAGCGGAGTCATCTCGCTCGTGAATGAACATAAAGTTTTATGAAATAGCATTAAAAGGGCAAAGAGAGTTAGGTTGCTACTGATCCTCGTGGTGGCTGCACGAATAAATTAATTGTGTCATGTTCTAAATGTAATTATTAAGGGCAGTTATGTAAATCAAAAACGTATGAATGGAAGTCTAGAAACGAAGAAAAAATGAATGAAACGTCTAGAACGTCTAGAAGCGAATGAAATTCTAGAGCAAAATTAAAATAGAAAGCAATGTATTTGATCCCCATCAAGAAAGGAATGTTAGTTACTAGGTCACGAATGCAGGTCTTTAAATATGTTTTCATTAACGCCTGTGTTGTTCATCTTGTGCTATTTTATGTTCTTAAACCACTGTTTCATTATTTCGTCCTAATGGCTTGCCTTAGTCGTTAAAATATCATCTCAACTGCACCCAACCCAATCCAATTATCTTAGATACTTCTGTTCATTAGATTAGAAACGCGTTTATCAACAATAAAAATAATTAATAATAACAATAATAAGGTAATTCATCCGCCCATTAGCCTAACCTTCAAATTCATGTCTCATTTACTCGTCTTTGGATATTTACCCTAAAACCCAAGTAATCCAATACTCCACAATTTTCTCCAGGAAGATATTGGGAATATTCCACGACTTAGCTGAAACGGAGCTTGGAGTTCCAAGAATGAGTTTACAATTCACATAAAACTCTGGAAACACTGATGTTTCAAGTCCACTGAAAAAATCATCCCCTGAAAAGGATTGCTCGGGCTTTCACATTTCTGTGGGTGTTCAATATAAGGTATTGTTGAAATTGCTGGTGGACATCTAAAATATACCATATTCAAAAAGTGAGAAGTGTCCTCCAATCTCCAAGAGCTATACTTTAAGATTCTGTAACAAAAATATAAATAACTATTATGAATTAAAATGTTTTTCACTTTAAAACCCGCTTATTGTGTCTGCCGCATCCTGACAGTTTTGTAGAGTTAACCATTTCCGAGAAATCTCTAGTGATGATGATGATGGTTTAAGGGCACTCAACTACTAGGGCATCAGCGCCCTTAAAAAGGACAACTGTGTTAAAAATACTAGATAAAAGTTTAAAACACTAAAATACTACATGCCAAGATAAAAGCACTGGCATAACGGTGAGGCAAAGACTAAAATAGAACTTAAAACCATAAAACCAGCAAAAGGTTAAAATGGCTCAAATGCCCAAAGTGTTTGGGCCTAAATTCTAAAACCGACAGCTAAAACAAACGCTAAAACTTTGCCCACCGCAGTCTCGTCATCCGCGAGGATCTCCGCCAAGCTGGCCGGCAGCTGGAGTGACCTGCGGAGACGTGCCAAGCTAAAACAATCTAAAAGCAAGTGACGAGAAATCTCTAGTTATTAGTTGGAAGTTACCAATACTTTATCTACTTTTCTTCATTAAAAGTTATTCGTATATTCTTCCTTCTTTTCTGGTCAAACAAAGAGAATGGAATTTCAAAGCCACTACATAACCAATAAAGGCATTAAAGTTTATCTCGATTAAGGTGAAGCATGTACACGTATAAGCTTTCTAAGGAATAGTTGAACAATGGATAGAAAAAGTAAGGTAAACATCAGATTTTCTCCCCTGTAACCTTATCGGAGAACAGCACATTCTGTATGATAATGGAGGTATTGTATTATTCTTGTAGTCAAACGCTCTAGCAAATTCATTATTAGAAACAGTTGTGGTAAAAGAAGAGTAAACTGTCACACAACAAATTGGGATAAAATGTTGGAAACAGGCAGCTGCTATAGACAGTAATTCTTGAAACAACTATCACCAATTCCGTAACTAAATATCTGCTTAAATTGTATAAGATCTTCTGCTCTTTATCATATAGGGAATGCTTTAAGTAAAGAACAGCAAACAGTTGCAGTTTTCGGTATGTGATGCGTGTATAGGATTGCTAATGTTTGCGGACAAGCCAGTTCACTATATCCGAACTTCTTTAGAGTACTGAACCGTTTTGAAGCGGTCCATTATCAAGAATAAGTGACAGAAAAAGCAAATAGAAATTGGAGTATGAAAGTATGAAAACAGCTGCTCAAGATTTTACATAGTTTTCTCCTGGGTACACATGTTAAAGGACCATAAATCACAATTACGACGCACAGGGAGTGCTTGGTATCTTTAACATAACTGTACCCAGGGACCGACCGGGGTGATTTACATAGCTACACCATAAATACTAAGAAGTCATTTATTATTCTGTCAGCATTTGTTTCATTTCAACCAGTTGAAACCGTAATGTCACGAGCAATAATGATTTATGCGGACCGGAGAAGCGATTGAAATATACAAATGCGATTAAAACTGTCTGCATGACGTAAGCAGCATCACAGAAAAGACTAAAAATATTGCCAAATATCCGGTACACAGACTTCTGGGAAAAAGCAATAAAAAGGGGGAAAGAATTCCAAGGACAGGAAAGTATCTGGCTCTGAGATTTATGTCAATGTTTTTGTCTGGTATTCAACTCGGAAAATACCAGAAGCAATCAACGAGACTAAAATAAATAAAGACAAGTTTAACGTTCTAAGTTGGTACTAAAGTAAGCTAATGCGTTACTGCCCAAATTGCCAATGAATGTCATGGAATTACTGCTGTAACTGTGAGGCAAGGGAATGCAAATGAAAATCTTTTTAGCCATTATAACGTCAGTAACACCAGTCGATGGCAATTCACAGAATTCCTACAAAAACATGCAATGCAAGGAATTTCCACAAGAAGGAATGCTTGTTTTTCTATAGACTGTAAATTCAGAGAAGTAAACAAATGTGCCGCCCCCGCCGTTATCAGGCGCATTGAAACCTGAAGGCGAACGAGGTGGCTTGTGTGTCGTATTCGTCATGGGTTCGATTCTCGCCAACCGCGTACTGTGTTTGGGGTTTCCCATGGTTTTCACCTTATCACTTGCTAGTGTAGATGTCATCGCCTTCCTGTCCGTCTCACCAGTCATCCATATATCTGTAGGACAGCGACGGCGGTCGTTGGATTACAGCTGGAAGGGTTTTATCCCTGGCATCATTGGCCTGCTCAGTAAGAACGCACCCTCCAGTGGACATTTCGTAAAACTTATGAGGATCGAGGCAGGTGTCGTCGGATACTTTGGTGCTGTAACCGATAGGGTCCCCTCGTAATATGGCTCTAGTTGCTGTTCGGGTCTGCCTTCCCTCCACGTAGGACGTTCTGGCCCATATAAACATTATGACAGTGTCTACGATGACTTCCATATTTTATTTCACGTGATACTTCGTTGTTTATCTTGGTGCAAAGTGGATGGTGATTATAAAACTTTAATATCTTTTAAATTATTATTTATTGTGCATAAGTGGTACAAAGCTGTATCACTTTTCACCATAATCTCCCCCAGGCTCAATGCAAGTCCTCCAGCGCTTACAAAGTGCCAAAATGCCTTTAGAAAAAAAAAAAAAAATTGGTAGTCCAGGCAACCACTCATGCACCGCTTGGCATACCTCCTCGTCGGAACGGAACTTCTTTCCTTACATTGCGGCTTTGAGTGTTCCAAATATATGGAAGTCACTTGGGGCAAGGTCTAGTGAGTATGGTGGATGAGGAAGACACTTCCTATTGATACCGTAAACATTGAAAACTATGACGAACGCAAAATTTAATGGCGGTTGGCAGGAGGTGCTGGTTAACGCAACATCCAATCAAATGCTTGTTTATGTTTACTTTACAGCTACAGTAATACCCTATAAAGTGTTTTCATTTCGTCTTGTTACTGCATATAGCTTCTCCCCATCTTTTGACATTTGGCTAAGTCGCGCTTCGCTGCAAGTGGTCAACGTTCAGTCACCATTAAATTTTGGGTCTGCCATAGAACCATAAGTATTAATGACCTGTTTCATCCTTGCTGCCATGGAAAGTGACAAACGTATTATAAATTTAGCTTACTAAACAAATATGTGTTCACAATGATTAACTTAGAAATTAAGTATTAAAAAAATGTTCAAAGCTTAACTTAAGAATGTTAATTCTAACATAACCTTTTGGCTAGTATTCCGTAATACATTCGATTGTTCATTGAGAAGGTATGCCGTGAACTGCTGACAGCCAAATCAGTCGCTTAGTTTTAAGCGACAGATATATAATTATTTATATAATCCTTTACACTTATAAAACCGTCTTAATAGCTCCCATTAATGACGACCAAATATACAATTTTATTGTAACTACTCAAACTTTCATTTTAATTTGATTAATTCAGGGATTTTAAAATACGAACTTATTAGAATCATAAACAACAAATTGTGGAATAGAACCTTGACAATATTAAGAAACCTCATAATAGAAAATAGTAATAACTCCACGCAGAATAGGTGTAAAAACAAAACAAAGCCTTGGATATTTAATTCCAAGCAAATTACACAGCTTAACAACTAAAGAAACAGACGACAAACAAAATAAAATACGATCAGATTCTGCAAATACTCCACAGTATTACAATATGTGTGTAATAGTTATTTTTTATTTGTTCCATTTATACCCTGCCTTTAACTCAAATGGTCAAATCGGCGGCCGTTTTGCTTTGGAACATATCGAAGGTGTTAACTCGTATACGTTGGGTTTTAATTACTAGATCACGTACACTGTCATTCATACTTCCAGACTCTGGGGAAGATGAGGAATTATCTTGGGCGGAGAAAAATCTCCAACCCCACTGCCAGGAATCGAACCCGAGACTACCAGCATGGCAGGCAGGTGCTCTACCGATTGAGCTACGGAGTAAGCCAAATAGTTATTTATTTGATAGACAATTTATTTCAATACTATAAGTATGCAAACTTTAATTTGTGTTAATTCCTCAGGCCCTTAATAAGGTTCGGCCACTATAATATTGAATACCCCTTATTTAAGAACAATTGCAGTATTGCTTCTCCATGTCGCTAGAGTATGCCAAATATTAATTATAATATCAGGAAAGAAAATAATAGTCTTGTCAACCATTAAGTATAATAATCAACTAAAGCAATATTTTTTCTCAAAATCTGTACGTTATACTCTGTTTTCAAAATGTTTAAACTGGTAACCTGTTATGGGAGTATATATGCACCGATTTCAGTTTTATTTCCTTGATTACTGATACAAGGAACTTATGTATATGAATAATGAGAGTCTTTATCATAATAAATAAATATGCAAACAAGCAGAAGGTACAAAATGCAAAGTTTCATCTACTGTGATAAAAACCCATTCATATTATCTCTCTACTGTTAAAATATATTTACAGCGTATGCGACACTTCCCGAATATTCGGAAGACCGTTCGACGAGACGAAGGGAAAGAAATTTAAAAAAATGTAGCATCCGTCGAAATTTGAGTTATTTTTCATACGCAACTAAGAACATAATGGCATTTTTACGAAATAAAGTTATAAAGGAATACAGAAAGTAAAAAGTATATCACAATACAATTCCAAAAAGGATATGGGAAAAGTAAATTAAATTAATTTAATCTCAAACAACGTTTCAAACGCCGCCAATTGAACATTAGTAAGACCATTTTTCACCCCCTCCTACTTTAAAATGTTTTATGTCATGCTTATGCTTCAATTAGATTATGGTATAGCAAAACATAAATTTTCATGAAATAGTGTGCTTTTGTTTTGAATAAACACTAATAAAAGTGAGTATACGTTGCTAAGAAAAATGATTGTCGTAATTCATGTATAATAAAAGCAAGAAGCCAAAAAGGCATATTCTCCCACAGTAATTATTTTAAATACAACTGTAAAAGCTAATTGGCTTCATTTCATAACTCAGTGCCACTTTTAAACTAATGTTTATATTCTGAAAGGTAATTAAGAATCTTTGCATATATCAATAAGCTCTATTTATTCTCAATGGCCGTAAGCTTTCACGGCCGGAGTCTAATTTGTAGATAGAGGGATTTTCCGGGTTGAGAATCTGTGGTCTGTTGAAAATGTTCACTGCAATCGGGAACGAAACGTCTGGATCTACAAACTTCAGCAGATCACGGCTTCTCAGCCCGGAAGACACCTCTATCTACAAATCTATTTATTCTCTTTAGACGTTTCTGGCTATTACCGCTCACACAAAATACAACAGAATGTAGGGGAGCTCACAGTTATTTAAGGATAATTCAAAGTATACACTTTTATCTAAAAAAAATTTTAATCAATTACATTTTTGGAAGGGGGAATAAAACTGTTTCTTGGTAAAAATGTTGTGCTGTTGAGAGAATTTCGAGAAACTCTTCAAGTTGGATCTTTGGAAGATTCTGGAAAATGACTGCTATTTATCCGATGTTTGCCTTTCTGAGTCATGCTGTTTACACAAACATATTTGACATCTATAAAAGCGTTTTTTGACGGGAATGGGTCTGTGGTTCCCCAACATTTATAGTCAATTTCGATATTAATTTTTGGGTTGTATACAATATCTCCTTACCTGCCTGTAGGTATAGTATTGTTAGCTACAGTATACCACAGGAGAGAAAGTCTCCGGGGGATCAGACGCAGGGGGGTTGGAAGAGGTTCCTACACCCTGCCTCGGTAGCTTACGTCACCCCATGTCAGTTCATTTACAGGCCATTCAAAAAAATTCTGACGGCTTCTACTTTTGTGAATGAATCTTCTCGGTTTTATAGTACAAAGTGAATATGCCGCATGTTTTTTTAACGGTTCTGCTCCGTGTGTAGCATGCGTTCTCTGTCACACACATTCGCTGTCCTTGTCCCACTGTGTAAGGGAACGCATTCCTTTCAGGGAGCTACTTTGCGTTGGTGGACAGTAAATGTAGCAACGGGGCAAAGAATTACAATCTTTAAACAACTCCAGTGGCCAAATTAAGGAAGAGTATCCTTGTGTTTAATTTGCAGATCATAACAAATGATATTGTTATGTTGTCAAATGTTATGGTTATTTTCAATTTTTTCAGCTTTTTAGTATGTGATATTCACACAATTGTATATGCATATAGTAGACCATACCTGTTTTACCTGTTTCAGGTAATTTAATACATGACAATGCCACAAAAGTATGAGTTACTCTGAAAACGTTGATGATGTTATATTAATTATTTAAAACGTTGCTATACTAAAGGAATTAAGATTACTAAGGAGAGGATTTGGCACCGAAACCTGTGGCTTATTGTACCTAAGTCCCAAGTGGAGCATCCCCGGGAGGAAGCATCAGACGAAAGGGGATATAGGGCGGCCGAACCAGGGAGTTACGAAATTGCAGAGGGCAGGGTCCCTATCATTTTCCAATTGCAAACCTCCCCGGCAGGCCAGCACAACAGCATCCTACCCGCCGTGGCCAGGAAACGATCCACTAGATCGGCCCGGACACCGGAAACCGTCCTACCGAAGGAGGAACTTTTTTATCAGTGGCATATCTTCCTGCCATGCAGCGCCGAGATACCCTTCGTCACTTCTACCCTGAATTATAAAAATTATATTGCAAAAACTATACCAAAAGTTTGAAAAATGAGTCATAAAACTGTAACACCAATATTATAATTATTTCCGGGCTGTTTTGCCGTGGTCTCTTGGCGTAAGAACGTCCAAACGTTTCGTCCACAACTGCGGTAGACATCTTCAGTGGCGCGATCGAAGTTTCCTTGGAGAGAGTTTCACTGCGTCTGCGAAACTCTCTCCAAGGAAACTTCGATCGCGCCACTGAAGATGTCTACCGCAGTTGTGGACGAAACGTTTGGACGTTCTTACGCCAAGAGACCACGGCAAAACAGCCCGGAAATAATTAATTATAATATGGACTTCGGCCGCGAAAGCTTACGTTCCCTCATATAAAACCAATAACAAGAAATTTGAAAAAAAAAATACCCCTTGCTCTCCCTATAAAATATTAGAACATTCTCTTTGTTAAAGGGGCTGCTAGTGTCCTGAACAGAACGAATTTTAAGCGATAAGTTTAGAAACTTTCATAATTTTTATCAGCTTCTCTCGTATATAGTGCATGTTTTATCTTTAATTATTATAAATATTTAAAAAAATAAATACTTCTCACCCCAAAGGTGAACTGTATATGGAGAGTTTATGACCACCTGCTGCTTGCTAGCCCATAGTCCACTGTGATCGAACTCGGCCGACAGGTTCAGCTCGATATTTATAGCGAAAGTTTCCAAGAAGTTAAGAGTTTAACTGGATTGCACTGCCAGGTGTGGACGGCAAGGAAAGATATTTCTAGTTCCTTGTTGCCGTTGGCAATATACGTGGAATATATACTTAAGCCAAGATTACACCATTTTCCTTGTCTGAATTGTGACATGCACTATATTTGTATTGTTAAATACAGTGAAACCTCTCTAAAACGGAACGCGATCGTTCCTGCATTTATATTTCCATTTACACAGATTTCCGTGTTACAGAGGGTTGTGTTTGAATACAAAGTAATTACAGAAGCTATTGTCACACAGGTTTACAGTGAAGGAACAATGTAGAATGAAGTGTAAATAATAATAGGCTGATATGTATTGTGTACTATATTTTTAACTTACGTACAATAATTCTAGTTTATCGCCAAGTTTCTCTGTATTCAATTTGCCTTTTACAATCTGCAACTTACTGCATATCAACATCATTTGCTACACCATACTCAGCATTCAAAACAATTTTATGTCGATGTTTGCAACTCTCGAGGCATCCTTTGGAAGCTCTGAAATTGTTTTTGTCTAATTTTCTTGCCATCTCTAAGGCTCGAGCCTGCCGCAATGGTCCAGAAATGGGAATTCCTTTAGCTTGCGCACTAATAAACCACTCGAACACAGCACAATTTAGCTCGGCATACTCTGTAGACTTTTCGATGTGTTTCATATGCCCTGCTGTGCCCTTTAACCACTTGTCTTTAATTATTATTTTGTTGATCAAAATCTCATTTTTCTGAGTTTTTCCCACTTTAAACATCACAGTTAATACCTTAGCTGGACGTTTGTTCTTTTCGTGTTCTTCAATAACCTTCATTTTTTCCTACACTGATAATGTCTTATGTTTAGAAATCATTTTACAGAAATTGTGCACAAACAATGGTTTTAAAAATCACCAAAGTACTCGTACGTGATCACTTGTGACAACGAAGCTGAGAATGAACATGAATGAATGAAAATAAATGGGTTGAGCCATTTCGGTCCCTTGCATGTAGGCCGCATATTGGGCCCATTGTGCCCCTATTACTGGAGTGCTTATTCAAATCCCGTGGCCTCCAAAAAGGACAGGATAAGTCTTGGATGAGCACTCCTTATATCATCTGGTCTCAGTTTGTCTGAGCCCAGAATAAAGTGCCTAAGTGCAGCAAGTGCTTTACATTGACAGAAAATATGTTGATACCGAAATTAAGGGATGCAATAAGTAAACAATCGTAATGAATTTCAAAGAAATTGTGTATCTTTGTTACAACACGTGCAGGCAAAAGAAAAGTAACAAACAGTGTCCTTAGCAGGGTTATAAAGGGGTAGCACTTGACTCCGTTTGAATAGGTATTCTTCGGACCCTTGACCGAGACTAATAATTACAATGGACAAAATAGTCACAAAGGAGTTTTGAGTGTGAAAAGACAGGGCTTCAAGAAGTGAAAGTGACCAACACACGCAGCTGTGATTGTGTGGGAAGACAGTCCGCGGTTGGCAGCCGATTAAGGCGGTCCTCTAGTTTTGTCTTGGGCGACGGCAGAGCACAAGCGATGAGAAAAGATACCTATCGGCTCATAAGTAACGACTTAAGTGTTATCGCGTACTAAACAGTCTACATACGGCAACTCTGAACAGTGAAATATTGATAAACTTGGTCGGCAACTTCGAGTTTGATGTGATGATAAAAAGAAGCAGTCAGTTTGAAACAGGCATTCCAGTGTCATTAGAACCATCCTGACTCCCATACATATCCACGCATACACTGAGAGTAACCTCTTTACAAATACTCTGCGCCAGCATCCTATTTCATTTGCTACAATGTAGAGAGAATATGAACATACGAGTACTACAAAACAGTTGTACCCCTACCATATGTGTTGGAACACAGTTGAGAGAGCTAATAGTTTGTTTTCCCTTTTCCTCGAAGGGTTACAGTTTATGGCTTTATGCTTTATAAAACTTCGGTGCAAGTGCAGTTGCCTTCAAGGTTATCGAACCTTTTAAAACACGTACATCGTAATCTACACATAAAGTAATTCGTTTTAATCAGGTTATATACGCTAATTATTCCCGAAAAATATTTCCGATTCAGCGTCAGGCAGTTGGAGTCAGGCAGTTCCATTCCGAAATCTATTTTCGTTTTTCTAGGTTTCCGGCTTATAGGTGGTCCATTTTAGGCAGGTTTTACTGTACAACTATTTTACTGAGTTTGGTCTTTTTAAGGACATCGTTTGAAATGTAGATTTTCTTTATAAGTTTAATCCTACATCTTTGGAAGATGTTATACACTAATTCTGATATATCTTCAACAAAGTTTTGATTTTAAGTTATGCTGAGTAAAAACATAAAGCCTCAAATCATGAAATTTCGGTATCACATTTTGGTTGGAATTCACAGAACCTTATTATCATAAGTAAGTCCTAAACATATTTCCTAATCACTGTTTCATATAACTTTGCACCGCTGACATGTATCACTCCGCGTACAACTACCCTCCCCCTCACTCTATTTGGCTAATGCTTTCGCACCATAGGCCATAGGCGGTGCCTTCTCGTCACATTTAAACATGCAGTAAACGTCATTATAATTGCCAGGAAGATACATAAAATCATACAAACAAGAATATGAAGGTATGCAAAAATACAAGTTTATAATAAAACTGAGCAAGCTAAAACTGAATGAATGAGCAATGAAACTGAAACAAGTTTATAATGAAAGGCCTTCGGCCTTTTTCACTGGGATATTTTAAAACCATCACACATACCTTGCAAAAATGTCTGTCTTTCAGGCTTAAAAGTCGTGTCACGCCATACTTGTCGTGTGTGCTTCATTTACCCAAGTCTCGTCAAGGTAGTATATTTTGCGATTTGCATCTCGGTACAATCTAATTGTCCTTAAATAACGTCTTCGCCACACAGCAATATCGCCCCTGGAGTGGTAAGTTTTGCTGTTGTCTCAATTCCATGTCGCGATGTTCCTACGGATCTAACACTCACACCAAGTCCAGAGCACAGCTGTTCGTGTGCTCTCACTGAGAAAGACGGATTCTTATCTGTGAGTGCATTAAACACAGGCGTCACAATTCTGTTTTCACCGCTTTGTAAAGGTTTTCTCTTGCGATGCTTTAGCGAAAAGCTGGCGGTAAACTCTGCCATTATACATATAAGTACACGCGCAATAAACGATCAATAAAATAATTTAACTCTCGCACTCGGCACAACACATCTTCGAATGGCGATGTATGACTAATCCAGTTCAAAACAAGGTCAGTGATAAAAGTCATATAAACAAACATGTCATCACTACCGCTAAATCACGTGCTATCGTGCCATGTGTTTGAGAGCAAAGGAACCTCCTCTTTACTTCGTTTAAGAATTAACATGCATTTCAGAATTATCAACTCTGTTGCGTAATATATTTAATTAAAACAGTTACGAAAATATAAATTTAACAATTCTCTTTCAACATATAAAGACATCGCCATGTTGAATAACGAACTAATTTTTATCGCACAACAGTCTATACTACGATAGGAGCCAATAAGAGCTGATAAGGTCACATGACCGTTAAGAGATACGGGGCAAGCTTATGTGAAACAAGGATTCTAAGACAAAATGATTATACCAGCGGAACCGCAGAAGTCTATTACGAGCTAAAATTGCATTCTAACAGGTCTGAGTACGTCTTTCCTTAATAGCGAAATGTTTAGGGTTAGTTTACGATAGACAAATTAAAACAAATCTAAATTTATGATGCGCAAAAACAATGCCATAAAATGTTGTCTAGAAAGGTATTTTCAGAATAGCAACAAGAAACTGCAGAAGTTTTCTTAACGCGTTACATGTGTCAATATTAAATAGTCATTTTAGTTTCTGGTTTTGAAAACTGTGGCGCGTCAGATGTAAACAAAATGAACTCTCGTACTGTAGCTATCACTGCATGGCAAAGCGCAGACGTATCGAAAAGAATGTCAACTAACAGAGATGTTTATGCAAGCCCATCACACAAACACGGCGAGAGAGTGCCCTGAGGCTTACTGAACTTTAGAGATCAGCGCTTCGATCGTCCTTATCTGCCGATTAGAAGAGTGAAATACATATTAGTAAGTTGGCGTACAGGAAGGGAGGAAACACACATGGAGCACTTGCGATCTACATGTAAGGTTAGCCAATTATTATACGCAACATGGGTGCATTATTATAAAACAATAATCTAAATGCTTATAAATGCATTAACTATGTTCCCATGTAATTATGTATTACAATATTTTTCAAAGAATGAAAAGAGGCTAAACATCCCTATCTTCTGCAGTTTTCATAACGGAAAATTATAGGAAATGCATGGTAATATAACTAATTATTTAGTGTGATCAATCTGTACAACGGAAAAAATTTCTAAAAAGGTGATTTACTCACCTGGCAAAGGCGTAATGCCAAGCATATCATAAGAAATGTTCTGACACTGAAAGATGTCTCACTGTCATTGCCGCTATTACCTACCATATACAAATTATAAATCTCGAGCTTCTTGTTTCAGTATTTCATTCCTGTTTCTAAGAATTATCAATTCTTTCGGTCTTCTGGATTGGATTGGATTGCGCTGGATGGCTCGGAGGGGATTCGGCACTTCGAACGTACTAGTATTTTGTACCTATGCTCCAAGTGGAGCATCCGTGGGAGGGAGGATAAGGCGAGAGGAAACAGAGGACGTCCGAATCCAAGGATTCACTACAGTAGAGGGCGAGGTTCTTATACTTTACCAGATAGAAACTCCCCGGCGGTAGGTTTAAGACAATGCTCATTCCACCTATCGTGGCATCGAAACAGTCACGAGGCCGGTTCGGGGACCAGAGGCCACTTCCCCAAAACAGAACACTCCAGGCAGTCTTGCACAACCGGCATCCACCCTGTCGCTTCTAAATCGGTCCACTAGAATAATTCTATAATATTTAAATAAGTTAAAATAATAATTTAGTCTATATTTAAATAAAATTCTTCCTTATATTTATATCAGGAGTAGGCGCTAATTTTGAATATGATTTTAAAAAATATATTACTTTGTCAACTTTAAGATAATTAGGATTAGTAACATAGACCGGCTCGGAGACAAAAGTCCAACCCGCCGAAGGGGAAAGCGTTTTCCTCAGAGCATATCCTCCCGCCGTACACCGCCGAGACACCCGCCGACAATTCTACCCTGAAAGAAACCACCAAACGAGAGATGATATGAAATGATAATGGAGGTGAAAAGAAGAGACAGGAAATTCGGGGGATGTAATTAAGTTAAGCAGCATTCGCCTAGCGACCCGGGAAAACCCAGGAAAACCCCATGGTCACGTAGGTCAGGTTACTAATATTTCGATTTCCTATAAACTAGATAACAAGCAAATGCAGTGCTGTGTCACTGACGCTCGGTCATGTACTGTCTGCCCAGCACAAGAAGGCAAGAGAATGAACAGAAGAGGAACTCACTCTTTATGTGCTGTGTTAGTCTGTCTGTTTACTAGGAAATAAGTGTGTGAATCTACATATGAGTCACCCATGTTGCCAAATCTAATGTTCGTTGCAGTAAATGCAGTGATAGTTATTACGTGTTGGTGAGCGATGTAGCAACACTTGTGTAATTTAAACAAACCCAGCATCCTTGCGATACTCGGAAGGCGAGCATACATCCCGAGGAGACAGCAAAAGTGATTACACTACACATTCCTCTAGCTTGCCTTCTTGTCCTGTGACTAAGTATTCCCGTAGGGGAGGGAATCCGTCCCCTTCAGCTGCCGTGGTGTGGGCGCTGCGGAACCTTAGCACTCGTGGTACCTCTAAGGTTACTAGAGGAACCTCGGGGCGAACTGCCGAGCCCCTCCCGTCTGGGAGTTGTTCGGATTGGATTGGACTCAAGGGGACAGTGTTTTCCCGTCACCCACGGGAAAATGGGTACCTCCGGCCATGCTACGGCCACCCGGAAGGGGTAGTAGTTGCCTAATAAATCCCGGGTACTAGCCTGCAGAGCTAGTAGAAGGTGTGCTAGATCACCAGGCGGCCCCATCGAGGTTTTCGGTAGTCTTTCCTGCGGGGTTGACGCGCGTAATTGGCGTATCCCGTCTTGATGGGGAGGGGGCTTTTTATGAAATCAGTATTGCCTTATGGAAAGAGCCCCGGAGTTATCCATCGCCCCCGGGTAGGAGGCCAGTGTCTTCGGATTTTGGGTAGATCCTCTGCAATTAGCTGTGACTAAGTATGTGTGATGTTCATTTGTATGTTAAGTCTCTTGATACTACAAAATACCAACAACTACTGATTGCCCAGGACAAGAAGGCAAGCTAGAGGACTGTGCAACATAATCGCTTTTGCTGTCTCCTCGGGGTGTATGCCTTCCGAGTATGCCAAGGATGGAAGGTTCGTTTAAAATACACAAGTGTTGTCACATAGCTCACCTATATATAATACCTGTAGCTGCAACAAACAGAACTGGCAACATGGGTGAATCATATGCACTCTCATTCACCCATTTTCTAGTGAACAGATCCGCTACCGGAGCAAATAAACAGTTCAAACTCCTCTGCCCTTCATACCCCTTTAGCCTTCTTATCGTGGGGATACAGTAGTTGCTGTTTCTTTATGTCCTTGTCCCATCGATGTCTTCTTCCGCACTCCCTTTTGCTAACTTTCTTCACTGCCTAATGCATATCTTGCAATAACGACATATGACAAACAAGCCATGTGCAGCTTAAGTTCACTGTAAAAGCAATAAAGACAGATTTAAACTGAAAGATCTTTCTACCTTCACTTACTTTTTGTTTTGTTTTTGTTACAAATTCCGAATCATTTCAGATTAATTCAGCATTTGATTAATATGCCTATGGAAATGGAAATTTCATAATTCTCTTCGAATATACAGAAAGATTATCGCGTTAAATAAAATTAGTTTGTGTTGCACAGCAACCATATAATGACAATGTCCAGTGCAAGTGACTTATACAGCAAATTTATATGGAACTGGATTTAAGTCTTGTTCAGTACAAACAGCACATAATGTTTATTTCTTAATGTACACCAGTACTGATTATTTGAGACAGTACGTACGTACTTCTGTAAGTTACACTCCATTTTGAGTTACAAATGAATATTTTCACAAAGTTTGTAACCTGAAAATGTCTAGTTTGTTATTGCTTTTTGAACAATTTTCTGAGTATTGCTTGTTCACATCCTGTTTGTTTGGGATACTATGGTAAGGAATGGGAAGTGGGAATTTTGAGGACAAGGAGAAGTTGTTCGAGTGCAAATGGCTGCAGATACATCAATATAATTTGTTGAAGAAGGGTATTGAAATACTTCGTACCTTCTAAATGGTTTCTTTGGGTCAAGCCATTATCCGAAAATAAACTTTCATCTGCACCCGATCACGTCTAGAAGCATTCACTAAAAGAGACAACAGTAGTCATGTAGACAACAAGTTTTGCATACACATACAGACAAGAGGAAGATACAATGGCTTGACCGGGGCACCAGACGAATTGCTTCAATTACACTATTCGATTTGCGCCTGTCACATGCGTTATTCTGCCATTGTGTTCTCTTTCCGCAGATCCATTGTGTGCATCCCGACACATAGCTTATTAGCCCAGTCTCTTGGAAAAAGCCTGCCGCGCATTTGATACGCCCTTCTTCATTTAAATGCGCTGTTCTAGGCTGTTGAGCAGATACGCGTCCACGCTGTTTCAATAGCTTTGAATCAGACATACTTATAATCCTTAATAGTGGAATTAATATTGAACAGATATAACTTTACTCGCTATGGACTTAAAAATATTAAGTACGCAACAGGTTAGACAAAATGATTGGCTTTCTTTGGAGCATAACAAAAAAGAACAAAAATAATTGTAAACAATCTCGCACATGTCTCAAATTATAAATTTTAGGCTACAATATATAATTAGAAATAACAAGGATGAGTATAATAATTTCAACACATTTAAACGCATATATGAACTGTTAAAAGACAAATCATAAAATGATATACAAAATTCTTCATAACTATGACGATTGTTTAACGTGTGGAAGTGAAATATGGTCCTCATGAAGAGGAGATGATGTGGTAGGCTCTACTAACTTGAAAAAAGGGAGAAAATCATGCGTTCGCCTCCTTTGTTGGCTTGAGTAGAGTTCATTGCTATCCGCTTCCATTCAGCAGGGAGCAATTCATATCTAAGTTAAGCCAACCGAGGATATCAGCATATCTTCCCCAGGTGGAGTAAGTCAGATGATAGGAACTGGTTTCGCTTTACTACTGCGATGTGAAACTAATTATATAATGAAGTATAATTGTGGAAGGTTCTTCAGGCAGGACAGACACCCATGTGTTCTTTTAATCCCTTTTAATGGAGAAACTAGCCTCGAAAGGTATCACCGGAAATTTGTCTCTTTAAGGTACTTTTCTTTCTGTCTAGAAATACTTCTCTAAGTTTATATGACTTTAAATCTATTTTCATTGAAATATTGATATGAAATTTTAGGTGATATACAGTCAGGCCTAGAATTTTTATGAAGTTATAGTGAAAACACTACATCATATAGAAATAAACTCGAAATGCTATTAGATAGCTTCTCATAACTTGAGATTATGTTGGGTTCAAAGGTGAACAGTAACAGATCGTGAACAAGTAGGTAAACTCTTTACCGAGTGACGTTAACGTGACGTCACATAGTCAACAGAAGCTCCTACGTGTTTAGATAATTATGCACATAATGTACCTACGTGGTGGGTGACATGAGTCAGAGAGAAGACAATATGCAGAGTATGATTCCACAAACAAGGTAAGAAAACTTAAATAGCTAGACACGCAACTCAGAAAAACAATTTTATTTAAACCTGGTTTGCTTTTACTTTGTGTCCATAGTCTAGCATGCTTCTGCTATTTTTCGAATTGAACTATAATAGTCTTCCGTTAGATAACACATACTGCACATTAAGCTTTGGGATAATTCCTTCAAAATGCAAGTGCAGAGGAATATATAACGCATAACAGCTCGCCACTGTGCTGTTTACTTCACAAAACACTAAAGGAACACAGGACTGTGTGACGTTTAGAGCACTACCTCGACCATTCCAGTTACAAGAGACTGGGTCAATCAGTTAATCACGGATCTCCCTTGAATATTGGGGTACAAGACCGAAGCCTCCCGTATCCCGGTAAGCTTAACAGCTAACGACCCCCAAGCCTCCCGCGAAACCGGTGTAATTAGCCAGCAGGTGGGTGAAATGGGTATGCTTAAATTTTTTCTTGATTTATTTCAGTGTACAGCAAATAAGTTAACTGTTAACACGTTTTCCGACGAGACTGAAATTACGGTGAGTAGGATAGCAAGGAAAATTCTACTTCGGAACAGTTACACTTTCGGATTCCAAAAGTGTTTAAAAAGCGGGGTAGCGCGATGGACGTGCAATGCTAAAAGTTGCAAAAGTTTTATTACAACATTTTCCATTGAAGAAATAGATGTCCTGCATATTCCAGAGGACCATAGCCATGCGGCAACATCTAGTGAAAAAATTCAGAGACAAAGTGCTTTGTGATCTGAAGATAAAAGCTACAGAAGTTATGTGTAAAACGCAATCGAAACTAATATACCAGCAACTGAAGAGAGAAAACACGGAAGAAGTAACCACTGGAGTTGTCCACAGTTTACGTAGGTCCAAATCAGAGCGAGGCGTAAAATTCTGACAAAATTGCCCACGAGGATAGAGGAGGTTCGTGATGTTCTGAACATATTAAATGTGAAAACTGTAGATGGAGCCGAGATGTTGCTACACAATGATGCTACGAAGAACGTTCTAATATTTTGTGAATCCGGAAATCTCAGAGTACTCAGTGTGACACAATATATGTTGATGATCAAGTATTCCACAAGGTTTTTTTTTTTTTTTTTTTTTTTTTTTTTTTTTTTGCTTTCGTTAATGGACATTACATTCCAATGGCATTTTCTTTGTTGAAAGACAAGAAAACTTCATCATATCAGCAGGTATTTTCAACAGTTGTTGATAAATGTCATAAACTAGGTCAGAAATTCTCTCCATCAGCAATGTTTTCTGACTTTGAAGAAAGCTCCATGAATGCTGGAAGAGAAGTGTAGACTGATGTTAAAATCCAAGGATGTAAATTTAATCTAACACAAAGCTGGTGGCGAAAGATACAAATCTTGGGACTTGCACATGAATGCTATTCCAGAAATTAAATCGGAAAATTTCTGAACTGCATATTTGGTTTGCCATTGCTGGATCCTGATATGGTTGTTGACTGTTTTGCTGAAGATTTCAAGGCAGTGATGCCTGTCTCGGAAAAACTACAGATGTTTCGCGACTATTTAGTGGAAACTTACATAAGACGAAAATGCACTCTTTCCTCCTTCCCTGTGGGCAGAACTAAGTTGCAATAGACAGAGAACTACCAACGCTTGCGAAAGTTTCTACAACAAATATAACAACCAGTTTTACTCCTGCAACACAGATCTGTATAGATTTCTTGAAGTGCCGAAGCAAATGCTGCTGGATATTAAAATTTCAATTAATCCCTCAAGAAATAAAAGAAAAAAACAGGAAAGGTCTTATCCACACTTAAAGCTCATGATGCAGCAAGTAGAACATTTCAAAGCTGGAAAAATTTCAAGAATGGAGTACGTAAAGTCAATTTTTTATAGAACCAAACCTGGAAATACATGGAAATAAAATCTAAAAGAAACAATAGCACTTATTTTAAAGACGAAAATACATGGTGCTGTATGATATAGGTTTAAAATGTCAAAATAACGAAGCTTCTAAATGTGGATCCACTGTGAGTAAATTACAGAAAATAAAGAAATAATGACGAATCTTATAAATGTGGAATCTTTTGGGGTGCGAGCCTGTTCGCCTCCTCGTGGTGCAACCTGGGTACCGCTAAACGAACTGGAACTACTAATTTAAATGTAAGCATTAGAGGTTCATTTTCTTTTGGTACTAGATCCGCGTTTCTTTGTTATTAATCATAAAGGCAAACAAAATTGTAACATCTTCCACTAGAAGTATGTAATGTTTCATCAAATATTATAAATACCAAACTGGTACTGGTATTGTTACTGGGAGGCTATGGAGCTATGTAATTAGGGACTGGAACCGGGAGGCTTTGGGGCTATGAAATTAGGGGTCCTTTAAGGGTCCGGGAGGCTTCGGGGCTCTTTTTCTAACCGCGGGAGGCTTCGGTACCGTACCCGAATTTTGAGGTGGCACGCTTTAGTGTTGGTACAGGATAACCATGATTTTCCTGTTGCACATTTGGTACAGAGCCGCCACAATGAATGCAATCATTTTTGGCAATTATTACATATGCAAATATAATTCAGAAGTTTTTAAGAGATAAAGTATTGTATTTCGCCAACAATTAGATTATTGAGATTTAAAAATACGGGTTTTAAAGTTTTCTGTATAAAGTCAGCGATTTTATAGAAAAGTCTGCACTTTTGGTTAAATTCAACATTTTCCTAATATGCGACACAAATATTACCAAGAAAAACGTTCCTTTCTAAAATATCTATAAATGATAATTCTTTTACAATATTTTTTGATTTTCTAAAAATTGCTCATTCTATTTGGACTGAACTGTCGCTTTTTAATATATTTATATCACAAATAACATTTATATCTTAAAATTTCTAGACATAACATGCAAAGTGGTATTCATTGGAAAGGAATTTGGTATAAACCTAAGAGAATGTTTAAATATGCACACTTTATTTTAAATGATTCTTTAGGCAAAGCCATTTCCGAGACATCCGTTGATGATTTGAATTTCTCAATGTTTATATCAATTTCCAGTGTCATCATTAGGTATAGTTATCATACTCAGCGGTTTCTTGCAATGTCATGAAAACAAAATTACATTTAAATATCAGCATAAAATGACGAACATTTTTCAATTTGACTGTCACTCTTATCTTTGCAGCCACCAAGCAATGTCTAAAGAAACTATTTCTGCGAACACTAGTCTCAGCCTGAATTATACAACGGAATAAGAGTTTGCAAGAACTTGTAGACGCTGTACACAAATAGTGTATGGATTTTTCACGAAACGTTAACACACAATTTAAAACTCATTTTCTAAAATTGTAAACGAAAAAACACCGAAAACATCAAGCGCCTTTGTATTCCATTTCGAGGCACATGAGCAAGCGACACGCGCAATGACGTCAGGAATGTTTATTGTTCTAATTAGCAGCAATCTGTCATTAGTTTGCATGTCGCTAATTCCCAAGTATACCAACTTAATGCATATGTCATGTAGCGTTGGCTCACTTTCTACCCAGAGATGGAAACTCAAGATTTCTAACGAATGATACATGGGTTTGATTCTCTGATTGCGTACATGGAAGTTCCCAAGTAAAGTAACAAACACAAAACACAAGTTAACAAGTCGTAAATATTACTGAATGACATCAAGGAAGAGAAATCCTTCTGATTTGTTTCACTTCAGCTATGTCCTACATGGTTTAGTCCTCTTGATGTTGCTAGTACTAAAAAATTTGATGCTATATTTACATGCCTTTCTCTATATATTCTTTAATATTCTATAGTTACGAAACCTATTTTAACCTATTTCGTGTTAACAGAGGTAAGCATGTTTAGAAATTGCTCATATAATGACTCTTTGTAAGTAATGGTGATGAGATATTAACAGTTAAATCTTTAAAGAGCAAGTTGCTACGTGCTGGCTTTTTGTATGATCAGACCACAAATAAGAAAACGGGGGGGGGGGGGGGGGGAAGACCTTTCATTTGAGAAGTTCACAAATATTGGAAAATTCCAATGAAATAACAGGAATATCTCGGAAATGGTTCTTTAAGATAATATCTCTCAGTATGTCCGTATCTGGTGTATGAAAGTGTAACGTATTAACCAATTCGTCCATCATACGTAGTTCAGAATTGCTTTCGATCGTGTTTACCACTTAGCTGAAATATGAAGAATAATTTCCCAAAATCTTCAGGTTTAATATTTCAAATTGATATACAACAATTTCGTGTTTACAGTTTTGAATCGTCTTTGGGGAGGGAATTCTAAACAATTAGCGCTTAATACAAATCACAATATGGCAGTAAAAATAGCAGTTAAAGATCACGAATAGAAGACGTTTACATCCGCACGTGACGTACAGTTTTTCAAATATGCTTGAAATTTGGAAAAGCTGATTGGGTTTTACTACGCGCTTTTACTGAAAGTATTCGTTTTGGTTTTCTAAAGGCGTTTGGCAGAATATTTTTGAATAGAATATCTGGAAAGTTCAGTTCATTGCTAACGGAAATCAGTTTAATAGCAAAATATGGAACATATTTTAAAACATTATTATTATTATTATTATTATTATTATTATTATTATTATTATTATTATTATTATTATTATTATTATTATTATTATTATTATTATTATTATTATTATTATTATTATTATTATTATTATTATTATTATTATTATTATTATTATTATTATTATTATTATTATTATTATTATTATTATTATTATTATTATTATTATTATTATTATTATTATTATTATTATTATTATTATTATTATTATTATTATTATTATTATTATTATTATTATTATTATTATTATTATTATTATTATTATTATTATTATTATTATTATTATTATTAATTATTGCTGTTGTCGCTATCGTACTTTTGCACAGAGAGAAATCGGGACACACAAGTCCTCTTTTCCATACCCATAATATCTTACAACTTCTTTAAAACAATTTGTGTAAGAGTCCGGGGTCCATTGAACTTAAGAGTTACCCAATATTCGTCTTTTAGGATAAGGGAAACCCCCGATAAAAACCTTATCCAGGTAACTCACCCTGACCGAGATTCGAACGTGGGAGCTCTTGAACGTAAGGCAGACACGCTACCACCACGCTACCTAGGCGGGTATAAGTGACGGCTGATGTGACGGCTTTGAAATTAAATTTTCTTTGTACAGTCAAGAGATAAGAAGACAAATAAGGACCTACTATTTGAAAATTTGAAATTTCAAGTCAAAAAATAAATATCATGGATATCGTTGACTCCATTAAAACATGTATTTGACTTGTATTTTGATAGCTTTTTGTGTAGTAAAGTTGTCACATATTTCTTACAGTTTACCAACTCTACAAAAGATAATCAGAATGAATAAATTCTCAATGATTATTCTAAAAATTTGAAGATTGCCTTTCATTTGTCATGAAAATATTTTACACATATGCTAAATTAATCGAAATTGATAGTATTATTTTTGGGGAAATCAAGAGTTTTAATATGTCTCTTAATATATAGTTTCTTTTTAAATATTTGTTACATCCTTGAACTTAAAGACCCAGTATGGTATTTAACTTAATTCATGTTTAATTACGCTACTTTCGGGGAAACATCGGTATCAAATGTTGAGTTAAAATACAGTAAGCTGTTTACTTACTACAGGCATAGAAAACAAAAATATCTTGCTGAAACCAAATCCTTATATAGCAACGATATTTTAAAAGAAAACGCTTTGTCCTTCCATCTTCGTTCCACAAAGCGCCTCTCTTTACATTCACATTCCTCTGTGCGCCGCTTTCCGCTGGTTCGACGCCCAACCACAACCGAGCTTTATTGACTGAGAAAGAGTCCGTACATCGCGTGATATGCATAAGGCACTCCTTGCTTTTAGTGGGCCACTGCAGTCATAAAACCCTTCATGGCAATCAATACAACTCTATCAACATTTGCCTGCAAAGAAACCAGTAGTGTGTCATATCTCAAGGCTGCGAATATGAGCTGGGAAAACTTGGTCTTGAGGGCCATTTACTTCTTCCACATGTTGTGTTGCTTAATAGGCTTTAATGTGATTTAATGTCCTCTCCAGCATTTTCTTTAATTAGATGTCTTGTTTGCATCTATTCTACGAAGTTTAAACAGTAAATCCGCACACGGTGTGGAAGATGAATGTCGCTGACTTGGCTTCTGACGTAGTACACAGAGTTGCAATTCGTAAGTTTAATCTCAAGTTAGACTTCTAACTGTAAGTACTAATTTTGGTGGTGGCAACGATTTTATTTTTGTCATCCTCTACTTCTTGCTTATAGTAAGCAAGTATTGCATTCCACCTAAACATTCACAGCGACATTTCAATTTCCCTGAACCTAAAAAACCGCATATATGCAGAGTGAATCACCCAACACTTGCAGCGCCAATATTTCCGAAATGGAAAATGCTGTTGATGTGGAGATTTCACAGCATTGTTTGGTAGTTAGGAGCTCGTAGTTTTAGCCTACAAAGAAAATTTAATAACACTGAGAAGGTATATTTTTGGAGCAAACATACACTTTTAAAATGGAACAATGGCTAATTACATAAAAATCAAAGAACGGTAAATTAGAATGTTAATAGTGTTTTCCACAGGATCCTAATGACATTAGTTCACGAGATATCTTATTTTGACATTTTCATACTGGACTGTACCCGGAGGCTAAGGTACAATTATACAACTTACTTTGGTAATTTAAAAGCACTAATAAATCTCTCGTTCACTCTGACAGCTTACTTGCACAATTACACTACAGTGCCTTAACTTAAACTTCCTCGAAAGTTAAACTTTGTACACATTATAATTTCACTCTAACACCTGTTATTACATGATTTTGAACTGCACCCGGGAGCTAAGACAATTATAAACCACCGTGCGCGCGCTGTGAAACGAGAACCCCGAATACTTTGACTCGTCAGCTCGGAGAGCTTTCCGAGAGAGGAACCAAAGCAACCTTCACGCGCTCACACGGGGAAAAAGGAAACAAGAAATAACTGAGGCACACGCCTCGTAAAAGAAGGGTGCAATCAGCAGAATCCACCGACAGTTTTATTACCTGGGATGATGCTTTGGCCCCTCAGTTAAGCGGTCAACCCACTTATTTTATTATTTGATGCAACCGTTTGATTACTACGGTGGTTTAGCATAGTTTCTACATCCCTGCACATACAATCATTTCGTACACATATATACAGTTTGTGTGGGGAAAATACATACTATTGCCAGTAATATTGATTGTAATTAAGTATAAAATATAACGAAGGTGTGTAGCCCTAGAAAAGTAACATTAACCCTCAAACATATATTACTATCTTAACATTACAAACCACACAGATATTCAAAGTGTTTACATAATACATGTAGCAAATTGCAGGGAAATTAGTAGGAAATTTATTGATACATATGTACCTATATGAAATCTACGGTAAAACGTTCGATCTCTTGGAGGGAGGGGGGGGGGGGGAAGCAGAGATTAATACTGCATAACGAGTTGAAGGTGACTGCGTCACTTTGAAGAGGTCCCGAGTTCGAATCTCGCTCTGGGTTAATTACCTGGACACGGTTTTTCCGGGGTTTTCTATTATCCTGATAGACGAATATTAAGTAACTCTGAGCTCCATGGATACCCGGAACCATGTGAGCATCATTACTTCCAATGTAAATTTATATTGAGGACTTAATCCTTAAAGAATTAATCCTTTTAAATACATTACTCCGGTATATGGGTGATTTTTGATTAATTAGAGCCAACTGAAAAATTCAAAGGATTAATTCTTTAAGAATTAAGTCCTCAATATAAATTTACATTAAAAATAATCTACGATAAAAATTCTGGTAATTAAGTACTTACAATAGTAAGTCGCCACAAGTGGCTGTCTCAAATTTGAGAACCCTAAAGTGGTCTACCGGGAAATATGATGAGTCAATTGGAGAATTTAATGTCAGGAAGGCACGTTGACCATGGTAGCTCAAGGGTAGAGCAACTGGACGGAAACCAGTAGATCCGTGGTTCAAATCCCGGCCATGGCATTGAATTTTTCAGTTGGCTCTAATTAATCAAAAATCACCCATATACCGGAGTAATGTATTTAAAAGGATTAATTCTTTAAGGATTAAGTCCTCAATATAAATTTACATTAAAAATAATCTACGATAAAAATCCTGGTAATTAAGTACTTACAATAGTAAGTCGCCACAAGTGATGTCTCAAATTTGAGAACCCTAAAGTGGTCTACCGGGAAATATGATGAGTCAATTGGAGAATTTAATGTCAGGAAGGCACGTTGACCATGGTAGCTCAAGGGTAGAGCAACTGGACGGAAACCAGTAGATCCGTGGTTCAAATCCCGGCCATGGCATTGAATTTTTCAGTTGGCTCTAATTAATCAAAAATCACCCATATACCGGAGTAATGTATTTAAAAGGATTAATTCTTTAAGGATTAAGTCCTCAATATAAATTTACATTAAAAATAATCTACGATAAAAATCCTGGTAATTAAGTACTTTTAATAGTAAGTCGCCACAAGTGATGTCTCAAATTTGAGAACCCTAAAGTGGTCTACCGGGAAATATGATGAGTCAATTGGAGAATTTAATGTCAGGAAGGCACGTTGACCATGGTAGCTCAAGGGTAGAGCAACTGGACGGAAACCAGTAGATCCGTGGTTCAAATCCCGGCCATGGCATTGAATTTTTCAGTTGGCTCTAATTAATCAAAAATCATTACTTCCATTTCATTTATCGTCCGATATGACTAAACGTTGGAGGACGTAAATTAAAAAAAAAAAAAAAGAGTTGAGGTAAGCAGTTAACAAGAAAGGCACATGAACTAAATAATATCACACAGACTTGGTAGCTGTTATTAGGATTACTGCCTCCTTATTTTTATATCCTTTACATTACAGGTACATTATCAGTCAAAAGTTTTGGATCACCAACCTCAACTTTGGATTTGTGGATAAAACAGGGATTTGTTTTCAATACTCTATCATAATCCTATTCTGATCATAAAATACGTATAAACATGTAAATACTACCTGCTTCTATTGTGCATTTTATTGGTTGTCCGCGAGGAGTGCTGATGAGTTCCCAGAACTACACTGACGTGCCTTTGTCTATGACGTTTCCATTCGAATAGGCCTCTTTCCTTCAGTAGTCTGTGTAGCAAGCGGTTCACATTGGTTTACTGTACATTGTGCGCATATAGCTGTGTGTTTGTATATCTGATCAGGTTCATACCACTTTACCTCCTAATGGGACGAAAGAAGCAGTTTGGAATTGAAAAAGTTGCTGTCATTCTAGCTCTGCATCCAAAAGACTATTCAAGTAGGACAATAGCAAGAAAAGTTGGCGTAGCGCAATCTACAGTTGTGTTTATATTAAAGCGGTGCAAACAAACCGGTGCCAATGCAAGTGCTTCTCGATCTGGAAGACCCCGAGTAACATCGTACAGAAATCAGTTCATATGTGTACAGAGTAAACGTCAGAAAACTCGTACAGCACTTGAAATTCGCGAGGAAGTTAATGGTATGCGAACAGCTCCAATCTCTGTCTCAACCGTACAACGTCGCCTTCGTGAACAACGTTTAAAGGGGTGCATAGCGCCCAAACAGCCTGCATTACTCAAACAAAATAAAGTGAAAAGATTAGAATGACACAGTAAGGTGAAAACTGGAGCGTTCAATAATGGCTCAAGGTGTTATTCACGGCCGAGTCTCAGTTTCAAGTTATTGGAAGCCGGCGTAGAAGGTTTGTTCATCGACTTCATGAAGAACGTATGAAGAGTCAATCAATGTGTGATGCCAACGGTGAAGCTAGTGGAGGGTGGTTATGGTGTGGCGATGTTTTGCAGATGATACAATCTTATCTCCAGCATGACAATATTTGTGCAGCGGTTCTGAGGGCAAAGGGTGGATTCTCTGCAGAGGCTAAAATCTACGCCATATTGTATTGTACTTAATACTAGAGAGAGATAATGTTAATTTTGTTGGTCTTCTGAATTTTTACGATGTGTTTGTACATTAAAATAAAGTATTTGTATTTTTTCATAGGTGATTGAAAACCGGTAGTGTAACTCGTTATTGAAGAAAACAATAAAATATTTCTTTTTTAAAAATACAATTTCCGGAAAAAAATGTTCTCGGTTAAAATAAGATAGAAAAATAAATTTTATGTGTTGAGGAACATATAGAGAAAGGCATATGGATGGAACACACACTCATGCGTCAAACGTGCGTTTATGTCAGTTATGTCAAAAGTGCATCCAGCCTGCACTAACTTCAGATGGCACCACAACTGGAAACTCACAAAGTAAAATGGGAAAGGAAATTTCTAATGGAAATGATGAGGTGACATCAAGTTAAGGTGACATTTCACTATTTACATTTTGAGGATTAAAAATCTGGGGAAAACCTCAGTGAGGGTGGTCTAGGTGGGATTTCAACCGTAAACTTCCCATTTATGAATCCGTTTACCTGTATTGGTGGTGGTAGTAATAATCGGACCAGTTTATAGTGTATTACTGCATCCTAGCAGTATTACTATAAAAATGCGTTTGAATTAATAGGTTTTGCAGTAATATTATAATGTTCTGTGGAACTGTATATATAATATATGCAGTACAAAACATGTCTCATTTGAATAAGCAGCAAGTATTTTCACATTTCCTCATCCAAAACCACCCACGCTTTGTTTTGTTTGCTTCCTTTAAAATGGCCGCAGTGTTACTATGAAACCACATTTTTAATAACTACAATATGTATTAAGCTCTTTTTATTCTTGTGCAATTTAATATAAGTAGTAAATTATGACTACACAATTATTAAAGGAAAAATGTAAATAATATACACCGCCCTAAGACACAAAGTGAAGCACTTTGTTTCTTTACCACGCTGTCAATTACTATACTCTGTCTCACGCTAGTTTAATCCTGCTGTAAACAACAAGGCGGAGCTGACTCAACTCGCCACGTGTTAGACGCTACATGCACGCACATAGGTTTTGCAACACTAACAGTATATATAGCAGCGCTAACTTCTAGACAATAAATAAATAGAGTTGGGTTACTCATTAATTTATTAAATCTAAGAGTTGGTTCATTTATGCAAAAATAATAATGAACTTCAATTCGTGTAGCCTTTTCATAAAATCGTCGTATTTCTCCACGGGATTTTTGCATTTACGTGATTTTCCCGGTGTTCTTAGAGTTCCGGATGCTTCCTGTTCCATTCTAACACTATGTACACTACTTGCAGAAACACTAAGAAGATCACCAGTTCCTTTCTCTATGATTCGATTCCGGGTTTCTTTCTTTAAGCAGCGCGAAACAATGCACGATCATTCGCCCCTCGAAAAGTTATAAAGGTTTGCCTCGATTGTGTCATTTCAGTTGAAGCACCTGTTCCGTAGTGAAAAGCTTACTTATTTTAAATTGCATATACAAAAGTGCTCTTGCGCTTGCGAGATGTACAGGAAATACAGTGTTAAATATCAGAAGCAACTCCACGCTATAAACAATAACATCTTAATTATTATTGAACTATATACAGACCTCCTTGCGAGAGAGCTGCCTGGTATACGAATGCAAAAATATTTTATATATGCAGTGTCCTTCAGTTATTGTTAAATAAAATGCAGCTTAACTTAACATAAAGTTAACAGGCATAATTTCAGCTATCTTCTATCTAATACAGAACACATCTATGTGGTATGAGAAGCTGAAAGATAAAATGTGGGGCTATGACGTTTATAACAATTGAAACATTTGCATACTTTTCTCTCTCCGAAATTAGCTCACGCAGAGCAGTGATCAGAAAACTACTTACAGTGCAGTACTTAAAGGAGGGGTTTATCTTATGCATGCAAATTAAAGAACACGCTCATTAACTTCACTAAACCAATCAACAGCTCAACCGTTTTCGTCCCAATATCTCTGCCTCTATGTCTCTCTTCCCACTCCGGTGTTTACAGCAGGACTTAACTAACCCTTATTTCACATAAGCTTGCCCCGTATCTCTAAACGGTCACCTGACCTTATCACCTCTCATTAGCTGCTGTTGTATAGTGTTACTGTTGTGCGGAAAAATTACTTCGTTATTTAACATGGTTATATATCTTTATATATGTTGAAAGAGAACTGTCAAATTTATATTTTCGTAACTGTTTGAATTAAATATATTACGCAACAAAGTTGATTTACCTGTAATGAATGTTAATTCTTAAACGAAGTAAAGATAAGGTTCCTTTGTTCTCAAGTACATGGCACGACAGCACGTAATTTAGCGGTAGTGGTGACATATTTGTTTATATGACTTTTATCACTGACCTTGTTTTGAACTGGATTAGTCATATATCGCCATTCGACGGTGTGCTATGCCAAATGCGAGAGCTAAATTATTTTATTGTCGTTTATTGTGCGTGTACTTATTATATGTCTAATGGCAGAATCTACCGCCAGATTTTGGCTGAAGCATCGCAAGGGAAAGCTTTACAAAGCTGCGAAAAAAGAATTGTAGTGCATGTGTTTAATGCACTCACAGAGAAGAATTCGTCTTTCTCAGTGAGAGAAGTCAAACAGCTGTGCTCTGAACTTACAGGTGTGAGTGTTAGATCCGTTGGACCATTGCGACATGAAATTGAGACGACAGGAAAACCTACCACTCCAGGGGCGATATTACTGTGTGGCGAAGAGGTTATTTAAGGACAATCATGCTGCACCGGGATACAAGTCGCAAAATATACTACCTTGACGAGACTTGGGTGAATGAAGAACACACAAGTATAGCGTCACACGACTTCTAAGACTGATAGACAAATATTTTTGCAAGGTATGTGTGCTGGTTTTAAAAAATCCCAGTGGAAAAGGCCGAAGGCCTTTTATTATAAACTTGTTTCAGTTTCATTGCTCATTCATTCAGTTTCAACTTGCTCAATTTCATTATAAACTTCATTATTTTTGCATGCCTTCATATTCTTATTTGTATGATTTTATCTATCTTCCTGGCAATTATTATGACGTTTACTGCAGCTTTAAATGTGACGGAAAGGCACCGCCTATGGCTTATGGCGCGAAAGCATTAGCCATTTAGGATGAGGGGGAAGGTTGTTGCACGCGGAGTGATACATGTCGGCAGGGCAAGGCTATATGAAACAGATTAGGTTGATATAGATTGTAGGTTCATATCAGTGCCACCGGTGTGCCGGAATTGCGTCCCGAAGGAGTTATTTTACAGCCGTTGGATCTATGCACTTTGGCTGTCGCTTTTGCACGGTCTTGTCCGGGATAAAACCCGTAACTTCGGAGTTTGTAGTAAAGCACTCCCATATCTAAGTTAAGGGTTGGCGATGGTAATGGCAGTCGCAACATTCGCGATTATTAAGCTATTAATGTATGAGAACCAAATAGCAAATAAAGCTGTCACTTTGCTTAATTTGTGTACTATGTTTCTTTATGATACAAGTTGTTAGGCGTACTTATTAGCGATGATGTCATTATACGATCAAAGTTCATATTTATTCTCACAATGTAGCTTTAATAAAGCATACTTCAATGATCTCTGTAATATTAATCCCATAAGCCTTATTCAATATTATAAATTTATTTACGAGGAGCTATATTTCTCATATTAAAATAGACCAAATACCCATTAACGGGCATGTATATCAAACCGTTTAACTTACCTAGAAATAATTTAAACTTAAAAGTTCAAGAAGAACCTAAACATTACTTTAACAAACACACTTTACAGACATAAATATAGTATTTCATTAATTGCTAATTAGTCTGTGCGGTCGGTGTAAGTGGATACGTGCAAATGGTTGTGCTGTAAGGTTCAGAATGCTAATTGGACAGACCTGTCATGGATAACATTAAAGTAAACAAAATGTGCATTCGCATGTGCATACATAATCGATGTTTCTATGACATTTTGTTGACCTTCGATTTGAAATGTCGACGAAGAGACCAGTTTTCCATCGTGAGCTACCTTACCTTCACATTCTCAGGCTTTTGGGGGAACTATTTTCAATCAAAATAGTGGTTTTGGATGTGTCCGAGAACAATGGTACAAACCAGCATTAGCTGTAACAATAATATTTATATAGAGGCTTTATGTACAAAAGTAACAGAGTCCGCCTCGGTAGCGTAGATGGTAGCATGTCTGCCTCACGTTTAAGAGGTCCCGAATTCGAATCTCGGTCAGCTTTTTCCGGGGTTTCCCTTACCCTTAAAGTCGAATGTCAGGTAACTCTAAGCTCCATGGATCCCGGATTCATTTGAGCATCATTACACCCATTTCATTCATCGTCCGACATGACAACGGAGGACATAAATTACAAAAAACAGTAAGAGAGGGGAAAAAAAGCAATATTTGAGCATGTTTCCAATGATCATTTATTTAACAATGGCAGTATCAGCTTTCAAAACCTCACATCACATATGCGTTAGAAGGGGGAGAGAGAATGCTGGGTTACTGAGAGGACATATCATTGAAGAGTGAGAAAATCTCTGACATTTAAAATTATAGACAGAACTTATTAAAATTCATAAGCTTTCACGGCCGGTGTCAGTATAATATAAAGTATTAACTGGGCTTGTGGGCCGTCTACTGGGCTCCTTCATTTTCCCAGACGTTTCGTCTGCAGCTGCGGCAGACATCTTCAGTGGTAGTGCGATCGGAGTGTCCTGGCGGAAGTCTCAACAGCAACTGCTGACTCACAGCAGTATGTTATATAATTAGTAGTATATTATATAATTAATATAATAATTATTATTGGTAGTAGTATAATATTATATATTATAATAATATAATGTAGAGGGGTACATTTTATCCGAGCTTTTGTGGAAACTTTTGTATAAAAATTATGTCACATCAAATATGGGAGCCTCTATGAGCTTAAATTTTTTTCAGCAATCTATATGTTAGTATATTGTCTCCGCATTTCTTTGAAATTTATTTTTCGTGGATCAGTTTTCTGGTGTAAAGTACCCATTTTGTCGAAACTATTAATCTCAATCTTTGGTGCTAATAAGATGTTATATGTTCAGTTTAGAAAGATTGGTGTGTAAGTATTAATCGAGTGATAATATAAATATAATAACTATATATTTATTTATTGTTATCTAAAAAGGTTCCCAGAGCCATAACTCATGCTAGGAAACAATACAAAAATATATAAAATGATGGCAAACAACCCCTAACAATACTTATATTACATTTTCATAGTAGGATTAAATTACCATACAACGTAACATATGAAACAAACAAAGATACATTCACTATAACTCAAGAAATAATAGTAACAAAATACATTACAGAAAAAAAGAAGTACATATTCCATGAGACATTAATACATATTAATTTTTAACCAGTTCAGCTTATCAAACCAGCTATAAATGTGTGACACTTTATCAGCTATCAAAATATGCCTTCAGTAAATTTTCAGCAACTTTCCTTTTGAAACCTTTTATGTTCCTGCAGCATTTCAGTTCCAGCTATAAGTTGATAACGTGTGAGGTTAAGCTGTTCAGGCCATAAATGAAAGTGTTCACTGTTGATTATGTTAAGTTTTCATTATTTATTGTATTATATATGTGAGGAGCTTTAAAATGTTAGATTAGATTTTAGAAGAATCCTTTTTATTTTGTGAATATATATTTTCAAGTTCAACTCTAAATTTACTAACAAATGAATAACAAGTAGAAAGCATTCACTTAAGTTCTATAAATATTTCAGCCTTATATAGTAAATTGATGCTTAGCTTACGGGTAATAAAGTTAGTTAATTTAACATTGGTGGAATAAAGTATTTTATCTCCGCTTATAAGAATTTACATAATTGCTTCCTATAAATAAGTACACAATTTGATCTCATACACATGCCAAGTACATTAGAATGAACTTACATAAAGAGGCACCAAATTGCAATCTCTATGGAAGCAGAAAGCAGCCTTACCTATAAAAAAAGATATGCATATTTGTAATTTATGCAGTGAATTTAATTTTCACATTTCTACAATATATACAAATATTTAAATGTAAAAGATTTGCAACTAAAGAGAAAATATTGATTGTGCTCTAATTTCAACTGTCCAATTTCTCTAGTTTATATATATGGGACAGGAATTCTTGATCCGTAGTTATTTTATCTCCGTCTTCATCAGCCACACGTTCGGGCGCAATTTGGTGCGGGATTTCTATGTTTGAGATTGGATGCACGTTGACTTTTCGAAGATAAGCATCGAGAAGCCAAATATAACAGGGTTAATTCGTTGTATTTTGATTTGTTTCTTGATGATTGTGCTTGATTAAATAAGAGTCATGAGAACCTTGGTTTCCGGCGTGGTTCGGAATAAAGTTTCGGAGAATTCAAATTTTGTAACAATTTCATTGTATTATTTAGATTACATTTTACGTGAACTTCCTTTCTCAGTCACTGCCAACATTAATTCTTACTTTGTTAAACAGTTAAACAGTTCCAACTATTACATAAATGTTCTTGGTCCAGCACCACTATTCATCACACTCACCATTACAAAAAATCTCTACCAAGATTATTCATTTTTCGTAACTATCGTTACTCCTATCTTAATTTTGTGATTTGCCGATTTAATTCCACGACACAATATTACGTCATACAATTATTATTACGGCCAATCACAAATTACATATATTTTTACTTATTTAAATGACTAAATACATCCAAATAATTATTCCTTTCATAAATCTATAAACCTTTCATAACCTTTCTAAATATAACGCAAAACTACTGTTACATATATATACACGTCCTGGAGGTGTAATTAAAACCGAATCTGGAATTAATTAATGGAATAATTTATAAGAGCATATTCTAAGGACAAACGATTAAGGAAATAACCTATGTAGTTTATTAGTTTGCGCTCAACTGGACAAACCTTTTGTGACTAAGCAATTAAGGGTTTAAGACCCTCTGGTATAACGAAATGTTTATACCTGACAATTCCTCTTTTACAGATTTTTCAAAACAATTTTCACGAAGCTGTTTGCTACAGGCGGCTACTGGAAAAAAAGCCTATACACTTTATGGATGACTTTAACAGCTGCCGGGTCCAAATTCTACACTCTCTTGTTTTCTTGTTCCCGGGAGAGCATTATCTAATTTACTAAACGAGGTGTAGATTTGCTGGGGCAGTGAACGTAGGTATTCTTTTACTACCTCTGCAGCTCGAGCATTAAATTACAGGGTAGCTCACCGAAAAAAAGCATGTTTTCGTTGCGTTTTGTGCGCAGGTAAAAAAGGAGTGGCCAGTGAGAGAGAGCGAATATTTTCAACAGGAAGTTTAATAACTCACGAGTTGTGAACGTCAAGCCGCGGCTCATGAATGATTTGTAAATGAGAGAGGCTGCCTGGGCAACATAAGAATTCATAAGTTAAATGGAACAACACAACAAATTACCTGCCTTTAGTATGCTCTGACTGCACATTTTTTTTCCTTCTATTAATAGAAGGGTCCGGTTTTGGAGGCCAACACTCTTGAGCAAGCTCTCCGACTGACCAGGTGGTGATGGTGCTCACGGCCATTTGGATTGATTGACCGACTAGCTGCGTGCATTCCGCTGCTCATTACGTTCGCGTAATAAGGCGGAACTTGCACAAGAAGCTTCTGGAGATGGGGCAAGGCATAAGCGTTACTTGTTTTACCGGCGGTAGCAGTGTAAAAACATAGTACAAAATATGTTATTAACAGCAATTTCAACTAATGAAGCCTCTTTTACATTGTCGCCTTACAACAAAGAACCAATCTGGGAATCAGCTTGCAGAAACTAATCCTTGTGAAATAAGCTTGCCCCGTATCTCTTAAGGTTCACGTGACCTTATCACCTTTCATTGGCTGCTATTGTAGTATAGACTGTTGTGCGGTAAAAATTAGTTCGTTATTTAACATGGTGATATATCTTTATATCTTGGAAGAGAATTGTCAAATTTATATTTTCGTAACTGTTTCAATTAAATATATTACGCAACAGAGTTGATTTATCTGAAATGCATGTTAATTCTTAAACGAAGTAAAGAGGAGGTTCCATTGCTCTCAAGCACATGGCCCGATAGCACGTGATTTAGCGGTAGTGATGACATATTTGTTTATATGACTTTTATCACTGACCTTGTTTTGAACTGGATTAGTCATATATCGCCTTTCGAAGGTGTGTTGTGCCGAGTGCGAGAGCTAAATTATTTTATTGATCGTTTATTGCGCGTGTACTTATTATATGTCTAATGGCAGAATCTACCGCCAGTTTTTCGCTGAAGCATCTCAAGAGAAATCCTTTACAAAGCGGCGAAAAAAGAATTGTGGTGCATGTGTTTAATGCACTCACAGAGAAGAATCCGACTTTGTCAGTGAGAGAAGTCGAATAGCTGTGCTCTGAACTTACAGGTGTGAATGTTAGATGCGTAGGAACATTGCGACATGAAATTGAGACAACAGGAAAACTTACCACTCCAAGAGCGATATTGCTGTGTGGCGAAGACGTTATTTAAGGACAATCAAATTGTACCGGGATACAAATTGCAAAATATACTGCCTTAACGAGACTTGGGTGAATGAAGGACACACCAAAAGTAAAGTATGGCGTGACACGACTTTTAAGACTGAAAGGCAAGCATTTTTGCAAGGTATGTGTGCTGGTAAGGTGCTCATAAGGTCATTTTCAATTTTATAAAATATGAAACAATAAGTTACTGTATCCATTAGCCAAAACATACCTTACTAAGCGTTGGTTACCTTCAAGTTATCAAAAGTAAAGGAACGGCGGTTGTCAGCTAAAACTGTTTTATACCTTGAGAAGCTTCTCTCCACTTCCACAGATGTTATAGCTGCATATTTGAAAAACACAATGTTACGGCCTGTTAAATCCTGTTCAAAAATATCAGCTCTGAAGTTTTCTTCTGATGAGATATCGGAAATCTGACAAACTATTAGGTATACTTTATTTTTGTTCAACACAAATTTTAGTTTCTATCTAATTATGCCCCAAATCTCAGCTTTTAATCCTCTCTCCCACAATATTCACTAACTCAATCGACTCATTCAATGCCATGCCACATTCTTCAAGGCGGGTTATGATATGTGTCAAAAATGAAATATTTTATTTAATGAAAGCTGATATACCCTGGTTTTGAGTATCAGAAAACAGATCCTCTGCGCTCTCAATTTTCTTAGAATCTACCCTGATAAAGCTACTCACCACTTCTCTCACTATTTGAAAATTGTCAGAGTGGTATATACATGCAGTTAACCATGTACACCAACGTGTTAAAATTGGTGCCAGGGACAAAGTTATATTAGGAGCTTTTTCTTTTAAATACATAGTCCGGGTTGCTGCTTTCAAAAATATTTTCTTTACTGATTATTTTAAAGCCCCCAAAAATCCCATGGGTCAGGGTCAGGTTTGGCCACGGGCTACAGATGAAAATGTCCAATAAATTCGCGAAAAAGAAAGAAAATGACAGGAAAATGCATCTAAACGTTAAAAAATGACTTTATTATAAAAATGTGAAAAACGGCATTTTGATGAACTATAACAGCCATATATATTTAACGTATTTGTTTCAGAGTTCACTTAATTTCCCCAAAAAAAAAAAAAAAAAAAAAAAAAACCATCGTCTGTGACTACTCAGAAAAAAGATGACTTTTCATCAAAATCCAGGCCCAAATGATGACGAAAGCATATGCATCCGTTATGACAGCGTATTTATATAACTTTTATCTCCTATCTTTGCATGGCACACGGCTTGTTTGTCACTATTCAGAGGTCTACATTAGCCAATCAGAGGAAAGGGAATGGAAACGCAGCGCGGAAGAATACATGTTGCCAGTGATGCACTGACAACAATGCGCTTTGAGAAAACAGTCTTGCTTGTTTCTGTGTGTCCAAAGTGGGCGCAGTTTTGCATGTAAACAATTGAATTCACTTAGGATGTGCCTGATAGTGCTTATGAACTTGAATTTTGAATAAATTGATTTCACTTCTATTATATACGATATATTATATCTCTATATCTCATAACTATTTCAAATACATATAGCTATTCCTTTCTAATATCTACATAAATTTGGGTTGCCCCCGGTGCAAATATAAACACGCTGGTTATTAATACATTATACAACAGGTTCACAATCTCTTTTTAATACTCTTGTAATTAAGTATACTAATTTTCCCTATAGTCATGCTTACAAATATGCATTTTATAGTTTTGTTTTTCTTTAGTCCTTTCCTAATAACTAACCAACTTGCTAATCTCTTCTGTATTGTAAGCCTCCTTAAATCTCATTTTAATTATTTATCTTGGTTATTTCTACCGCCTAACTGGTATCCATTGTTTCCTCCATAATTTTTTCTCTTCACAGTTCAAAATAAAATGTACGTCAGTTTCCATTTTCTCACATAATGTGCACTTCTGTGGCTCCACTCCGCGTTTAATTTCCCTTAATTTCATTGCTCCGGATCTAAAACATGCCCGCCTTCCCTTTCCAATTTATTACAAACGTCAATTTGTTTTTCCCTCCCGATCTTCTTTGATTTGCCTGTACAATACCAAGATCCTCTTGTCCCTAATATTGATAGCTGTCTCTTGTATTTTGATATCCTTAATTCTCTGTCTGATTTTTTTCCAAAACTTTCCTTCTAACATTTCTCTGTCCCTCGTTACATTCCCCATTCCTATTTCCTCTGTAATCTTCTAGTGGTTATAAGTAAATGCCGGAGGGATGTGCGCTCACATGCGATACTGGACACAGAGTATGAATGATGGCATATGTACAGCACGACCATGAAACATGCAAACATCGAAAACAACGTAACGCAGTACTCAGTGAACTAGTGAAGTATTGCCTTGCAAATGTATGCAGACGCAAGGTCAAGGCGTAAAGTAACACGACTGTTTTTTTTTTCTGGCAGTGATGCGGTTGTAATGATCAGGGTGTAACAACCTACACTTGTTTACATGTGCAAGCAATAGCAGTGCAGTCCATGAGCAGTATATCTATGGAAAAACACACACGTCTACGGTCTTTAGTTATAAGACTGTCTATTCTGGTGGTTTTTTATACTTGGGAGGCGAATCTTGGGCTGACCTCTCATCTATCATGGTATCTATCGCCATTTTCCTTTCATTCTCACATTTCGTGGTTCATGGTATAACTCAGTACCGAAAAACGGACAGTTATCGTTTTCTGAAAGTAAAAAGTAATCCCCAAGGACACTGAGGGCTGTCACATTGGCCTCCTCTCTATTAGGCATTTACAGAGTAGGATGGCTCTTCGAGCCTGAAGCTAAGGACTTCCGTGTGTCTCTGTGTTATGTCCGATTACAGACTCGTCTACTGTTTCTCCTTCACTGCATCTCTTTTCGCCTGAGAGGTGATAACCACAACAGAACTGTATACTTAACAGTCCTACTTATCTCTTTAACATGAACTACGTAGAAAAGCAAGCTTTTATAAGAATAGCGAGTTATAGGTATAAAAACAAACGATAGTAGATAGATAGTCAAGTAAAGTAACATCAGAGCTTTGTTTATAGATGAATACGAATACTTTCTAGGCCACTATTTACCAAGAGGAGCAGTCCATTTACATGAACTAGTCGGAAGTCTGAATTATGAACGAGACACAGTTTAATATCAAGATATACCAGCCATACTTCTGCATGGGAAATATTTTTTGCATGTAACTGTACACTCGCCTTGACTGCCGACACCTAAATAACCAAATTTATGTTTCATCAACCGAAAGGCGAAAGTGCACTGTGCTGCACCTTGTGCAAACATCGGTCTGTCTCGTCGCTTACCTCAAGGAGAATGAATTACTCAGCCATGCTATTAAGCCAACACATATAAACAAGGACTGCGGTGACCTGAGTCTACCAATGCAGCCATATATGGAGGTGCAGTTAATTATCTCGTTGGGTGCAAGCTACGAAGATGTGACTGAATCAGTCACTTACAGGAGTGTCAGCATCAGTATAAATAGTTAAGTAAGGCACTTCAGAAGTTGTGTGTCAAGGCTATCAATGTTAATGTGTAATAATAATTCCTATTTTAAAACAATTGCAACACTTGACTTTTTATTTTAAAACGTACTTTTACTGGAAAATGTTTCTATATAAACAGTTAAATTAATAATAATTTAAGGCTACGAGTGCCATTAGCGTATTTTTTGTACCAGGTTCTTAATTATAGCCGAACTTACAAATTTATGTATAACTTGTGAACTATGCACTTTTGACTGCACTATTGATAAAAAATGAAAACAAAACTTAAAAACGGCAAATATTTTTTTTACATTGCACATAAAATTTAGCTAATTCAACCATTTTACTTAATGCTCCTATGGAGGGGAGAACACCGATGTGTTACAGTTTTGTATTTCTGTACTAAATCGTTTAATTTAAGTTCTAGATGCTATACTTAACGAAAAATTATTACTTTCTCTACAATGGAGGTAGTATTTATAGGAGATATTGCATGTAACACTTACATTTTATGATAAGATGTCACTTCAAATATACATTTGAGTCCCCGAAATTAAAAAAAAAAAAAAAAAAATTAGATAAAAGTTTTAGTAAAGGATTGTATTTGTCTTACTGTATAAACAATATACTCGAAAAGTAAAATGGATTAAATATCAAATTTGCTATTTAACTTCTACATTTTCCAAAGATGTGATATTATGATTTTCAAGAAAATGCCCTAACCCTATGCTAGTCTTTACACGGAACAGTCTTCAAAAAATTTTATTGGAACAATTATACTATTGAACGATTAGGAAATAGTTGATCCCCTTAAAAAGTTATTTTAAATTGTGTGTATTTTAAAGATAGGTTATATAAGTTTATATATTACTGTCTACGGTTAGGTTTACCAGTCATATCGTGCAAAATTATACAAAACTCGGATCAAATGAAGAGGTTTCGCCATCTATTTCCAGATAATTTTAAATATTTATTTCATTTGCTATGTAAATACTTTAACCATTTTAATCTAAATCATTTCAGCATTATAGAATACAAAAAATCTATGTAAAGGAGGTAATGTGAAGATCTTTTTTAAATATTATTCCAAGCTATCCATTGCATAAAAAAATAGATAACTCTTTTTAAAGATGGAAGAGCACATTGATTAAAATAAGATCCATAGGGTGTGTGTGTGTGTGTGTGTGTGTGTGTGTGTGTGTGTGTGTGTTTGTTTGTTTGTGTAGTGTTTAACGCCCGCTTTTACTACATACGGCACCGCAGGCGGTGACACTGATGATGCATGAGATGAAGATAGAGCACCGGTGGAATGAGATGGCGGGGGAAACCGTAAGTCCCGGAGAAAACCCGCCCCAGCGCCGTGTTGTCCACCACGAATCTCACTTTGCGGTCGCCTGGGATCGAAACCGGGCCGCCTTGGTGAGAGCCATTCAGTCTAACTACTGAGCCACGGCGCGGCCATCCATAGGGTAGGATTGATAAAATGTATATCCGTCTTTTGCGAATAGTCAAATCTTCAATCTGAATGAACGTTGTTCACTTACGTGTAACTATTAAACAGAAAAAGTAAGCAAGTTACCAATCGAAAATTACAATTTTATTTATGCCAAATAACTGTTTGGCCTTATCACTTCCTAGACACATTTATCCTTTAATTTTCCAATACCTTGTACTTTGTTCTTTTTTAAGTTCTTGATCACAATTCTTTTGTTTACAAGATGGTCAATAAACAATAGCAACTCACTCACTATAGGTTCAATCTCCTGCTCTTTCTGGCACCTAGCTACAATGGATTGTGCAATGGAACAATTTCTGCAAACGTTTGGTCTCTATGACAAAAATAGAGAGAAAAGTAATTTTTATACAAATAATTTACGGAAGAAATAAAAAATTACGATTGCGAGTAGAGAAGCCATGGGAATGTAATGTATCAGATTATTCAGCTTTCTCTTACTGAAATGTTCCATGAACCACTTTCTATAAAGACAGTAAAACAAACAAACCACAAAGGTTTGCTTTCGAATCAGGAATATTCGTACAGTAAAACGGAAAAACATGTAAAACAAATGAATAATAGTAGACAGAAAACCACAAGGAAAAACTTGTGCAAAGTTCGTGTGTAGTAGTATATTTAAAAGCCAACAAAACTGCAAAGCCAGAGCAATCGTTTCAAAGCCAGTTTGTAATCATTCGGAATAAAATCCCTGTGAACTTGCATAAAAGAGGGAAAACTCGTTTACACCTGTGCAATAAAAGAGCTGTTCCGATACAATGCAAATGTGTTTTGCTTTGTTTTGGTGTTACAGCCTCGGGCTACATTACGTTTGTTTGTTTTTCAACCTTTATCAAACGCACGCTACATCAGGCCGCATTCGTTATTACTGCTCTAATAGACATAAAATTACGCAAACATACGATTAAAAGCCTTTGAAAACAGTTGAGGGTGAAGTGCAAATTTTTATTTGTGTGGGCTTCTGGATCACAATGAGACCATTACATGAAACAAATATATAAAACGCGTGCAGAAATATAAGCAATATATTTGCCATATTGTGAAAGATATTTATTAGGATTGTAAGTGCCTTATGCGAGAATTTGCGTTTATTGTTTAGATAACAGAAAAGTACTCAGCTCGCTAAATGGAAAATCTCTGCAGCAATATCAGAAGTTTGTACAAACTTATGTTTAATGAGACTGACATTGTAACTGGGTGTTCATAGCAGTAACGCGAAACCAGCTCTTATCACGTGATCACATTCTTCACATTGGATAAAGTTAAATATTTCTATATTGTAAGCGTGGCATCTTTCTTTTTTCTTTTTTTTTCCCCCTTCTTCCCTTTTTTTTGTAATTTACGTTCTCCAACGTTAAGTCATATCGGAAGATGAATGGAATGGGTGAAATGATGGTCAAATGAGCCCAGGGTCCATAGAGCTTAGAGTTGCCCGACATTAATATTTCAGGATAAGGGAAAAACCCGGAAAAAACTTATCCAGGAAACTCACCCTGACCAAGATTCGAACTCGGGACCTCTTGAACGTGAGGCAGACACTCTACCACCACGCTACCGAGGCGGGCTTAGTAGAGCTGGTTGCTACCCCTCTATCACCATTAGGATAAAAAAGTAAATGCCAAGATTTCAAAGGAAATTCAAGTTTTAAGGCTCCTTGAATGAATAAATAAATAACTAAATAAGTAAGTAAATAAATAAAATGGAGGATTTTTAGACAAAGACCCGTTGATATCTACAGGTTGTTTCAAAACGACATCGAACGATTATAGCCGTAGCGTAGTTTATAACTTAACTAGTCCGAATTTCGGTGTCGCAGCTTCGAAATTCTCATAGGTATAATTTTATGCAGCATTAAATATTACATGATTTTGTGATTAGGCAGCGCAGGAACCACTGGTGTGTGAACCTCGAAAGTTGATATTGGGACGCACCAGCCACGAAAACAAAAGCATTGTGCCTTATCAATGACTCTATCCTCGCTTTCAGGTAATGGGGCAAAGGGCAGTTACTTGTGAAAACGTCAATAATGACTCAAACAACTCCAAGGTTGCTCATTTTGTTATCATCATAATTGTACCATGCTTTGAACCAGTTACTGTAAAATCAACAACTTCCTTTTCAGTTACAAATGCTTTATTTAGTATTATTAAATACTGTGAAACAAAATGCGTGTCTCATTGCATAAGACATTTAGTTTTGGTAAACTTTATCTACAATTCTTTGATACTGTTCTCTGTTCTTTTTATTATATAATGCGTCCATTCTCAATTTCACTTACCATAACTTCCCTCTAAAATATTTATATTGCATATTCCACCAGGCTGTTTGCCATCATGGACTACTGTAAAGGAATTTTGGAGCACGTAAAACACAAGCAATAGCTTCTTTATTGCGGCGTCATAAGCCAATGAAATTCATAATAGTAGTAAGCAAGCTACTGCGGAGTATGCCGGTATGTTCACAAACAGTTACAGCACGCGACACGGCGTGTGACGTACATCTGCGAACTCCGACAGCGTGAGGCACGCCATCGTTGTCCCTGTCACTGCCTAATCTACACTCATTCTGGGACATTTTTATGCGGCTCTATTGGCGGTAAAACTATCTACATGTGTCTCATAGAAGCTGAGCAACTACTTCTATATGTTCGTTTGGTGTTGTTTTGAAACATCCTATATATATGAACCCCTTTATATATTCCCTTATAGGTTTTTTCTAACTTTAATTATTTCAAAATGCTATTGGATGCTATCCAATATACTTCCTATGGGAATAGACAATTTTATAATTAGACTGACACCGCAGCTAAGGGTTGAGAGCAGTAGCGGCTGTATCCTACAATGGAATTCCATGCTAACCCTAATAAAGGATTTTATACTTCTTTACGTCACGTTGGTTCGTAAACTTATCATGTTTTTTATTGCCCCACGTTGGGCGCTAATTTGATGATTTTTAAACTTCTCTGCCCCACTTCTAATTATGTTTGCGTTGGTTCACCAATTTTATAACGTTTATTTAAACTTTGACCCGCGTTGCGAGGCCGATTTCACGAAGATCCTTTATTTTCATGTTACCGATTCCTCAGCCTAGCTACAATCTGCGAGCATTGAAGATTAGTTCATAAGCTGTAGTCTCGATCGATGATTTGATTATTTGATTATGATGATTATGATTTGAAAATAACACTCTCTCTTTTATATTGAAGATTACACTTTGTTTCAAAAACAGCTGAAATTTGTTTAACATTCAAGTGCACATATATTATTTATAGGAATTCTCCGTTAATGAAACTTCTCTTCTCTCTTGTTGCACCATGGTTAAGTGATTTTCAATCACCTATCAATCACCCATCATAGCATGTGTATGATTTATTCAATTTCTTTCACTACGTGCGTCTTTTGTTTTATCACTTATCACATTAATATTTCATGAAGTAACCATTCTAACATTGAAATTTATATTCGCTAGGGACTGTATTTAAATAACTTTTTCACCTCTGTTCCTTATGTAGGAATCGATTCACAGCCCACCTCGGTAGTGTGGTGGCAGCGTGTCTACCTCACGTTCAAGAGGTCCCGAGTTCGAATCTCGGTCAGGGTGAGATACCTGGATAATGTTTTTCCGGGGTTTTCCGTTATCCTAAAAGACGAATGTTGGGTGACTCTAAGCTCTGTGGACCCTGGGCTCCTGTGAACATCATTTCACCCATTCCATTCATCGTCCGATATGACTTAGCGTTGGAGGACGTAAATTACAAAAAAAAAAAAAAAAAAAAAAAAAAAAAAAAAATCGATTCACATCCAATTGCATACATTCAGAGAATATCTTTCCCACGTGGAATAAATCACATGATAAGATCTAGTTACACCTTAGCTGCGAAGTGGTTTAATTACAAAGTGGCTGGTAGAGAAAGTAGAATTGCACTAATGCGGAATGTCGTAGTGCATACAATTTGAAATTTTGCAGTACCCTGTGTGTATATGTGGACAGAGCCTTTGTGTCTGGCTAGGCAATGTTTTGTTGTACCTGGTTCTCGGTAAACACACACACTGGAATAGCCTGGTAACCCTGATCTATCCGTCATTCTGTACCATTCACATGTCAAGCAGTTTTTCTGTCCAACATCTGCTGCTGAGGAACAGGTGTGTATCTTGTCTGACTTTCACTGTTGTTGATAAAGACCATAGTGCTTCTGCAGGTGCGCGCGTCACATCGGCTTCTGTAAAGCGACAACGTTGGCTTTAATTGCTGTAATCAATCATGTGATGGGCATCGCAATGCAATTCTCCCTCCCAGACTATCTATCTATCGGATTTAGTTTGGTGCTGCTGCATTAAACCACGATTGTGCAGCAAGACAATCATGACCGACACGAATGACCACGTTATTAAAGCTAAGCAAGACAAATTTTACTTCTAATTTCTTACATTCGCAAGACTTTCTCTACTCATTCTCAACAAAAATGCTCTTAAAAGTGTTTATTATGCTACCTATTTTATGCTAAAGTTCGGTGTAAATGTTTTTATTTCCGGAATTACCGTGTTTGGATCTTATCATACACGATAACACGTGATTCTAACACTGAAGCAAGAAATGGCGCCCCATTCAGCACGTCTTGCCCCATCAGCAATTAGTCCAGAGGTGTCCAAGATTCTGCCTAGAATATCCTACTCAGCTACCAAAATTCTCTTAATAACCTCTCCTTTTGCTAAAGATTCTAAGACCCCACTTCTAGCTTGTAAAGCTTGTAATACGATGTTGCCGCTTCATTTCTACATTATTGAAATGTTCTGCTTTCCAGCCTAAGATCTCTTTATACATTTCTAGTAAATAGTCTCACATTTTCCAAGAATTATAAGCTAGCCTGCCATACCTAATCTGGCAACTTTGGATAGTAACACCACCCTCATTAATGTAGCCTACACATTTTTCCAAATCTGCTTGACAACCAGCCCTCGCTAATTACCTTACTTAATGGCATCTTACACCAAGCCAAACTGTTTCATAATTAACTACCAAACCTAAAGCCCTTTAATATTTAACACAAATGCACAAAATATTCATAATTAATTTTATTATAAGCGTCAAATTATTTAACTAATCCACAATTTCTGCATCACGGTAACTTTAAGCAATACCAAATATTTTAAGGGCTGGTCACCTCTGTGATGTCTTTAAAATTCCTAGTCTTTGGACGAGAATGTGCGGGATAAATAAAAAGGAATAAAAATTTGCCATCTCAAAAAATTAATAATAAATTCCAAAGGTAAATTTTTAAGGCTTTGAATGGATTTAAGGGACCTCAAAACAGTAACACTTAAGAATATAAACCCGCCTCGGTACCGTGGTGGTAGCATGTCTGCCTCACGTTCAAGAGGTCCCAAGTTCGAATCTCGGTGAGGATGAGTAGCCTGGATAAGGTTTATTTCCGGGTTTTTCCCTTATCCTTAAAGACGAATGTCGGGTAACTCTAAGCTCTATTGGACCCCGGGTTCATTTGAGAATCATATCATCCATTTCATTCATCTTCCGATATGACTTGTCACTTGACGTTGGAGGACGTAAATTACAATATATATATATATATATATATATATATATATATATATATATATATATATATATATATAATCCTTGTGAAGGGGTGGAATGCAATAGTGACAGAGGAAGTAATGTAACCCAGGATGCTCTTCTTTTAGGTCTATATACATTTATTATGCAAATACCTCTAACGAGGAAGGGATAACAGTGAAGGAGCCGCAGGCCACACAACCGCCGGAAGACTGGCCACAGATACCCGAATATACATATTACTGCTAGAGCTATCTAGAGCCTTCGATGAACGACCCATTCACCAAGCAGCCTTCTAATGTCCTTGGGGAGTACACTTTCCTTGATCACGCATCTACCCTAAGCTATGTAACTTAAAAACACATCTGAAAAGTGCAAAAGAAATCAATTAAAGAGAAATTACGGTAAAGAAATCGTAGAAGAGAAGAATTTAGCCTAACATTCGCCTATCTACAAGGTAAAACCACAAAAAAAAAAAAAAAAAAAAAAAAAACGCAAGGACATAGTGTAATCGAAGCCGGATCTTCCGTTATAGCGGAACCATTTTACCGGTAACCTGAAAGATATAAGTAGCTGATACACTAAGAATATGGAAAACCTGCCGATTGATGTGCGAAACACGATAGATATTTTGTTCAGCTGACGGTTAACCTTTAAGCAGTTCTGACTCGTACTCGAATTTCTAAATATATATCACTAGTTCTCAAGGTATACTTGTTTTCTTTTGTCCTTTGGGTTGCTCATGCGAGACACAAGGTTATCTCCTAAAACATCTGCCACAAATTAGATAAAACGCTACGTATTAAGAGCCACGGTTTGCTTGTACCTACAGAGGATTTAATGAAATAAACGGACAAATAAAGGAGGCCAGTGTGAGCCGGCGGTTTGCTAGCGGCGCTAAAGAAAGTGTTAGTGTCGGGAAGAACGTGTTTAATTGTGATTTATTGCTCTTTCTTTCCCAGCATTCCCTCCCTCTTGTGTTTGTTTTCTTATTTATTTGGGTTAGTGTCATGTGCCAATGAAAGTGAGATCTTACAGACGATCGGCCTGAGTAAAAACAACACGAAATTTTCGATCAGATAATTCGCACGACTGCGGATCGGAACAAGTACAGAGGAAAAGATTTATCTGTCTGAGGTTTTATTGGGCAAGTTTTGTAACCCTTGTTTATTTGCTACTTGAAAGTGTATCTTCCTCTTCGCAAACTTCTCTCATTCTCATATTCTATGCCATTTCACAACTTTGTGGCGAACATTTTCAACAAAGTCCTGTTGTTTTATTTTTTATTTTCGTCGCAGCTCCATAGTTTTTTTCTTTCTGATAATTTAACATAATAACAGAGCTTTTACAAGCTGATGCTGTTTTCAACTTTGAGACGTGTGATCGGAGAATATTATTTTTAATTTTCATAATTGTATGTACATGCTTTCGTAGCTGACAACGCAGCACTAAATCAATGTTTCACATTTCATGTTGTGCCTTAAAAATTTCTTGCATATATGATACAATAACAGGAATGCTTAATTAAATATTTTGGGTTTTAGAAGAAAAATCTATAATTTATTTAATACATTCTGATGAACAAGATACAATCAATAGCATACCAGTATTTTCTCGTCATATTTTTTACTTATTCTTATGCATGGACACAGATAACTTTATACATCTAGTATTTCTGAGTAAATCATACACATAAAAATCTGTAGCAGGATTCCTCCGTTGTTGTGGGTTTCGATGACCCAAAGTTGCGGCAACATATGTAGCAAGATTCATGCTGGTATATCATTTCCCGTCGTTGGTCTTACTTCGTCGATCTTACTTTCGTCCAAAATATTATGACTTGATGAAGATATTTCCCGAATTATGCCTCGGCTAGCTTTTAATATTCTTCTGTTATATTCTTACTTACGAGCAATGAAAACTCTAAGTTACAAGGGTGGTAATGAGTGAAGATGTCATTAACATTTTAAATTTGAATTTCTAAAAGAAATCAATCTTTTGTTTATTTCTTTTAACACCAAATCCATTACAATTCTTATCACAAAAATTTATACTGTGACCGTAGTCAATTTAATACTTCAAATTGAAATAACACTTAAATATTTTCGAGCAATTTAAAAAGCGTCCGATCTCTTCGGCATTCCAGAAAGAAAGAAGAATCTTCTTTCGGTTTCTACACCAAAATATTTAATCTTTGGCTACTTTCGCCACCCTTATATTATTCTTATATGATTGGCCGATTTACTATTACGTCACTACATTACGTAATACAATTATTACTACGGTCAATCACAAAATTACATATATTTTTATACAATTTTTTTTTTAATTTATAAATTTTTCAAACCTTTTTTTAATATAAATCAAAACAGCTGTTACAGATCGAATCCCTAGAGAAAATACTAAAATATAAGTAACCTTTGTCTAGTGTAGATTGCATTAAATCACACTGTAGAGAAGGCCATAAGAAGTTATCTCAAATATTATAAGGATATAGATCTTTATGAATTTGATTATTAAGTCATTATACTGTAACACCAATATTATAATGGAAAAAGGGAACAAGAATTAGATGTGAAAATGGATGGAAATAAGGTTATAGTTTGTTCCATATTGAATTTTATGTATATTTGATTAAAGTTACATAAATATAGAGAACCAAATATAAACCAAAAAGAAATACGTTAAATTATACTAATGTAGATACACTTATTTTTGTGAACATCAATTGTTATTGGGAAGTAATTAGGAAGAACTGCAGAAATCAATGATTAGGTTAAAGAGATCATAAACAATAAAATATGAAACTTCCACGAGAAGAAACAAAAGGAAGGGCTATGAAGGATAAATAACAATTTCGTGTCGATTATAATTGGAGGACAAATATCTTTGCAGATGACTGACTGTCTATGCTTAAATGTTTGAGATAAATATAATCAGTAATTTACAGAAAGGTAGACCTGAAAGGAAATATTAAAATAAAGATGGATATATTTCAATTAAGATTTTTAAGGTCTTCATGCTAGAACTAGAAAAGATCGACTCAGAAAACACTGTGGAAAAAATTAAAGGTTGTGAAAAGAGCACGTTCAAGGGATGGAAACCTTTGTGATTAGTTCGTCGAGCACCGAGGAGACATGGAGAGGTGGAGAGAGTAGTTGAATTAGTCTCTGCTTAGGTCTACAGATCCAATTCATTTTAAGAAAAAAAAAAAAGTCTTTTCGAGTTATAGTATTTCATTTCAGCCAAAAATTCCATTTAGACATTTTACCAGAAGAAACATACGAGTCCTGTGATACCACTAAAGAGTTTAGGGAGGGTGCGTGAGTGGATGAGTGTGTGTGCGTGCTTGCGTGAGCAGTGTTGGATAGAGAAAGGAAACTTTGCACTTAACTTGAACTTCAACTGAAGATGGGACATGAACTCTAAGGATATCTGTTCTCTTGACTGAAAATGTTTTGGTTATTTTCCAATTTAAGTACAAAACGCATCTTATAGTGACTAGCTTTAAAGTATTTAACTATCGCTTACACTTTTTTTAAAAAAATAAACGCCCTCCAATGTAAGTAATATCGGATATAAATGAAATCGATAAAATAATGTTCAAATGTGCCCAGTGTCCATAGAGCTTGGAAGTACTCGACATTCATCTCTCAGAATAAGGGAAAACTCTGAAAAAATATATATCCATATAACTCACTTTAACTGAGATTCCAACTCGGGACCTCTTGAATGCGCGGCAGACGCGCTACTACCACTCTACAGAGGCGGGCACTATTACTTAAAGCCTGCACTATTCCCACATTCCCCTTGCATATACAAGTAAATTAGAATAGGATAATTTCTGCAATTCTTTTTATCTCGATTAGCATGAATTGGAGGAATAAGCGTTTGTGCAGGAGTAGGTAAAGTCATTAGTTGATTTGATATTGTATAGGTTATACCATACATAAATTCATATGCATTAATTTTTAGTGAAACAAATACATTTCAATTTTAAGGCCATTTTTGTTCTAATTGTAATTTTTCTTAGACTTTCAATTACTTTTATTGGTAATATTTAAACACGTTTCGGGTATTAAAATCTGGTTCTTATTTTGTTTGTTCCACAACTTAAGACAAGTACGTACGTCTGAAGTTGGATGAGCCAGACATTTTGCACACCACTGTGTCCAGAGTCATGTGACCGGACATGACCGCGAACAGATTGAGTGAGGGTCAACTTGGAAGTGACTGGTCATTTAGCATGCCACTCGCTGCTTGGAGCGCCTTCTTCCAGTAACTATATCGACATCTGAACAAATAGCGTCAGATGAACTGTGATATGCAGAACAGGTCTTGAGGGAACTTCCTGCATCACAAACACCGCTCAACGTCCAGGCCCCACTTAGCGAACAATTTCATCTTTAAATTGCTCCTCATGCTGCAGCAGAAAGGATTACCTTTCTTCCTTTTTATCTACACGTCTCCTTCCTCTAGTAATTACCCACATCTGATAAGGAGAGACTGAATTGTACCAAAAATTACGACATCAATAATTTCCTGAACTCTCCAAACATTACTCTTATACAGTCTATTTCATAATGGTGTCATAGATGGCACCGCAACTAAGGTGTTCACAGCAATAAAGCGAAACCAGATCCTATTACGTGATTTACTTCACATGGGGATGATGTTTTATATCTCTGATTGCATAAAGTTAGATATGAATCGATTACTACTGGATGGAATGGACATAGCGACCGCATCCTTCATTGGCTGGAACACAGTTCTTGAAAAGGGATGCTTCCGTTTTACTGCTCCAATTTCCTTAATTGCGAGGTCAATAAATTTCAGCAAATAAAAAACAGTAAGAAATTGACCTTTACTTTTTACCCTAAATATTGTTAATAGTTCAATTTTGTTATTTTAGATTTATTAAGCAAAGAATTCATTGAAAATTATTGAAGACTTTAGGGGAAAGTGAACGAAATTAAGAAACTTTTTTAGAAAAGATTTTAAAATAAAAAAAGGTTGCAGAATTACCACCAAAGTATCACATAAATACCAAGAGAATTTTCTGAAGTTTCCTTAGATATCGATATCATGCAAGTAATACTTGCATAACGTTAGTTCACTACGTTTAATCAATACTCATATTTATTTACGTAATATTGAACTTCGTATAATCGCGCTGCTCGAACAGTTGCCATGGATTTATCTTTGGTGATAGGTACCTCTCAGATAACGTACTGATTACTCCACGTGGAGTGAACATATATCTGTCATTTGTGATTCCTGCGAATTCCATTGGCTAAAGTGATGCGTTCATTGGTGCTTAGCACAGGGCTGGGAAGCGGCGACAATTCCCCCTCTCACTCTTACAAGAATAAGCAGTGCGTTTACCTGAGAGGTTTCTGCTAACAAAGATAGTCATGGTAGCTGTTCGAGCAGCACGACTATAAACCCAATGCATTCAATGTGAGTATGCGCCGCATATTGCTGAAGGCAGATATCAGTATGCAGTGATTAACAGACTGTATCATGCTATTGTGTTTTTAATTAATGTACATTCAAATCATTTATGTTCTTCACACAAGTTTTATTGTCTTCTGATTTTAGTTTATCTTAATTTTAAGGTTCACTATTTTCTCATTCCCATTATTGGTAGCACTGGTTAGTATTCCATAACACATTCAACTGTCCATACATTTGAATTCTATTACAATCTAGAGCGATCCATATGGGAGGCGAGAAAGAGGGAGATGGTGATACTTTATCGGAAACTTAAGCTGCTGATAAATCACAATAACCATTTATTTAAGTTAATTCAAGATTGCTCATGTCAATCTTTCAATAATATGATTAAAGGCCATTGATTATTTTGTGGAAAATAAATTATAAATACGGAAAGATAGAGTCAGACTGAAAAATTCAATGCCATAGCCGGGATTTGAACCACGGCTCTTCTGGTTGCCGTCCAGCCACTCCAACCAACGAGCTATTGTGGCCAATGTGCCGACATGGCATTAAATTCTCCAACTGACTCCATGACAGCTATGGAATTGTATTTTTCAGTCTGACTCTATCTTTCCATACTTTAGCCTACACAGGCCAGTGTGAAAGAACAATTAATTTCCAAATTATAAATAGCGAAAGATTTTCTGCGTTAAGGTAATTTTGGGGGCATTTTCTTGTACATGTTTGTGTTATAACCCTGGAAGTTGCCTTTGAACACCTACCAAGTATGTAATTTATAGGCTACTCCTTTTGAGTTGTGTCTTTTTCATTCTCTCTCCCTCTTACAGAAGAGCCTTTCAGCTAAACCCCATTTGTAGGGGGCAGCGGATTTCCAAAAAATTGCGTTACCCAGTTTTTAGGTGGACTGTAATATTGTCTGTGCCTACCAAATGGTCCAATTATGTATTGTGTGAGGATAATTAAGAATACTAGAATATTGGTTACTCATTAATCATTGTAATAATGTTACTAACATGTTATTACATGATAATGGTAGTAGTAAACATTAATATGGCGAAACCCAGAGTGCCTGTTCTACAAATTAGGTACAACTTTTACAGTGAGTTTGATGTTACATCACCAAGCTCAAAAACCGTGTTAACACGGCATACTGATGTTAACACGTAAGTGCACCCTGACAAATGTAATATGACTACGTAACATAAAGGACATGGTAAAAAATACCCGATAAAGTATATCTGATTACCATATGATTCATTGCTACGTGCTAAGAAAGATTAAAACCATAACACAGGTTTGGTGCTATATATGGCAGAGTCTAAAAACTTACAAAAAGGGCTTGGAAGTAAAGGAAAAACATGGGGTCTCCTTCCATAGTTAACATGCACAATGTGACGTAGATAACCGTGGCGTTATGTATGAGAATCCCGAACCAGATGGTACGTAAAGTGCGAGGTTCGTGTTCGAAAGGTCCTGGGTTCAATTCCTTGAGCGTGCCACTTTGGCCATGTGTTTTCCTACTTGGCAAAGAAATTCCGGGTAGTTTTCTCTTGTGCCATGAATTTCCTTCCCCCCATACTCTACCATTTTGTTTCAGCTTTCATGTTTGAGGTAGGCTCAGGGACTGTGCAGTGTCGCGGTTGATGTTGGACAGATGCCACATTGTTCTTCACAGCCTTGCCAGATGGCAGCCTTTTCTGAACACCTCAGGTGAGTTAGTTCTGCCCACTTCCGCCGAAAGTAAGTGTTCTCTAAAGTCGGGACATCGTTAAGGACCTCTGAGCACCTCTGTCGGCTACCCTGCCTGCGATCTCTAACCTAGTGCGGTTCTTTCACTGCACCTCCTCTTCCTGAGGGTGGTAAACACATACGTTCAGGTACGAGATGTCGCCTCCATTTCTGTCACACTCATAGATATGAGGATTGAATGCCATTTAACACCTTACGTAAGCACATAAATTTATTCTAGTTCTGCAGACTTGATACACATGTAATATCCTCATCTCTAAAAATGAATTCAAAAGATTAGTAAGGCACATATCACTGCACAGCCACAAATTTGTTGGAAATTTATCATTCTTCCACATCAACCGTGGCTAAGTTTTGGTAACGTAGAGTCAGACTGAAACATTCAATGCCATAGCCGGGATTTGGATCACGAATGTCCTTATATCCTTCCGCTTATTCTTATCCATTGAGCTACTGTGGCCAACGTGCCATCATGCCATTAAATTCTCCAAGTGACATATAGTTTCCCAGTAACCATTATGACTTCTCATATGCAATGAGATACGCACCTTTTGTGGCGACTTACTGTGCGTAAGTCTCAGGCTAATAGTACTTAAGTCCCAGACAACATATACCTGTTGTCTGAAATGAGTTCCAAGATGAGCGCAATTGTAGGATAGGTGGTAACGTATCGGCCTCACGTTCAAGAGGTCTCGAGTTCGAATCTCGGTGAGGGTCAGTTATCTGGTTAAGGTTTCATACGGGGCTTTCCCTTATCCTCGAAGATCTATGGATAAGTCTAAACTCTATAGACCCTGGGATTAATTGAGCATTATTTCACCCATTTTCAACCTCCCTATTGCTTGCATGTCACCCACTTTTTTTTTAAATTTTACGTCCTCTAACGTTAAGTTATATCGGACGGTGAATTAATTGGGTGAAATGGTGCTCAAATGAGTCCAGGGTCCATGGCGCTTAGAGTTACCTGACATTCGTCTTGAAGGATAAGGGAAAACCCCGGAAAAACCTTATCCAGGTAACTCACCCTGACCGAGATTCGAACTCGGGATCTGTTGAACGTGAGGCAGACATACTACCATCTACGCTACCGAGGTGGACATGTCACCCAAAGATTGAAGCTTCCACATTTTGAGATCCCCTGTTACCGAAGAAAGAACATGTATAAAATAAGTTGCAGAACTTTAAGCAGGAAAAGTGTTATAAATATATATTGGGATAATATTATCCGCTTATTAAGAATATTATTCCCTTTAGAAAACGTTTCTTTCATTTTTTTAACCCTACTAAGAAGGTGACTACGGCAAACAACATGAAGTGTACATTATGATTAGCCTGCGAAATCTTCTTCATTTCTAGAAATTAGGCGATAGACTACAACCTACTCCAATATTAATTAACTTTCAAGAAACTCCCCTCCACCTAAAATTACCTGCTATATGGGAATAATTTCGAAAATTTTGATTTTCTCATAAATGGCTCTAACAAATTTAACATATACATGCTTTTTCCCCTTTCCACCTCTAGTCTAGAGTGCGATAAGGAGGCAAAATCTATGTCACGTTTCTACGAGTTCAGATAATAGCTATTTAGGATGTCGAGATCGTTATATAAAGCTATAAATATGCCAGCACGAAAGTGAACTAAGCGATCCCGGCGAAGTTTGCTAATTGTATGATCATTTCAAGTTCTTTATAACGGTGGTACATTGCAGCACATTTTACAGTATTTTGAACAGTACTTTCGCCTAAATAATTTAATTCCGCTTGTTCTTGGAATAGTAGAAAATTTATTTTGGTAATTTAGTACTGTAGTGGAACTCTGGCTCTTTTGGTAGACAAAAATGTGTTGAAAACCAACATTCTTAGTGTATTAAATAGTTTTTACTACGTAATTTAGGTTGGTATAGTTCGCAACCGTCAAAATATAAATGTATATGTGTATATAATAACCTAATATATAGACACGTGGTAATAGTTGTGGTGCTTTTGTATTTTCTACTGTCGAGGTTCTCTAATACACCTCAGGCATGTGTAATGCATAGTCATATTTTTTATTATATCGTATAGCGGAAAACAGTTAATTACCAAGATGTTTTGAACATGGTGGTTGCAAAAGCAGGTCACCAACATTAACCTTGGTAGCAAATTGGCGATGATTATGCTCGCTTGATTGTCGACCTTAACAGTAAATCATTAATTTGCTGTTGATATCTAACTGCTGCATACGTTAAATCATAAATACATTTTACAAGTATAAAATAAGTAATAATAGAATCAGGTAAAATTTAAATGGCAAAGTTCAACTATCATGCGATTATATTTAAAGTCTGCAATAATAAATATATAAGTCAACAGTGATTAATGTAGTTCATGCAGATTTGTGAAGTAAAACAGAAAAAAGGAAGGTAGGCACGCTAAGCTATCAGCACTGAATGCACGATATTCAACTTTTTACAGTGGCAGCATGGACGGGGGGTCGTTTAAAAAGCAAATAGTCCAAAATGTCTGGTACTGTAAAACGTTAATGTGCATACATTTATCTATTACTTTAAGCATAGATATTTGAAGAAAATTTCACTAAGTCAGTAGTAATATACAAGTTAACCCGCCTCGGTGGCGTAGATGGCAGCATGTCTGCCTCACGTTCAAGAGGTCTCGAGTTCGAATGTCGGTCAGGGTGAGTTACCTGGATGAGGTTTTTTCCAGGGTATTTCCTTCTCCTTAAAGACGACTGTCGGGTAACTCTAAGCTCCATGGACCCTGGGCCCATTCGAGCATCATTTCACCCATTCCATTCATCGTCCGATATGACTTAAATTAAAAAAAAAATAGTACAAGTCAACCAGCTTAGGCTACGAAACATTTGCAAACAGCATAAGAATGTATTACTATAAGCTTTTCTCAACTTTTTACTTATTAATCTTACTTTTGACTCTCTCTAAGAGAAATAAGTATATATACATTCTCGTTCCTTGTAGTAGCTATACAGGCATTATTACAGATATTACGAAAATTTCTAATAATACAACAAAATAACATCTATATAAATTAGGACAGCATTTTATGTTTTAGAAAAACCATCACAACAACGAACAGCACGTTCTGCTATGAATTCCAAAGTTAATTAAATGGTATGCAAAATTATAGAAGTTAAAATAATTCCGAAATACAGCGTGGAGAATGAAATGGTGTTTCGTTATTTGCGGCTTGGCAATTTTCTGTTTAAGCTCGATTAAAAACATATAACGGACATAAAAATTAACCATCTTCAGTAACTCCACGAGTGTTGATGTAGTATTGGGTAATTTCATTGAAGTTTGTGAATTCTTGTTAATTATACAGAAAGCGTTAGTTTTAAAAGCTTAATTAAATTTGATGAGAAATATTATAAGCAAAAAGGGAATAAGTAAGATAACTACAATATAAGAATGAAATTTTTTCATACTTTCATTTATGTGATAACAAGGCAAAGAACTGTGCAATACGGCACCAGATGTATAGCTTATTTTATATTTTGGATTCTTATTTTTATTTATTTATTTTTGTAATTTACTTCCTCCAACGTCAAGTTATATCGGACGGTGAATGAAATGGATGAAATGATGATCAAATGACTCCAGGGTCCATAGAGCTTAGAGTTACCCGACATTCGTCTTTGAGGATAAGTGAAACCCCGAAAAAATCCTTCTTCAGGTAACTCACCCTGCCGGAGATTCGAACTCGGGACTGCTTGGACGTGAGGCAGACATACTACCCTCTACGCTATCGAGTGGGCATATTTTGGATTCGAAGATTACAAAACTTCTCAATTTGTAGTTTTACCAACGACCAATAGAAATATATCATTAGTCAAATTCGAAGCGTTATTACAGGAATATTAATGAACATATTAGAGGAAAAAAAAAACAGGTACTGCTTTCTGAAGGCCATGCTTGGAAACTAACGATTAAGTTCGATTCTGATGGGTGAATAAGGCGCCAAAGAAATCTTACATTGACTGGAAGGTGCTCGAGTGTAATTATCACCATGTTTCCTTTTCTTTTACTGCATCCAGTAATTTTCAACTAATAGATGACATCTCTAATTAGATGTAAGTCTCAACAGCAAAATAAACGCGTATGGTTAGAGTTGACAGTTGTTTCTTGCGGCTAGATGAAAGTATTCAGCAAGCCGTCCTTTGAAGAACTGCCAAATTTGTACACAGATGAGGCACCTCTTGACAGATGTCATTGTCGGAAGTTTTTAATCAGCAACCGCTGAAAATCAGATGTTAACGAGACAGGGGATGTCAATGCCCCCCTCTCCTCCTCATGCCAAAACAGCACTAGCATAAAAATAGTTTACGACTTATTGCAGTTTACGGAGCCGGCTTGGCTGAGCTCGACTGTCTGACTTCTTCCCTTAAACCGGTTTAGAGTCCATCTCTCTCTAGGTGTCAGTTTCACTCTAATGAGGCGGGCAGGTTAGCTATTTTTAGATTCTTACGTTACCACTCCCGCTGCTTGTGTGGGAATATTATGTTCACGAAAATAAACAAGTTTACATGGCTATGTCTACAGTTAGAAGGTGAATATTTTTTCCTCATCTGGTCACACCCACGCATGCGCTCAGACCATCTGGAATATCTTCCAGTTGTCCTCAGAAAAAGCTGCCACCTAATTTACTGAAAATATGACACTGGTTTATCTTCTGCTAGCTTTATAGGATATTACGTACCCAAATAACTTAACCATGGTTTGGTATTACCTAAATGCTTCATTATTAACAATTCTTGAATGTTGGTAAAACCGCTAGTTCACAGTAACCAGAAAGTTGTTCACGGTTTAATGTTTTGTTTCCATTGTCAGAAACATACCTAGATCCCCGTTATGGAAACTAGACTCTTCAGTATATAAATACCAAAAGCAAGGGTGGCCTAAATGGACATATGAATGGGAAGTCTGCGGTACAAACTCCGCAAGGACCCTCTTCGCTGGCCTCGATTGTTTCCATTATTACTCCAGTGCCCATAACTTGTGAATGCCAGGGAGATACTGCAAACTTGGGTTTATTTTCTAAGAGTGGCCTATTAATTCTATTAAAAATCATTTAGGCAACGTGAACTGAAACAGCTGCCAGACATCTCTCTCTCTCTCTCTCTCTCTCTCTCTCTCTCTCTCTCTCTCTCTCTCTCTCTCTCTCTCTCTCTCTCTCTCTCTCTCTCTCTCTCTCTCTCTCTCAGACTGGGAAAATCAACGGGAAGGAATTCTGACAATTGGGTATTGGAGAGTAACAAATAACTTTAAAGTACACTATTATTAAAGAAGGACGCTTTTCTAAAGAAATGGGTCTGTATTTAGAAAATCATTACATTATCGAGTTTTAACCCGCATTGTTTGCTGAATATCAAGCAGGTGATAAGAGGTCATTGGTCACAAATAACATGCCAATGCTTTAAACCGACTTTCTGTGTCGTTATGAATAAGCACTTCTGAAGTCATTTCCGATGTATTGTAAAGCAAAAGGCTGCAAGATCCTAGGTTCCACTGCAGTTTTGGTTTTACAGCTATGGTGAAATGCTTTAAATAGTGTTATACCTTTTGTTTCCTTTTTGTGGCATGCGGCTATACTAACTACAACTAGAAGTTGTACAGTTACATTTGTAATAATTAATTTGTTAATATGTTTGCAATGTTGGAGTTCTAAAAAGGACTTTGTTGACTACTAGTTTATTCATGGAAGTTAGGACTAAAGCGGAAGAACAAATACCTATATCTTATAATCCGGTATTATTATTGCTTTTACATATTTTGATATCACTATCGTTTACGTGAAGACAGTTCATTTTGGTCTGAACTTCTACATTATGGGTGTAAGTGAACTAAATAGAACCTTTTCTGGTGTTTTCTTATTTTAATAACTTCCTGCAACGTAAAGAGTGAAATGATACTCAGAAGAGCCGTAGTTCATAGAAGTTACCTAGACTGATCTTTCAGGATGAGGGAAAACTAGATAACTCTGACCGAGATTGAGTGAATATGAGCAGACAAGCTGACAATACGCTACTGGGACAAATAAATAGAGACCTAAGAAAACAGTTGAATAGGAACAAAACAATCACAAACAGTATTAATCCTACAAAACAATTATTTATTTACTTATTTATTTATTTATTTATTTAATTACTTATTTATTATTTATTTATTTATTTACTTATTTATTTAATTACTTATTTATTATTTATTTATTTATTTATTTATTTAATGTGAGAATTTCAGGTTTCCCCAATTACAACGTTCACTATAAAGCTACATATGAACAAAGTGTATCAAAAACAACACCAAATTAATTACAGAACATATGATAACAAAAGAAAAACAAACAAGTTGGCAACATATTAAATTCGGTATATGGGGTGAGAATAAGTAGGGAACCAGTCCTCAAGTTTCAGAACGTACAAACAAATACATGTGCAAACCGCAATTTAAATTTATTAGGACCTTACTACATGTGTACTGAGCAAAGGAAAACGCACTATTACTTCACATTGAGTAGATTTGTAACTAAGAAATACAGTAGGCTACTTCAAAATGTGCATTTGGATTGAACAAACAAACAAACAAAAGCTAAGGTAATAGGGATAACAATGCTTGCTTGCAAAATATTTCTGAAAATAATTAGTCATGGCACAATTTACAGAAAGACAACGAATTGAAATAATAATGATCGGATATGGTGACAGGAGGAGGATCCAAAAAGAGCTTTGTGTTTTGTTTAATGAAATACATCCAGAACGAAGGAATACTCATTCCACGGCAAGCAAAATTAAAAAAAAAAAAATCAATGAAACTGGAATTGCTGAAAATAAAGCAAAAAGGTGTTAAAATTACAGTTTAAAAAACCATCTATGTGTACTTTCCGAGAACTGAGAAAGAAAAATGTTGCCATTAAAGAAATTCACAGTCATAATAATATGAAAACATGTTGATATCTTACAGCTTTTCTAAAAATATCACTTCACTGAACTATATCAACAAAGTTAAAGCCATTGTTCTACACATTTTAGTCACTCATGTATATAGCTCGCATATAATCAAGGTGATAGGTCTCAATATATTGTTATTAAATTCTATGTATAACCCAAGGTGATATGGTTCAGTCTATTGAGATTTGGTCTATCTGAACCGACCTGGTCCCGAGTGCGAATCACGGTCAGGGTGAGTTACCTGGATAAGGTTTTTTCCTGGGGTTTTTCCTTATCCTTCAAGACGAATGTTGGGTAACTCTAAGCTCCATGGACCCTGAAATAATTTGAGCATCAGTTCACCCAATTCATTCACCGTCCGATATGACTTAACGTTGGAGGACGTAAATTACAAAAAAAAAAAAAAAAAAAATGAACCGACCTTACGCCCACTATCCCAAAATAGAGGCAAACAACAACTAACCTATACAAGAAGTTGATATGACCAGCACCATGCTTCTCCAAAATAAAATAAGATAATGCAGGGAAAACGGGATGCGCGATGGATCTCGATGCATTTAACAAACTTAGAATTTCGAAATGCATCCCAACAAAAATTGGATGATTCGAAATGGTAGCTGTGGAAGGAAGTTTGGAAGGGAATACTCTAGGCCAACTTTTAGGGTAGCTCCCCAGCATTTGCCATTTATGAGGACAGAACATTCTGGAAAACCCCTTAGTAAGGGAGGAACTGTCCTGCTGGGATTTGAATTGCGCACCTATCGAATGCGGGTGCTACACAATATTTTGGAAATATGTTGCTCAGTAGGACTGCTGTTACATTAAAATTACAGTTATAATATACAGTACCGACCGAATTTCAACATCAGATTTCCTACAGTTGCCTACGTTTCCTTGAAGAACTTCACCCACTTTCGGGAAGCCGTAGTCCGCTTCTCAATCACTCCGGTTGGGGATATCTGAGATGAAAAGAAGAAAAATGTTCTTTTATCCGGCGATTACAGGATTGTTCCACTCGATGACCTAGAATTTTTCCCGGTGCTCATCGTCAAACGAATCGTTAAGCCGAAGTGAAGCAAGCAAACTGAGAATTGTGGTACGACCTACAATGATCAAATATCCCAGAACTTCAAATACTTATACCTACCATTGTTGAATAGTTTTCAATAAGTATTATGTTAGCTACAGCTGTGTATTACGGTAACAGTACTTTTACTCAACATAAGTTTTATTTTATTTATGCTTGTGCGAATCCGTACAACCCTTTGCGATTTGCACCACTTTAAAGGGGCGGTGCATAATTTCATTAGCTACTTTATGAAACAGAGGGTACATTTTAAGTCATCTTTAAGGAGGGGTTTTGCTCTAAACTTGGCACTACTGCTAGTGAAGGCTAGATTCTATTCTTCAATTACTTCACTTTATAAGTGATTTTTCGATGTATCCATTTTCGCAAACGATACTGAGAATAACTAAATTATTTTTACAGGACAGTATTGATATTAGAAACTCCCAAGTTTGCCACGTTGTCACGTATACGCAATCCTAAATAGCTTAATTTAACATTCGGCATTTAGTATTCGACTTTCATGTTGCGGTGTAGTTTATCGTGAGACTAAAGATACACTTGGCAATTAAATTTGGAAGAACTGGATAACCTATCTCCAGAAAGATCTAATATCAGGTATAATCTGAGGAACTATGCTAGGTCATTAAGTTGGAAACACTACGTGTTTGAGCAGGGATTCTCGCAATGCCTTCATTCATCGCTGATTCAGAAATATGCAACACCACTGGGGGTACGAGGGATTTCATTCTGTCGAGAGGATGGGAGCGGAAGTGACCAAACAGCAAATCAGAGCATTTTGAGACATAGACAAAATACACCGATATACGCTTGGACATACACAGTTGCCAAAAGATATTACTTAAAATATACTTTCTCTGTGACGTGTCTATAGGTATAAATATACTGATTCTTACAAAGTGGATTTTACTAGTTAGCGTATTTTCAATTCTACATTTTGAAACAATTTAAAAATGCACCATGTGTATGATACAGAAACACCAAAACTAAACTTCAAAATCAGATACGCGAAATCAGTAAAATGGCTGGAAGGCAAGTCCATGTGCTGTGCTTTACAAGCTTTGAGAATACCATAAGCTTTTATGTTACCAGATTGCCTTAGCACAAAATTTTCATTTGAAAAGCAAAATTTCCAATCTGTAGAAACACTTCTTACCTGAAGTCGCCTTTCCTTATCCAATCATTAGGGGGAAAAAAAAAACGGAATCCATGTAGTTGAAATAATACTATAGTAAACCAATGCTTTGGAAAAAAGAAAAAAAGAATAGAATCCAAAAGTTGTGCAAAGATTTTCTTGGTGGGAAGGGCTCTTGGCTTGCTTTACTTTTGTTCATTTTTTGATTTTTGAAAAGGTTGACGAAATTGATCCAATATTTAAACATCATGTTGACCCAGTAATAAAGTTTCGAAACAGAACAGGAAAATTATAAAAGTTCAGCGCATGAAATTGAGACCATGTAATTATAGTTCGAACTAAGATATATATTGTCACCCAATTATCGGAAGGCAGCTGGGTGGCCGACAGAAGGCATTCCTGCCACGCTTACCCGTTATCTTGTAGCGTTCACTGAGGGGATGGTTGGAAAAGCATCACTAGCCGTCTCTTTCCCCTCCCCCTGTCGTCTGGTACCATCGGGATGATGTTCCGAGCCATGAAACTTTCAGAAACAGCGATCTTCGTATATAAGGGCTGCAGTGGGCGAGTCATTTCAGTTCTTGGTGAGCAGCCGTGAAGAGCGCAGTGCTAGCGAACGGACTGGAAGACTGCGTACGTGTATCAGAGGAGTATTTAGTCAGCTCTAGAGAGAGTTGTACGTAATAGTGTGTGTGGAGTGGACCTGTGACAGACGAAGTGGTGAATTGTAATTGTGTGCGCTACGTAATTCTATGTAATCGGCAAGTGCACCAACTGTAATCGGTGGAAATAAAGGTCATTTTGAGTTTGTGCAACTGGACTTTTAATTTCACGAACCCACAAAGTCACAATATGTACTGATGGGAGAGAACTTGTTGGAAACTAGATACATCTTATAAAGTGTATAAGATGTATCCAAGGAACTAGAGACAGCGTTTCCCTGATGTCTGGGGCCAGACAAGATTCACTGATAGCTCCCGATTGGGGAACATAGCGGGGGCTGAGGGCTGGAGCTTTAGAACTCGGCTTATCATTCCACTCATCATCATCATCATCATCATCATCATCATCATCATCATCATCATCATCATCATCATCATCATCATCATCATCATCATCATCATCATCATCATCATCATCATCATCATCATCATCATCATCATCATCATCATCATCATCATCATCATCATCATCATCATCATCATCATCATCATCATCATCACCATCACCATCATCATCATCATCATCATCACCATCATCATCATCATATACAATTCGGATTGGACAGTATTAGACTAGCGATTGACAGCTGATCCTTCCGCCTCTTTTTAGGTCGCCCGATATTTCTTCTCCTTTTGGGGGCTGAATTCATAAAATTCCTTAGAGATACGGCCTTTCCTCATCCGTATCATATGCTCATGTCATTTATTCCTATACTGATTTATCTTCTGCAGAATTCCTTTAATGCCTAATTGTTCTCAGATTTGTGGTTTCTTTTGTGATCTTGCTCGGAAAACTGCCAATGGTCTTAACAATCTCATTTCTGCTGCTTCAATACTTTTAGCCAATCTAGTTGTTGATATCCAGGTTCCTGCACCGAAAAATAACATAGGCACGGCCAACATTTTATAAAATTTAAGGATGTCTCTTGCCTTACTTTTCTAAACAGCTTTCTTTTTATTGTACCCACCATTTGTTGCAACTTACATCCTTTTTTCTCGTGGTCCTTAGAGTACAAGTAAGAAATGTCACAATCAAGAAAATTAAAAAGAAGGACTTGATCTAAAATTCCCCCTTTAAGCTTTACTGTCATTTTTCAGACGGAAATATACGAAATCTTAACCACACAGATGGCCGCAGACATCCGCGCTAGGTCTGGTACCGTCAAAGGATGTCGGATACTCTCTGTGACTGCTACTGTGTTTGTTTGGGGTCTTGGGCAATTTGGTATTAGTGGATTTCATAGAAAGCAAGCCGTTCTTTAGTGTATTTCCCAAAAGTGTCAAGCATGAGATAACGCAGGATGATTCATCTGAAAGTACCGCTAGGTAAGCTCATGGATTTATTAACCAGCCAGGTGCTACAGAGCAAGTTTCTTACTAGATCTAAGTTCAAAAGGACTTTTAGCTACAACCAATGTGCAGTCACAGCATTTTGTGCAGATGGGAATTGCTCAGGACCCTTTGTATAGGACATGAATATAAAACCTCCCAGTATAAACTGTGCGAATATGAAGGATTCATTGTGTATAGATACATATGCATCTCTAGTCTCCAGTGTCTTGTAACCTTGAACATATAAGGATATATATTAAAGAGAGGTCCATTTTATTGAGACCATTGGATTTGATCAGATGTCCAAGTAGAGAGCAGAAAGCGTTCCAAGAACCTATATGTTTGCTTCTACAAGAGGCACTCAAGAAGTTACGTCATCATCACGTGATATACTGGAAACCGATAGTTTCATTCTGGAAGAATGTAAACTAGACTTAGTGAAATGGAACAAAAATGCACAGAGAAGTTTTTTTTTCTTTTCTGTATAGATCGTCCAAGTGGAAAGGCATCGATCCTGGAGGAAGCTGTTAGTTGAGAATGAGCTGGGCGCGTCTCACCCATTGAGCACAGTGACTGCTGACAGGGGGGCGGGAGGGTAACAACTCTAGCGTGAAACTAGTCATTTAGTCTCTAGTAGAAGTTGCTATAGCAGTGATGCAATTTCCACCGCTATATTTCCTCAGATATAACACATTATAAACCTTCCTTGTATAATAATGTGCTCTGTTGTTAATTAGCATTAAGCATTCATCGTTTAATTCATCTTCGTATTCTATAGGAACCGTATGTGCATTGCAATAAACACCAAGTTTCTTGTTCATATTTACTCTCTACCATTTATCTATTGTACAGATAACTATTTTCAGAAATAGTTCCATTACATATTTCGTCGTACAGTGCGATCCACGTGCAACTTTGGGAGAATATAATACACAATTGGCAGATTACATTGCACTACTTACATCTCAGAAAAGGTCTTGAAAGTGTCCTCCACCACCATCTATGGATCGTTGGTCCCATTTCCTTTGATACGACTGTAGACACTGAAGTATATATGGATATCTTCAAGACATTTGTGGAGCAGCTGGATGATATCCAATTTAGATAAAGTTATTTCCAGCAAGATGGAGCAACGTGCCATACATCTAATGACACCATGAAACTTGTAACTAGTTTCTTTGATAATCGAATATTCTCAAAAAATCTGTGGCCCCCCCAGATCCCAACCTAACCTCATCGAATTTGTTTCTTCTGGGGATATCTAAAATTACAGAGTACAAGAATAGACCACGGGCAATTGATGTTCTCAAGGAATCCATTCGAACCGAAATAAGTAGCATTGGCGGATACTCTCCGTAAAACTTCCGATAATATATATTCCGATAATCGAATATTCTCAAAAAATCTATGGCGCCCCAGATCCCGACCTAACCTCGTCGAATTTGTTTCTTCTGGGGGTATCTAAAATTACAGAGTACAAGAATAGACCACGGGCAATTGATGTTCTCAAGGAATCCATTCGAACCGAAATAAGTAGCATTGGCGGATACTCTCCGTAAAACTTCCGAGAATATGGTGAGAGGAGTGCAAACATGTATAAATGCTGCTGGAGGACACTTCCAACATTTTCTCTGAGATGTAAATAGTGTAATGTGAAATTGTTCAGGCTTATATGGATCGCACTATAGATGAAAGGGAATACCACAAATTTATACGACAGTCATATAGCTAAGCTATATACTACTATATCTCATCCAACACCATAAGAAAAAACACATCATTAGGCGATACTTCTGTTACTGAAAAGTCTCTAGTTCAGTTAGACTTGAATAATCTGCAATAATTCGAATTCTCTCTACCAGAGTTAATAGACCAGAGAATAAAGCTAAAACTTGTGGGACAAAACTACGAGGGTGGCCCAGAAAGTGGCCTCCGTTTGGAAATAAAAATTAAACCATTTGAGATATAAATTTTTTTATTATATCTGTAAACTACAACACCTCTATTTTTCTACATATTCTCCGAACAAATTCAAGCACTTCTCATACCTTTTAAAAGTCTTTTAAATACCCTTCACGAAACACCTGTGAACGTAGCCAACCCGTCACGGCGTGACACAAAGCTTACGACAGCCGAGGTGTTCGTTCACTACCTAGTGCAAAACACTCCCAGAAATGTCAGGAAAATGATCGGAAAGAACCGACGATTCTCACGAATTTTTCCATACACTTTGTTTAACAGGTCATTCATAATCGTAGGCCTACCACTCCAGTTTTCTTCGAAAATATTTGTTCTTCCAATTAAAAAAAAATGTACCCATTGACGGACGACACCTTCACTCATAATGTTAGCACCGTATATTTCACACAATTCACGATGAATTTCGACTGCTGAGTGATGTTTTGCCAAAATAAATCTTATAACACCGCGCACCTCAGACTTGGCGGGGTTTTCTATTTTGGCGCTCATGCTTTGAGGTTACGTCTAGCAAACGTGCGATATTCTCCCTTGGACAGCTAGTAACGCACTATCAAATGCGCACGCTGATATGTAGCTGACGGCGCTACCTCCACCACTTCCCGTACTTCGCACAAACGACGGTTACTTTTAGGACCGTCCTCCTACATTATTCTTCAGAAACACCTAGTCTAATGTACTGTCAAAGATATTATATTAAGAATCTCTTTGATTATCGATTATCTCGTAGATGGCGTTCAAGTTTCCTTTAGTTATCTGAAGAACAAGAAACAAACATCTGCAATGCATATATTTCTCTGAAAAATATGCTAAAATAATTTCCTTGCAAATATTCGTAACGTTTTTGATCTGCACAGTTTTTTAAAACATAAATATTATTTGGAAATTAATTGTTCTTTCACACTGGCCGTGTGTAGGCTAAATTGTGGAAACGTAGAGTCAGACTGAAAAAATTCAATGCCATAGCCGGGATTTGAACCACAGATCTTCTGGTTTCCGTCCAGCCCCCACTACCATTGTGCTACTATGGCCAACGTGCCGATATGACATTAAATTCTCCAACTGACACGTGTTTTTCCCGATAAACCACTTAGGAGTTCTCATAAACACATGAGACAACTACCTTAATGGCGACTTACTACATGTAAGTACTTTAACGCCCGGGCTTTATAGTTAGCCACTATTAGGTTAATTAAAGGAAATTAATTGTTCTTTCACACTGGCCGTGTGTAGGCTAAATTGTGGAAACGTAGAGTCAGACTGAAAAATTCATGTCATATCGGCACGTTGGCCATAGTAGCACAATGGTAGTGCGGCTGGACGGAAACCAGAAGATCCATGGTTCAAATCCCGGCTATGGCATTGAATTTTTCAGTCTGACTCTACGTTTCCACAATTTAGCCTACACACGGCCAGTGTGAAAGAACAATTAATTTCCATTAATTGACCTAATAGTGGTTAATTATGAAGCCCGGGCCTTAAAGTACTTACATGTAGTAAGTCGCCATTAAGGTAGTTGTCTCATGTGTTTATGAGAACTCCTAAGTGGTTTACCGGGAAAATACGAGTCAGTTGGAGAATTTAATGTCATATCGGCACGTTGACCATAGTAGCACAATGGTAGTGCGGCTGGACGGAAACCAGAAGATCCGTGGTTCAAATCCCGGCTATGGCATTGGATTTTTTTTATAGTCTGACTCTACGTTTCCATAAATATTCTTTGTCATAAATTGCAGATAGCAGCAAACTACGATTAGAAATTCAAGCTTCTTAGCGAATTTCATCAGATATAAAACTTTCTCCGCCTGAATCACTCATTTTGACATACAGTTTGTGTTATTTTTGCATCACTACAGTTACGATTCTACACCAGGTAAAAGCACCGAATTTAAATATTTTATAATACAATTTTTTAAATGTTTTTGTAATTCATAATTCAATTTTTTCGTAGGCAACTGATAAAATTACATATGAGACCAACAAAGTTTGACGTTTATCATGCTCTTGAAATTTAAGACCTAGGCGCTAAATTTTTTCCTTCGCTAATAAACATCAACTTATTTCGCAAGTCCCGTTAATAGCTATCTCCATACAGGACGAGAAGCAAGTGAAGAAAAACACTTGATCTGTTGCACTCATGACTTTCTCTCTACTCCTGAACAAACTCGGTAGGCCCGCGTCGATAGCATAGATGGTAGCATGTCTGCCTCTCACGTTCAAGAGGTCCCAAATTCGAATCTCGGTCAGAGTGAGTTACCTGGATAAGGTTTTATCCGGGGTTCTCCCTTATCCTGAAAGATGAGTACTTCTTGTTAATCGAAATAAACATATGTGGAAGCGATATTATAACTTGAAAAATCCAATGCCGTGGCCGGGATTTGAACCAAGGATCTCCTGATTTCCGTCCAGTCGCTCTAACTCATTGAGCTACCATGGCCAACTTGCCGTCCTGATATTAAATTCTCCAGTTGAGTCGTATATTTCCCCGTTAGACCACTAGGGGCTCACGCATTCGAGATACACCGTTTGTGGTGACTTAGTATCGCAAGTACTTGAGTCCCAGGCTTCATCATTTAACTCTTATTATTTTAGTTAATTGATGGAAATTAATCATTTCTTCACACTAGCCGTATATAGGCCAAAGTCTTTGATAGTCAACATGAAAAATTCAATTCCATGGCCAGGATTTGAACCACGGATCTCTTGGTTTCCGTCCAATTGCTCTAACCCACTGACTACCATATCCAACTTGCCGTCACGACACTAAATTCTCCATTTGTCTCGTATATTTCCCCGGTAGACCACTAGGCAAGTCTCTCTCTCTCTCTCTCTCTCTCTCTCTCTCTCTCTCTCTCTCTCTCTCTCTCTCTCTATATATATATATATATATATATATATATATATATATATATATATATATATAATACGGGAAAACAAAAGGCTTAAGGAACATCTTTTAAGAGCTGATGTGCATTTACAATTCCTTTCTCTTTATGTAGACGAGAGAAAGAGAGAGGGGAGAAGAGGAATAATAAGAAGACGAAGTAAAGAAGGTAAGGAAGGAGAAAACCATAACTTTCTGTTTAAGAAAAGTATAAGTAGTTGAAAATTCAAACAGAAGACAAAAATATCTTGGGAATAGCTCCATAAAAATGCAGTTGATATTAATTATATGCCTTAATGTGCTCTACATTTTTTGTGTAGGTGGCAAGACTGCATTTACTTACATTTACCATTTATGTAAAAGTCGTTAATAATGAATACTGCAAAGGCTATCTCTATAAAGTTAGAGGTATACACTCCATTTACCATGAAAATATCTAAAACACACGCTATTTTAATCTGTTTCTGAGAAAACGAAAAGTTTGAAGCATATATCTATGCAGATAGCAGTTTGAAATGGGGACATTTGCTTGAATTTGTTCTTATATTTGAATATGCCAAATTAAAATAAGAAGTTTTTTATTCAACCGATATTTCATTCTTGAGTTATGCGTTCACAGACAAACGCACGCATACACACATACAAATCTCTTTTTTGAATACAATGTACTTTATTCACGAAGTGTCAAAACATGTATTTCTGCGCAAATCTAGGTATTGAGTTTTTAGTTCGAACAACAAACTGTGTCTCTAATGGAGAAAGTAAACAATGCAGAGCTTTGAACAATTTAAACCAATAACAATGGAAACTTCGGAGGAGGCTCATTGGAAAAAGTGAAAATAAAAGGTGTGTTTTATGTTTTACTTTGCAATGATCATCTTAAATTTACGAAATTTCAATCATAATCGTAGGCCATAATTAAAAATCGATTTTTAAGTAATTCGGGGGGATGAGGATTTCATTCAAAATGTTTCAATTTATAATTCAGAATACGTAAAACAGCATTATGTCAGCATCTCCATAGGGGAGGGAATCTGTCCCCTTCAGCTGCCCTGGTGCGGGCGCTACGGACCCCTAGCACTCGTGGTACCTCCGACGTTACTAGAGGAACCTCGGGCCGAACATTCGAGCCCCTCCCTGAAAGGGAGTTGTTCGGATTGGGTTGGACAAGAGGGGGCAGTGGTTCCCGATACCCGTGGGAGATCGGGTACGTCTCCGGACGGGGTTGAGGGAACCATATACTCCCGCATACTAGCCAGCATAGCTAGTAGAAGGTGTGCTAGATCACCAGGCGGCTCAACCGAGGTTAATCGGTAGTCTTCCCCTTTGGGGTTGGCGCGCGTAACTGGCGTATCCACTTCCATCCCGTCTTGTGTCCATCAGACCAGATTGGGGGGGGGGCCTTGTTAGTCTCTAGGTCTTGCCCTATGGAAAGCCCCACGGAGGCACTGGGCGTCCTTTTGGGAGAGCTCAGTAACTCCCTGGTCATTAGAGGGGAGGTCGGTCTTCACTTTGTGTGGATTGCTCTGGTAAATACCCACGAGCTTATATGCTTATATATTATGTCAGCATCTATGTTTTGAGCACGTTATACTCTAAGCGGTTTGACTAATTTGGACAAAACTTTGTACAGCTTAATAAGACTGACTTTTAAAATCATTGTTAATTCTAATTTTCAACTAATTTAAAACATATTCTGGTTAATCCTTCTGGACAAAACTTCTACAGTTACATATAGGTAGACACCCCAAAATAATGGGCTGCTTGTAATTTTAAGGCCCGTCATAGCTCTAATCAGCTTCAAATTTTAAGGATCTGCATAATTTTTGGAAATCTATGCTTTAGGATCCAGTATTACTTTTCCTTGCAGATAAGTAGAAAAATTATTCTTAACAGGTTAACACCAGAAAATTTATTCGGCAGTGTTTTGTTTCCATTGTTAACTACATTACGAGAAAGATATTAAGTAGTGCTGCTTGGTTATCAACACATGTCCTTCATTAACTTTAATGAAATTGGCTAAAACCAAAACACAATTGCTTAATTTTGATGAAATGTTTAAGATATACAACGTTTTTAACTTATACGTTTACTTATTATGCACTTAATGTAAAAACCAAACAGATACACTTTTATAGCTCTCTGATATAAACAAGTCCAGGTGCGTATGAAAATATTAATTCAAAGCAAATATAGATATTTTCTTTTAATTTCAGGTTAAGGAAAAGTTTAAATATTTAATAAACAAGACTAATAACTAGAGCTCGGAAATTTAGCTAAAACTACAACGGTGACGCTACCTGCGTCTCGTAAACACAGGGAGGGATTGAGTACCATGCAGTCGCGCAGGTACTCATACAACAAAGGTCACTGCTATTCTATCAGACGTAGTCACACGGCGGAAACAGTGTCATTCATAAAATATATTGCACATTTATTCATAAATTATGCAAAACAAGCTTATATGTTTTAGGTATATAAATGTAAAAAACAATTAATATTTACAATGTGCACAGTAAATAAAAAGCTAATTTGTTGTACAATACTACATTATGTCTCTGCATATGCATTAAGCCTCAGTATACCAACAATTACATGCGCTGCAGTCCGTTTCGTCTAGGGAACCCATATTCCATTGCTGGACACAGAGTTTCTCTTATCTTGAAGTTTGTCTTCGTAGCACAGCTTCAAGTATTCCTTGCGCTTTGTGGACACTGATGACAATATTTTTCCTGTACATTTTTCTTAAAAGTGCTTGAAATATCCATTTTCTAATTTCTATAAAGGTATGTCTGCTCCCACCATCAGGTTGTCTGCATTAATGCTAAACGGTGAAGACACATTTTCCTCACTCTTTCTCTGTCTACCAACAGCACGAGTTGATGACTAACTCAGTTGAACTATATCTCGTGCACAACTAACTTCATAACATACCATATTGCTCTCATATATCCAATAAAAGGAAATAAAAACGATGTATGTACAATGGTGGACGAGGGACCATAGTAGCTATGTATGAGAAGTGCGTATGCCTCGTAGAGGGTCACGGGTTCGAGTCCCGCCTTGGACATGGGTGTGCTGTGTATGAGTGTACCACTAGAGAAAAACATATCCCTTCGATGGCCAAATGAGTTCTTCCTCAAAGGCAATACAAAAGGTAAAGGTGGGTATGATGTTACTTACTTAGACCGCAGCTGCAGCAAATTAACTTCAGGTTGTATTAAAACTTTAATAGGATAAGCATGTTAAACGTGAATTTAAAGAAACAAAATAATGATTAGACTTGTTTTAGTCTTTTACATTACGACGGAAAGCGTGGAAAACTTCTGCTGAAACAAGTAATCACTATTCAGCTAATATTACAATTTGTCGTTCTCTTTTGTATATTATTTATTGACATACATACACCTTCCATTCCAATATTTATTTTTGAAACAAAAATACAGCGTATATATAAATGAACATCGGGGTTTTAACTCTTTATAATATTTATTACATTAAACTTACAGTTATAAATGATATGTCAAATGAAAAAACAACTCAGTTTGGTTTGTTTGCACCAGTGCGCATGTGCGTGGGATGTTTCTGCCGCAATCCGCTAGACAGCGGTAGTAGCAAAGATGGGGACTAGTACACAGCGTTTGGTGTTTCGCAGTTTGCAAAGACCGAATCTGTAGTTACTGTGCAACCTGCGTTCCGTATTAATTTCAGTTGTGATCCTCCTAGTGATAATAACATACGTAGATGGTATCATCAGTTTGAAGATACCGGCTACCTTTGTAAAGGGATGAGCACGGGACGACCAAGAGTAACTGAAGAGACTGTTGAGGGAGTGAGAGAGTCGCTCACTCTTAGCCCAAAGAAATCAGTCTGGAAGGCTAGTCGTGAATAACAAGTCTCTGTGTCGACTGTTTGGAAAGTTCTAAGAAAATATTTACGGCTACGTACTTATCGTTTACAGTTATTACAGGCTCTAAAGCCGACAGACCACGGATTACGTGCCAACTTCGCAAACGACATGCTTCATGACGAAGATGATTTTATGGATCGTGTTGTCTTCAGTGATGAATCGACCTTTCACCTTAGTGGACAGGTTAACACTCATAATGTGCGCATCTGGGGCTCAGAAAATCCTCACTAGATGGTACAAATGCAACGAGATTCCCCTAAAGTGAGTGTTTTTTGTGCCGTATCTTAGGGACCTTTATTTTTTGGTGGATCTACTGTAACTGGCACTTCTTACCTTGATACACTACAGCAGTGGCTCTTCCCTCAGTTGGAAAAAAATGAGCCAGATCATTTCATTTTCCAGCAAGATGGTGCGTCACCTCACTGGCATAACGAAGTACGCGATTGGTTGATCGTCACTGTACCCGAGCGCTGGATAGGCCGCTAGGGCCTCAATGAGAGGGCTTGCTATGCATGGCCTCCACGTTCTCCTGACCTAACGCCATGCGATTTTTACCTTTGAAGCTTCATCAAGGATTGTGTGTTCGTGCCTCTGTTACCAGCTAACTTCCCTGAATTATGAAACCGGATTGAAGCAGCTGCTGCTACAATTACTGAATACACACTTATCAACGTTGGGAGGAACTTGGCTATAGACTTGATGTGCGCCATGTGTCAAACGCTAGAACATTTATAAGATTCTTGGAAAACTGTTTGAGTTGCTTTTTTATGTGACATATTTATAACTGTAAATTGAATGTAATAAATATACACCCTGTATATTGGCGTCATGAAAAGCGTTAGTGTGTACATTATGGGGTAACTTGCATTCATAGCACATGTACAGAAGGGCAAGAAAGCGATCCAACCTCCATCATTGACAGTTGATACAAAGGAGCAATCATAACAATGATGCCAATTGGCTTATGTACATGTAAATATGAATAAGCGTACCGCGAAGTCCATCTGAGTTGACCCAAGCCACGAACTGGGAATTAAGTTCAGTTGGTTTTTGGATCGTTGCCCCATATCGCGCACGCAATTAGTTCGACCGTGAACACAAGCCACTGATGTGACCAACGGAATTTGTGGCAATGTTTACACTTCCCAGAACGACGTAGAAACAAGGCCATCACGTAGCCAATTCTAGATACATTAAATTGTTAGCGATTATGCAACGGAAAATAGGAATTGAAAGGAATTTGGAGTTTGAAAACCCATTAAAATGCCATACACCAAAGCATTACAGTTATTGAGTGAGATAGTATAACCATATAGAGATAATTTAGAGTCATGACCCAGTTGTCAGAAGACAATAGCTATTTTGAGAAGTTGTTTAAATTACTTAAAGTTGTTAAAAACACTTTTGAGCCACGAACTTTCCTTGAGTAAAATTAAAGAGCTTTTAGCGAGAGTTGGACACAACAGCAAAGTTAAGGAATGTACAAGGATTATGATAAGTTGCCAAGAAATATACGAGGATATTGATAAGACAGGGCTGAGAGTAAGGAGCACTGAAATGAGATTAATGAAATTCTACAAAATGGATAAGACATCATACGTAGCAACGTAAAAAAGAGAAAGGGGAACAAGCAATGACATAATTCACGGTAGGGGAATACAGGTAGTGGCGGTGTGACGTCAGCTACGTCAGCTCTAACCGCCAAATATGCTCCCGAATGAAATGCAGGTCAGTATTGGGTAGGAAAGACAGGAAGCGTATCGGGTATTAATAATATGTACAACTTACACCTTGGGTGTTGTAATATTAATACTGACTGCTTTAATTACACATTTTGTCAGCTTATAAGCAATTAAATGTTGGCTCTGTGCTATGAGAAAATATATAAAACTTTAACACGTAGTTTATCTGAAGGTCGAGCATGTTATAAAGTAAATAAAATAAAACAAAGTAATTTTCTTTGAAAATTAGAGGAGAGCCATTCAGAACAAAATTACGTGGACATCTTCCGACACTGTTTTTCTAATTGGTTGATCAATGTTAGGACGTAATGTTTGGGAAATTTCTAAGCGAAGGCTGCAGGTTAGATTCGGATCCGACAAGGTACTTCGGGATTTGGACTAAGCTAATTTTACAACAGAAAAAAGAAATTGTTCGCACACATATGGCGAGTCAAACTTACACAATGTCCGTGCGGTAAGTGAATACAACATCCAAATCTAGTTTGGGGGACATTCTTGTAAAAATCAGCCAAGTCTTTCTTGTCTGTATATTTGTCCTTTAATAAATCGTCACATTGTAAATTTAACAGTTCCATTTGATACGTGACAGCTACATTGTAGTCATGGAGTGCGCTGCTTGTTAATCACAAAATAAGCGACTTCTGAAAATGTGGATGATCGGTATGTTAGTTGTATTAAGGCTGTCTGAATTGCTTTTATCTCCCAAAAGACATTTTGGAGAAAATCAAAATTTTCTAAGCATTATCTACGTTGGGGTACGGGATTTTCTTCAAAATCTTCCTTTTGCATACTTGGAAGACGGAAAACTTATATTAAATCCAAAATTGGTTTCTACCCGACTTTTCTTTTTGAGTTACCTATGTTGTTTAGAACGCATATGCACCAACACTCCACGTTTTCTGAAAATGTTCCCTTTTTCGGATTGAAAAGATTTCAAAACACTTATTCTCAGTGCAAATTTGGTATCGAATATTTTGGTGAACCACAGTTCCTACTCTATATAGTGAAAGTATTGAATAAAATGATTTTAGGCGGGTTTTAGGTAAGACGTTTAAGATAACTTCTATGGAATGCGATCCGGGAAGTTAAGAGACGTTGAAAGTAGTATGTTAATAGGAGAACGAGGACTGTAGGATTTGGTTATATTCCAGAATTTGATATCGGAGGTCTTGAAAACAAAATTATAGGACCAATCACAATAGACTCTAACGCTTAAATAGCTTAGTGCAAATAGTTAAAGTACTTTATTACTAATGGGGAATGAAAATGCTCCAAAATTGCTGTACTATTTTCACTATGTTGGAATATTTATTTTAATATCTAAAAGAGCTATATTTGAATTATGATTATAAATATTTTAAATGAATATATGTTTGTGCAGGACAAAATGGATGTGTATCATGTATATTCTTTTTCTATTGAAATAGTTCGGAAAAGCTGATTTATTATTAAAAGCCAACAATTTTACCGCATATTAATCCATCGGGATGCAAACCTTACTGTCAGAATTTATGCAGCAGCTGTAAGTTTCTGTGTAGTTGTTTTGAAATAAGTGCCGTTAGTTTCTTGTATAGCTTTTAATGAATGCGAATAAATTAGATATTTATTAAAAGTAAATCCATAGAAACTTTTCTCTATGGATTATTCATTTAAAACGAAAAGAAGCTTGAAAATAACGCTATTATAGTAAAAAACTTGTGTTCGAAAAATTTATAAATTATCAAAACAAATCGAAAAAGGAACACTTCCAACATGAACATTAATCACTGCTTTATCTGTAAGAAAACAACTGCCTATCTTGACAATCTTACGGTTCTCATCAGCTTTAAGCACGACACTTACCCAAGAGTCGCCAAATGCCATAAATCATTTTAATGACCACCTTCATCTATTCTAATGTAGCGGAAACGGAAATGTCGGACTGAATATACCGGATATATTAAATAGTTTTATCTTTTAAAATAATTACTAATATCTTAAAGGCGCCGTAACGAACAGCAGACGGACGCTAGAGTTTTGTTCCCTGACGTCAATTGTGAGTTTATGGTTTAGTTGATTCGTATCTGTTGAAGGAACTGCACGGTAATGCTTTCCTCTCCTATTGATAAACTAAAAACTATTATTAGTTGGAAAGAATGGCAATAGATAAACGGTTGGAAATAAAATACTGGATACGAAGCGTTAAAATGAGAGATAAGTTTACTTTGGATGCGCTTTCTTCGTTGATCTACGGATATATTTTTTCTTGGAATAGCTATAAAAACATTAAGTAACGAATGGAATCACAAAGTACTAAATATATTTGGAAGTTGTTCGCCATTAATATCCCGCCTTTAAGTGCAATGACTATATCTGCAGCAATGTGGACATAGCCAGGATTTGAACCACGGATATTGTGGTATCCGTCCAGGCGCTCTAACCATTGAGCTACTATGGCCAACGTGCCGATATGACATTAAATTCTCCAACTGACTCGTGCTTTTCCCGGTAAACCACTTAGGAGTTCTCATAAACACATGAGACAACTACCTTAATGGCGACTTACTATGCTGTAAGTACTTTAAGGCTCGAGCTTTATAGTTCGGAGCACTATTAGGTACAATTAATGGAAATCAATTGTTCTTTCATACTAGCCGTGTGTAGGATGCACTATGGAAGGGTAGAGCCAGACTGAAAAATTCAATTCCATAGCCAGGATTTGAACCACGGAGCTTCTGGAACGGATCCGTGGTTCAAATCCCGCTATGGCACTGAATATTTCAGTGTGACTCTAACCTTTCAAAGTTAGAGATTGTTAGATTGAAGCCTTCTTCAATTGTTGTAACTTGACTACTCTATGAGTAGGTATTATTATTAATTAAACGTTATGTTATATTAATTTTGTGTGTGTAAAGAATTATACTATTCACATTAATATTTTTCTAACGACAAAGTAACTAATGGCTTTGAGTTCAGTTGATTTTTCAATGGCCGCGCCATGGCTGAGTGACTAGACCGCTTGCTCTCACCTAGGCGACCCGGGTTCGATTCCAGGCGACCGGAAAGTGTTATTTGTGTGGACAACATGGCCCTGGGGCGGGTTTTCTCCGGGTTCTCCAGTTTCCCCCACCATCATTCCACCAACTGCTCCATCATTCATCCCAGACGTTGGGCGACTGCCCAACCCAGATCTCTTCTATCTTCTTCGGCTTCCTCGCTCTGACTCCTAACACGAGCATTGGTGAGAAAGGGAGATATAAAAGAAATACTGTTACGAAATTTATTAACTAAAACCGACAGAAGTGACATTATCCGAGTGATATTCGTTCCCCAATTCCCAATTTGATTTGAATCCACTATATATGTACATATACCTACATAACCTCAAAACTGTGTATGGCAAATCAAATTACTTTATTTTTAACAAATAAAATATACAAAGTGCTTTGTAAATTTGTTTATGGAACTTCCATTCCAGAGGTCTCAAGTTCGAATATCGATTACAGTGAGTTTATCCGGATATATGTGTAGTTTATAAAGCCTGAAAAAGATATCCTGAAAAAAAAGTCAGATAATTCTACGAGAAGCGTTCAAGTTATAGCACCTCCAATTTTTTTCAGGACTGGGATCACCTAGGAACTTCTGTTAAAAAAAATAGTGAATGAGGTGGCAGCAGAGTATAGTGCATAGAACTCTATTGACAGCGACGAGTTACGACTGTTTTTTATACTTAAAATGGCGACGTTTTCATTGCAAGAACAACGTGTAATCATTCGTTTTCTCCATTTTCGTGGTATGACACCTATTGAAATTCAGCGCCAATTGATTGAGGCATGTGGTGATGATATCATGGATGTGTCTAATGTGTGTTCCTGGGTGCGACAGTTCAATGAAGGCACAACATCGTGTGACAACAAACCAAGACAGTCACGGCCTCGCACCAGCCGGTCTGACGACATGATCCAGCGAGTGGAGAACGTTGTTTCGGAGTATTGCCGATTGAGCATTTTAAGAACTTTATACAGGATTGTGTGCACAGATCCCACTGAAATGCCAATTTTGGAGGCGATGTCTGCAACTGTCTTGATTTCTATTCATCAGAATTAACTTAAAATATGTATTTCTACAAAATACTATGGCACACTATATTATCATTATAATGGCTATAAAATTCTGAAGTTTAACAAACAAAAGTGTGAAACTTCTTATTTTAAAGTGCCAAAAATCATCACCCTTGATGATTCGTAAGTAAACACAAAGAGGTAAAACGGCAGTTTATGGACATATTCGCAGCTGTTCCTGTGCCTTACCGTTCAAAGGTTCACAACTTCGAGAAACACAGTCTATTCAAAATTAAGTTCTGTGGTCTTCCAAAATCTAAATTACATCAGAGAAAAGTTAGAGCGAAGTTAAGGAAACTTCCGGGAAAGTTTGGACAGGGTTCAGGAATTTCACGAACTTTGGCTTAGAAAGCTCTAAATTTTGAAAATTAGTTTTGTAGTCCCGAAATTGCAACCACGCAAGATTGTGAATAGAGTTAACTTCTTCAATTTGTTGTTGAATAGTGTTAATGCTGGCTCAATTGGTCCGCGTTTATTTTTTTTTAACGCACGAAATATGGTTTTGTTTACATGCTATCAATTAATGATTGTTAATGCAAGTTTTATCAAAAGGGGTGAAGTATAAGTAGCGGCATAAGAATATTATTTCCAACGTCTGCTATAAGGAAGGCAATGGTTATTGTAGTTATAATTTGTACGAGAAAACTATGCACTTGAACTTAAGGGGGCTATGAATATCCGACTTCGCCGGGAAACAGGTCAACTCTCGAGGCCAATAGAATTCCCGCTGGGTCGACCACGTATCCAAACGAACGTATTGCATAAGGTGTGTGAATATGTTTTTCTGAAAAGCAGCAGGATTAAAGGTTTTGTCAAAATAACAGTGAGCAAACTAATACGCAAATTACCTTTATATTTTGAAATACATTTTAAAATATATAAAAGAACCAGAACTCTGGATTTTTCTCTAAGTATAATTTGAAAACAGAAGATAATACTAAATGTACACTATGAAATATCTCGAGAATTTAAGTGTCACAGCTTACCGAATGCAAACCCCAGCGCTACCGCAATGCAGAGACACACTTAATTCTTTTGTCTCCACGTTACCGCAGTAATTTAATGGCGTCTTTTTTTAAAATCAGTGTATCACACCACAAAATCTTTTTGCAGCAATTTCCTCTCTTAACGCATCATTAATCCAGTTTGGGAACCAAGTGTCAGTATCGTTAAAAAAGAACGTTGCGGTGACAATTTTTTTCTCCAAAACAAAAGAGCAACGCACACGCATTTACGCAAAGGCAGTGAGAATTTCCAGGGATATTCTTGAGTTGAGTACCTCGAAACTCACGCACCAGTGGATACCTGTTTCGTTAACCGCAGGTCCTTTGTCTTTGTCGGACATGGGTGTCGGCAGGATGCATTGTCTCGAGTGTTACCACGTAATACTGTGGCGATAAATATTATTTTTGAGGATACTGTCTTTTGATTCACTTTCCGTACTGTGATGGTGAAAAACTGTATTTACACATTTAAGGCTGCTTAATGTATATATATATATATTTACTAACGCAGATTGAGATGTTTGTAACTAAATTTTAAGTAGGTGTTTAGTTATTTTCCGTTTATTTGTTATTTATTCACGACTTAATTTATGTAGCAGCTCAGAATGAATTGAAAGTTAATTTTTTTTTCATCACAGCCACCAAGGTTAATGTTGGCAATCTTAATGCTGCAACTCTTTGTTCAACAGGTACTATCATTTATTTTTTTGTAGTTACCATTTCTACGATACACTATCGTCCGAAAAAGTATTATTGGACATGCGTTAAGTTTGCGAAGAGGACAATGAGCCCGTTCGGTGGCGCGGATGATTGTTCAAAGGAATGAGGACACTCCGTGAAAATTAGAAGGCTGTTTGGTCTACGGGTCGTTCATTGCATCTAGATAGCTCCGGCAGTATGACGGGTCTGCCACACTGGAACTATTAGCCACATCTCTGTGGTCTGCTTGCAGTCTCCTGTTTCTTTTAATTAGGATCGCCGACTGAGAATTTTCAGATCTTCATGCAGGATTGCGTGCACAGATCCCACGGAAATGCCAATTTTGGAGGCGATGTCAGCAACTTTCTTGATTTTTTGTCTCACAATGTTCTCTCCTTCATTGATATGTCGCACCCGGGAACGCACATTAGACACATCCATGGTACCATCACCACATGCCTCACTCAACTGGCGATGAATTTCAATATGTATCACGGCATGAAAATGCAGAAAACGAATGATTACACGCTGTTCTTGCAATGGAAACGTCACCAGTTTAGGTATCAAAAACAGTCCTAGCTCTCGTCACTGCTACTGGAGTTCCATTCACTGTAGAGTGCTGTCATTTCTGTCATGCATTTACAAAGAGTTTACGTATATTTAGAAAATAAAAAAAACACAAGTTCCTATCTGGTCGCAGTCCTGAAAAGCAAATAGGTGGTGTTATAACTTGAACGCAATTCGTATTTCATTCCTCGAAAACTACCCTTTTCATTTTGTTTCCCTTGCTGGGAGGAGTGACATGTTACTTCATATACCTAACATATATCTAAAAGAAAAAAAAATTTTTAATCTCATTGTTCTATCTGAGGTAAAACTATACTGAAAATGGGCACATGGGTAAATCATTCAGGCTGTACCCAACAGCCATGAGCGGAAATCCTTGTAGCCTGTTCGTCGCTTTAATTCATCAGTTTCTTTTGGGGGATGTTACCTACAATATACCCATGTAGGTTTGGAAGATTTTCCTTGTAGCTGTGACATGTTAGTAGTATAGAATTGAGAGAATCAGCACAGTGTAGATAAGATGTTGAACTCTCCTCTGTGTTAATATATGAGTGATGTAGAATGCTCATTGATTTAGAACTCTCCTATATGAAAATCGAGTTGTAAAAGAAGGGGAGTGTTGGCGTAGTGCCGTTCTCCCCTGTGCAGTGAGATGTTTTTGAGGGTTGGGATGATGATGATGATGATTGTGTGTGTGTGTGTGTGTGTGTGTGATGTGTAATGTGTGATGGGTGGGATGGGTAACGGGGGGGGGGGGGGGGGGGGTTCCGGGGATGTTTGAATTAAATGTGAATTCTTTTCGATGTGTGTGTGTGCTTGAACTCTCATGTATGAATATCGAAGTCTAGGGTTCGATATTGTGATGGGGCGGGGTGGGTAACGGGGGTTCCGGGGATGTTTGAATTAAATGTATTGATAGTAATTCTTCGATGACTGTGCTTGAACTCTCATGTATGAATATCGAGTCTAGGGTTTGATATCTATTACGTTCAGTGCTTCGATGTCTGTGCTTGAACTCTCATGTATGAATATCGAGTGTAGGGTTTGATATCTATTACGTTTAGTGTATGATATATGATGTAGTATCGTTATTCTTTAGATAAAAGAATATCGAGAGAATGATTAGGTATGTTTACTGGGAGAGATTTATGAAAATAAATGTAATAAGACATTCTGGTAAGGGGTGTTCCCTATGCAGAATCTCTCCTTGAGCTATTGTATCCAAGAGCGATGTAAAGGTTAAGAAAAGGTTAAATTCCATTCCCACATCGAGGTACGAGAAAATATAAATCTATTCCACATTGATGAAGTATAAGAATGGAAATGTAAATCTATGTGAGAGGGTCGCATGACAAAGAAATGTCCCCTCTAAGCATGATAAAAGTGGTACATAGCAAATGCAAATAAAAATAAAAGCACTACCCATCTCTTTAAGAATGATAAAAAAAAATTGAGAGAAAAGTATAAGAATGCAAATGTAAAGCTGTTTGAAAGGGGTTTCATGATAAAGGAACGCACCCTCTAAGCACGATAACTTAAAAAGAATATTCCCTCTAAGCATGATAAAAGTGGAACATAACATCGAAAATAAAATAAAAGCACTAACCATCTATTTAAAAATGATTAAGATAACGAGAGAAAAGTATCTCATCTTTAAGTATATATGAGTAATACAAAACTGATCAATCAATATGATAATATATATACGCAACTAGGGATCTATAGTGTAGATATCCTAACTATCCATGGTAAGATATCACCCTCCATATAAAAAATTGTCTAGAAAATCTCCCCTCAGTATTACGAATACTCCACTGAACGTCATCCCTTTTGGTATGTGGGTCAGAGAAAAAAAAGAGTTAATCTCTCCAGACTGGTGACAGGGGTGATCAAAACATTCCTATTGCTGTAGCGAAGTCTAATTTTGTCAAATAACGTTAGGAAAAAAAAGAATATATTTTAAAATTAAACGAATGAATCTATATATTTGTATGAATGATGAAACAATACTATGAATGTGTTAGTATACCAAATGTAAAAAATCAAATGTTCAGAAAAATATATTTTGTACAAGTATGTGTGTGTAAAGAAATGTGTAATTATATCCCCCCTCCAAGATGTAGGGAACGAATCACAGTTAGTGTGCGCACGCAACATGGTGTTTGGGAAGGAGAGATACGGTTGGAGGGGGTGTAAAAAATGATGAATCTATATAAAGTTTAAACTATGATAATAAAGTTACTAGTATTACCTTCTAACTTATAACGTAGTCACAACTACTTTAAACATATAGCGTAATATGTAGACAGTAACACCTCTCCCGGACGGAGGGGGGGGGGGGGCGGAGCAACTGTTAATAAATACCGCGGCACGGATGAGTGAGGAGGCAGTCGATTCTCTGGAAATATGGATCCTACAGGTAAGATAGAAAAGTTGTATATTGTAATTCATTTTTTATCTCTGTTTACGAAGAATGTTGAAGTAATACTGATTCGTGTGTGCTTATATGTATGTTTCAGATCATGAGATGCTACAGCTAAATCAACTAGCTGAAGGTGGAACACATCTTCCCACAAAGAAACTACGTGAATTAGATCAGTCCGTTCAACACATCATTCGATCCGTCAAAACCGTGAAGACTAGATATGGTGAACGGGTCGTCGTCGAAACATCAGATTTCCAAGTCTTCCTCCCGGAGAGATTCAAACATATGACCGCAGCGCAGAAAGATCTACTAAATCGTGGTGACTGCATACTCCAATACCATGGCGAGGAAACACTAGAAAGTGGTTTCAAACGACATAAATTGTATTTTTTAAGCAGCCCGTAATGTCGTCAAAAGGTGATTACAATTATTGAATAAAATTTCATAAAAAAAAGTGATAATGTAGTTACTTGCATGTAAATGTGAAATCGTACATGTTGTATTAGAACTTAAAGTGTTAATTATCGCACGTCATGTAGTATTAGTAATTGAATGTAGTTACTTGCATGTACGTACATGTTCTATTAGAACTTAAAGTGTTAATTATCGCACGTCATGTAGTATTAGTAATTGAGAGTGAACGTTGTAGGGTTAATTTTCATGTGTAATAATTACGTACATGTGAATATCGTAGTTCAGTTACGTTATTTCACATGCATGTTAGTTACGTTTGTTTGTTACACGTAAAAGTAACGTTGTAGGTGAAAAAAGAACGTTAATTTATATGTGTAAAACGTACATGTGAATATCGTAGTTCAGTTACGATATTTTACATCTATATGGTTTACGTTGTGTGTTTTTATCATTTATGTAAGGGAGAGAGCATTACGTAAAACAGTTACATACTATCTGAATATTGTAGTTACGTGATGATAGCAATAATTGTAAAATACATAATCATTATGTAACTATTTTCATATGTAAAAGTTACATGCATGTTACGTTCTACGTAAAGTATAGAGTTTACGTAAAATTGAGATTCATACATGTAAAAGTTATTAACATGTATGTTATTTCTGTTTCCACCTTACATACATGTTAATCAATGTTCCCGTATGTAAAGTTAATCGAATGTTGTAATTGCTTTTTTCAGAAACGACGACAAGATGCTCCGATACTGCCACTGGACAACCCTCGATTCAGCAAGATGAAACCTGTTCGAGCGTGACCCAGGCTGAACGATTACGATGTATTCACAGTGAGTCTGCTTTCAAAAAACGATTAACCACCTACGAAATTCACAACTGTGTTAATATACTTGACCCCGTTATATTCTTAGCAGAATGCAAACCTTTAATTTTGAATGAAATTGATAAGGGCTTAAACATGTATAAATCAGGTCTTAAGATAGGATCCTGTTTATCCTGTCAATATGTCATAATATCACAAGAGAGCGATAATATTCATACATTTAACTTTAACAGTAAACTTGAGGTGATATTGCAATCTACAGATAAATCTATATGGTATGAAGAGAAGATTGTACAACCTATACTAGATCATATGGATAATTTTGAATCGCGTACCAGTTCAAAAGCTTTATACAGTATTGAGAAATTAACAATATATGTGACACAATACGATTCATTGAATGCAGGGATGTATACTGAATTACCCGACTTTATAAAATCGAAGAGAGCTGTTATTAACATTCGTAATACTGATAAATATTGCTTTGCATACTGTCTGTTAGCATCCAAATACCCAGTAGAACGTAACAAGAATCGACCCACCTCCTATAAAAGATATGATTTTCGTAACGAATTTAACTTTGAGAATATAACATTCCCCGTATCATTGAAAGATGTAGAAAAATTCGAGAATCAAAATTCAAATATTTCAATAACGATATACGGTGTTGAAAATAAATCGATTATTCTCTTATATCAACCAAGAGAGATAAAATCACATCATGTTAATCTTTTAATGTATAAAAGACATTATTGTCTGATAACAGACTTGTCACGTTTGCTAGGAAAGCAGCTAACTAAACATAATGGGCGAAAATGGTTATGTAACAATTGTAACTTGTATTTCACATCAGAATCACGTTTAAATAGCCATAAAAAGAGGTGTATGATGAATCAAATTATCAGAATGCCCGAGGCTGGTAAAACTGATCTCGTTGAATTTAACGCATATTCGAAATGTCTAAAAGTTCCATTCGTGGTTTATGCAGACATAGAATGTATCTTACGTAAGGTAGATTCGTGTCAAGATGTATCGAGTAAAAGCTGGACACGTAGCATTCATAAACATGAAGCGTATGCAATTGCATTACATTTGGTCTGTAGTTATGATAAAAATTTAACACGTTTCAAATCATTTGAAGGTCCATATGCAATTGAAAATTTTCTTAAAGAATGAACGTTAATTGCAAATCAGGTCATTAATATATATGCTAATAAAATTGAAATAAGTATGAGAGATGTGGATGAGCTAGAATATCAAAATGCAACACGATGTCACATATGCAAACGTGAATTTCTTAACTCGTGTATAAAGGTTCGTGATCATTGTCATTTGACTGGAAGTTACGTTGGCCCAGCTCATAAGCACTGCAATTTAAATAGGAAAATGCCAGGATTCATACCAATATTCTTTCATTGCTTGTCAAAATACGATGCTCATTTCATAGTAAAGAAACTAGGTTACGATACGGAACCTATCAACTGTATTGCACAAACTTCTGAAAATTACTTATCCTTTAGCAAAAGATATACAAATTCGAATGGAATGAGTATATATCTAAGATTTCTGGATAGCTATCGTTTTTTGGATTCAAAACTTAGTAACCTTTCGGATATGTTAGAAGCAGATGATTTTCATTACACCAATAATATGTACACGAATCCTTTGCATAGACAACTGATGAAACGCAAAGGTGTCTTCCCGTACACGTATGTGGATTCTATAGAAAAATTATACGAGAATAGTCTACCATCCAAACATCAGTTTGATCATGTAAGCGATGAGGATTATAGTCATGCTAGAACGGTATGGAATGAATTCAATGTTAAAAATCTGGGTGAATATTTAAATATATATCTTAAGTGCGATACATTAATACTAACGGACGTGTTTGAACGCTTCCGTGAATTAAGTATCGGTTTGTACGGACTCGACCCGTGTCAGTATTACACACTTCCCGGGTTAGCCTATGATGCAATGTTAAGAACGACTGGTGTACAGATTTCATTATTAACAGATAAGACTATGCTAGATTTCTTCGAAAAAGGAATACGAGGTGGAATTTGCACTGTGTCCAAACGGTATGCAAAGGCGAATAACAGATACATGACTAGCTATGATAACACTCAACCAACTAATTATTTAATGTACGTTGACTGCAATTCTCTATATAGTTATACAATGGAAAATAATAGCTTACCATACACTGATATAAGGTGGCTAACTGATGCTGAAATTAAATCAATAGATTTTATGTCTATTACAAGTGATTCTGACGTGGGATATGTGTTGGAAGTAGACTTTAAATATCCACAGGAACTTCATGATATACAAAATGATTTGCCATTATGCCCTTTGAATGAAATCGCGCCAGGTGATAAGTATACAAAATTGCTAACAACATTGAATGATAAAAATAAATACGTATTACATTATCTCAATTTTCAACAATGTGTTAAACTTGGTTTGATTCCATCGCGTATACATAGAGAAATAGGTTACAAACAATCTAACTGGATAAATCCTTACATTGAACTCAACGTTCGTAAACGTATTGAAGATAAGACGAAATTTGGTCAAAATCTATGGAAGTTAATGAATAATTGTGTTTATGGAAAATTTATAGAGAATGTAAAACGTTATAATTCATTTCATTTAGCTACCAGCTGGAAACGAGCGCGTAAATTGTTAGCTCGACAGACATGTATAAGGTACGTGATTTTTGATGAAAATTTAATAGGTATAGAATTGGTCAGAGATGAAATATTGATGAATAAGCCTATATACATAGGACAAGCAATCCTGGATCTATCCAAACATAAAATGTATGATTTTTATTATGAAATTCTGAAGAAAAAATTGAAAGATGTAACTTTAATCTATACGGACACGGATGCTTTTCTCTTTGAATCTAGCTGCGATATATATGAATTTATTAAAACCAATATACATTTATTCGATACATCGAATTATCCAATGGATAATGTGTATGGTATTCCGTTAGCAAATAAGAAAATTTCAGGATTATTCAAGGATGAGCTAGCCGGTAGAGTGATGACTGAATATGTAGGGCTGAAATCGAAATTATATAGTTATCGATATGATACTGAAGTGATTAAAAAATCAAAAGGTGTAACAAAAGATTCGATGAGATTCATAACCTTTGAACAATATCTCTCATGTATTACACATCCTGACACTATACATCGAAGCATGCAGACATGTTTCAGAAGTTATAAACATGATGTTCATACTATTGAATCTAATAAGATAGCTTTAAGTGGTATCGATACAAAACGATACATTCCCAATAATTCATTTTCAACATTAGCATGGGGACATTATGCTATAGAAAATTGTCAAGTGTAAATTTCTTTTTCTTTTCTCAATAAAGCATAGATTCAACTGAGTTAAAAGGTATTACTAGGCCACGATAATAACATATTACTGTATTTCAAAAAATAAAATAATTGAGTTTCAAGTATAATTGTAAAGTGTGTTACAACTGAGTTAAAAGGTATTACTAGGCACATGATAATAACATATTACTGTATTTCAAAAAACGAAATAATTGAGTTTCAAGTATATTTGTAAAGTGTGTTACTAATTACATGATAATAACATATTTACTTCATTTGAAAGATAACGTGTTGCTTTTTTATGTTTATGTTAGGGGTGAAGGAATATTTTTTCCTATTCATGTCGTTTTGAAATGTTAGATAGCAGAAATCAATGAAATGTTAATTCAACTATAATCATGTATGATTTTTTATTAAAATATATTTACTAATTATATCAAAATGTTATTATCATGTCTCCGTTAAGGGGTGAGGGGAGATTTATATATATCAATGTGAACTAGCATGTACAAAGGCTCTTATTTCAGCTATAATCATGTATGATGTTTGTTTAACGTATATTACTAATTACTTCAAATTGTAATTATCATGTTTACGTTAAGGGTAGGTGAATTTATATATACTCAATGTGAACTAGCATGTACGTTATGTTAAAATCTCTACAATTAAATGTTAATTCAACTATAATCATGTATGATTTTTTTTTAAAGTATAAAAATGTTATTATCATGTTTAAGTTAAGGAGATGTGAATTAGCAGTTACAGAAGATTTTTAAAAAAGTATAAAAATGTTATTATCATGTTTAAGTTAAGGAGATGTGAATTAGCAGTTACAGAAGATGTCAGGAATCAATGTGAACAAAAAAAAAAAAAAATCAAACACAATATATCATTAAAATTATATTTCTTTATTGAGTTGTGTGTTTTTTTTATTTATACAATGTCCACCTCATTAATCCATTCACGGGTAGGAAATCCTAACCATTTCACCAGAATCCTATCACCACGACGTCTGATGATCCTTTCAACTAAATACGTGTCTGGATATTGAGTTTTCTGTAATTCATAACCGTAGAATGCTCCTTCAATCAGTTTACCCTCCAGATCCTCGATGAGATAGGTCAATGTATGTGTCCTTTGCACTGTACGTATCCTAAAGACTTCAACACTCCAATTTGGTAGATAACCTTTCTCCATAACACCTTTATGCTTAGAAATCCTCACGTAGTCACCAACACGATGAAGCCTAGATCTTCGCTTCTCACGCAGACTTCTATCATATTTGTAGACGCTGAGCAGGAGAGAATTATCACGAACTTCTACAGGCTTCATACGAATCGTTCGATGGTAAGTATTATTGTAGGTATGAATAATTCTAGGTAGTATGTTTATCCATTGATATGAGCCTTGAACAATAAATTCCTTATGCAAAATCAGTTTGATCGTTCTTATTAAACGTTCCACTGCAGCAGCCTTAACGTGTGTGAATGTACTGTAATGATTAATATTATTACGATTCATTAGTTCGCGGAAATGTTTATTGTAAAACTCCCTTCCTTTATCAGATTGAACATTCTTCGGAAACGATTCCATTTCATTCAATATCTCCTCCATAGCAGTCGAAACGTTAATACCACTTTTATCACGTAATGGTCGTGCATAAGCCATCTTGGAATAAAAATTGCATGCAAGAAGAATATACTTATAATTCCTATTGTCTCTTGCATAATTAGACATGTCCATAAGATCTATTTGTACTAAATCGTTCATTCCTTTGCTTATGATCTTACGACGTAAAAATCGTCTTCTAGCTGGTGCATGTAACTCGGTTGCAATGCGACGTTTTATCATGCTATAATTTTTTATGTTTTAAGTTCTGTAATAATTTCTTCTATCTCGGGTGAGTGATTCAAATTACCTGCATCCCTCGACGCAACTAATAATCTTAATCTGTTTATTATTTCATTCGGATCATTCCAGTAGACGTAATCTAATTTTCTCTGCGGTACATGTTCTTTCCAACGTAAACCAAATCCAGTTCGATTACTAACAAGGTCACGAATGATATGACGATACTTGAACCCTCGATTTGCTCTTAAACGTCCATCTCTTGAATAACCGTGTCTGTAAACTTGAGTATTCTGTAAGATTTGCGAATACACGTCTAAATCATCATCTGTGTACGATGTCTTGCGAGGTAAACGTTTAAATAATAATTCATATAAGCCTGCTGTGGGTTCATACGTTTCTGTTCCTATCTGAACACCATCAGATTTAAGCACAACTGTCTTGTTACCCAATTTATACTCATTATCCTCGTAACGTATGCCGTAAGTATTGTCCATGTCACTCGAACTAGCAGTTCGAACCTTGTGTAGATACTTTGACACGAGATCAGATCCGTTAGCATCATCTGTAGTTTCGTCGTCGTTGTTGTCTTGGTGTGCTTTCGCTATTACTTTCAATGGTTCGGTTACAGGTTGAAGAACTTCAGACATGACTCGTTGCGTTTCGAATTTCATTCCTTTGAGAGAACGTAACTTTTCTCTTATTGCCCTACTGTGACGGGCAATGGATTCCTTAAGTCTTATAGCTTCAACATCCATATCGAAATGAATGTATAATTAATCAGCTACTGCTAATTTATATGAAACTATCAGTTCTATACTTAATATATGACCATCTTTAGCACGTCCGACTGGCGCTGTAAACGATAGAATATCGCCAGTTTCAACTCTTACAGGATATCTTTCAACTAATCTTCCGTTTATTGCAAACAATGTATCATTTACAGCATGCGGATGTACCGATGATACGATGGAACACGAGAGTACACTTCCATTTCCAGGAACTTTATAGTATTCGAGTCCCGATGTTAACGTATACCTTAAAGAGGGACCTCGAAACGGACGTGTTTGCAATGAAATTATGAGTTGTGCTTTCAATTGTTGTAACATAGTGTTTACAACATTTCTCATTCGTGTTTTCATAGTATGAATATCATTATTTATAGTGATTAGTTTATTATCAAGTTCCGTTTGTCGTGCGGTTAGTTCTTTCACTTCTTTTTCTACAGCTGTAGTAATAGTCTCGCTAGCGGAGGTGATTGTTCTAGTTAACTGACTTTGTAATTCATTCTGTTTCCGTGTAATAGTATCGACAATGTTTGTTATAGTCTCAGTTAAACCCGTTTGCAATTCATTATGTTTCTGTATAAAGAAATGATTAACATAACTCATGGTGACTGCATCACTATCATCTATCGGTTCGGCTAAATCCTTCAATCTCTTCATTCGAAATGATAGAGTTTCATTAGAGTCGTGAATTGGAATCCTATCATCTACATATTTTTTATTAGGAACGTCGTGTTCGTGAAGGGGGTCCAACAGCGTTTTCATTCTTATACCATCTATAATGACATTATTTTCGGAATCACGTTTAAATGCATATTTACTTAAGTACTCCATTAAATTGTTGTATTGGATGTCGAGCGATTTTTGTATGTGATCCCTAAGCATAGCTTCAAACTCGCCCATACGCTGATACGAGGTCTGCTCGCTGAAGATCTGCATTCGATTCTCGACGTCAGCCGTATGCGTATCCACATAACGTTTAGTGGATGCATCGTCACCTTCTTCAGGGTCGTGAATATTGCACAACCGCTTTCCCTTGAATCGATAATTTCCCGATCCATCTCTAGTTATGATATATCGATTGAACACACCCCTAGAGGGTATGATTCTTCGGGATCCGAACCTGTCGATACTCATTGCTTAAGTGATGGATTATTCTATTTATTCATTCTGATAAAGCGATCAAAACCGTGACGGTAGCGTCCCTCGTTCAGTGGATATTCTGGTACTATAACAACAAAGGATCGTTCATCACTCTCCCATATATGTTTACACATATTCTTAAATTCATCATAGGACATATCGGTATTTACATAATCTTCGTATATATGTTTTAAATTGAGATTATCCTGTCTAAAGAATATAATCATATTTGCATTATCTCTAATTAAATGTTTAGGTACTTTAGCATATGATTGTGCTAAATATATAGCATCGACATTACGATGTCTACCCATACTGTAATATGAAGCTATCTTACCCTGTTTTTCATTTATCACATCATCAAATACGAATATCGAATTTTCTCTAGCATCCGACGTTTGAATTACTTTATCACCATCATCGAACGTAAATACACCTATATCGGGTATAGTTTTCAGTAACCTGAGTAAATATCGATATTTAGGTTGTTGCAACGATTTCGAGTATATGTAGAGGTTTTCGAATCTCAGACCATTCTCGTGAATAAGCAGGTTGAGTAAAACGTTCGTTTTTCCAGCATTTGAACTGCCAAGTATGAGCGCTCTAACGTTACTCGGAAACAACGTACCGTGTCGTCCTTTGCGAATGTCATCCTCGAAATCTAACACCTGTATGGGTAGCGTACACTTTTGCTTTACTATCTCCATATCGCGACTAATACTTATAAAGCATAAGTTTTGTCTTTTATTTCGTTCGTGATAAGGGCAATCTATGTCTTTAGTGGATTTAGCCAATCGTCATAGGAATCGTATACTTATAAAGCGCACGTTTTGCCTTTTTTATTTCATAGTGAGACATGCGCTCTACACGTGCACGCAAAGGTTCGGGAATTCTTAATTCCTTGATTAATTCATTACCATTTGAGGCACATTTACCGGGTTATCGTTTCTGCGGTCCCGGAACGAAACTACATAAACGCTTGCAGAGAGGTGACTTACCGGTGAACGGGTTAGATTCAGCGTGTCTCGATCACGATCGGGCTTACGCAGAGAGTACTGATACAGAATCTCGTCGTCTAGCCGATAAGGTGTTGGTAGAGAAAGCTTGGAGACGTGTAAAGTCTGCCGACGCTTCTTTGGGCGAACGACTTGCAGCTCGACTTGTGACTACACTTATGAAGGGTAAATTGGCAGCGGGCGCTGGCATGCGTAAACGTCGCAACAAGAGAGGTGGTTTCTTACCTTTGCTACCACTTTTAGCAGCTCTAGGTGCAGCAGGTGGTCTAGCTGGAGGTGCTGCTCAGATTGCTACGGCTGTCAATAAGAAACGTTCGGATGCAAAACAACTTGCGGAATTAACACGTCACAACGAGCGCATGGAATCTTTGGCTCAGGGCAAAGGTCTTCGCCGTAAGAGACGTCGTAAGGGTAGAGGATTATATCTTCGATCAAAAAACTCGGGGCGAGGCCTATATTTATCCCGGAAAAAGCCCTGAGTGCTAACGAGATCGATTCGTATGCACGACGTCTACGCATTCCACATTTTAGAGGTGTCTACATGATCGATAAACTACCTCCACATCCTCGATACTATGAGAGAATAGTAGTGAATCTGGATACATCAAATAACCCTGGTACACATTGGGTTGCTGTACGTAAGGATGGTGACGTTGCCTACTACTTTGACAGTTTCGGCGATCTGAGACCTCCGGAAGAGATAGAAACGTACCTTTCGGGTGTCAAGCTCCTATATAATACGACGAGATTTCAAGAATTCGATTCTGTGATTTGCGGTCACTTGTGCCTTCAGTTTCTCCTCGATGAGTTACACGATCACCGTGAGTGGTAGTGATACCAGCTTCTCTACATTTCTAAATCCACCATTACATCTGGATCCTAACGGACATTACGAGATAGCTCTATTGAATTTTGAGACTTTTTACTCAATTCCGAATGTGGACGAGAGTAATAATCTATTCCATTACGTTCGCGATGGAAAAGTCGAACGTATAGTAATTCCACCGGGTACTTATGAATTGGATGATATCGCCAGATTGATCAAGGATGCTCTCGACATCGGTGACGACTTTATTCTACGTGCTAATAATAACACCATGAAATCAGAAATTCAATCTCCCTATATTATCGACTTTAGTCGTGAGAGATCTATTGCTTCACTTCTTGGTTTCACCTCTAAACAGAGGGTACCGGCAAACGTGCTGACCGAGTCTAATGATTTGGTTAACATATTCAAAGTCAGCATCATACGTATCGAGTGTAGTCTTGCAACGGGATCTTTCATCAATGGTAAAAGTGGTCATTCTCTGTATGAATTTTTCCCATCGGTACCTCCAGGTTATCATATTTCGCAGGAACCATCAAGTCCTATATATTTACCAATCATCGATACGAATCTCATTGATCATCTCGACATTAGAGTGGTAGACCAGAACGGCGATAAGTTAGATTTCAGGAACGAAACCATCACTGTACGATTGCACATACGTCGTAATGGGTATAAGTTTTAAGAGACGATGCTATATTAAAAAACATCTCTCGAGATTGATCTCTACTCGATCATCGACCCGCAAGCTAATCACATCGTCTAATCGAAGATTTCTCGCTAACTTAGGCTTCAAGGTTCTATGATGGATGTGTTGGACGTGACCGGGATTCCGACCTTTGATGATAAGATCAGTAAGGAGGAAGAACACGTATTCCTACCGTACAATACGTCAGCTCTCGATGTGAACGATGAAATTAGAATTCCATGTCAAGCTGAAGATTTGTACACGCTTCCTAGTAGAAGTTATCTCTACATTGAGGGGACTCTCACTAAACCCGACGGCACCGTTGCCACATCGAAATTGAGTAACAATGCTATGGCATTCCTATTCGATGAGATTCGTCTGGATATGAATGGAACGACTATTGATAGAACTAGGAATCCGGGCATTTCATCAACGATGCGTAACTATGCTGCACTGAATGAACTGGAATCGAATCGTTTACTAAATGCTGGATGGATCTATCCTGGAGGTGTGGTAGACATCGTGAATACATCGAATGGTATCTTCAATGCTAACGTTCCTCTTTCGATGTTGCTGGGTTTCGCCGACGATCACAAGGAGGTCATACTTAATAGCAAGTTTGAACTTATTCTCATTAGATCTAAGGATTCTAATAATTGTATCATTGGAAACGATCCTACAACCATACAACTAACTAGACTCGAATGGAGGATGCCTGTACTTCGACTTTCAGATTCTGAACGAGTTGATAAACTTAAACTCGTCAAATCGGATAAACCTCTACACGTCGCATTTCGAACCTTGGACCTTCACACTCAACCTGCTGTACCTCAAACTAAAGCGTTCACATGGAACATTGCAACCACGACTAAACTTGAAAAACCACGTTTCGTCATAGTCGGTGCACAAGTGGATAGATTGAATCATCTCGCTAAGGATGCTTCTCTATTTGATAATTGTAATATCACCAATCTGAAACTTTATCTCAACAGTGAATCTTACCCCTATCACGATATGAATTTGGATTTCGCCAATTCGAACTTTGCATCTCTGTATGATCAATATTCCAAATTTCAATCATCCTACTATGGAAAGGAGAATTACCCTCTTTTGAAAAGGAACGACTTTCTGAAATATGCACCGCTATTCGTCATCGATTGCTCTCATCAACCTGAGGATACTGTGACGGGGGCAGTGAATGTCAGATTGGAAGTTCAAGCATCGTCAAATTTTCCTGCACAAACTTCATTATTCTGTTTAATTATTCATGATAAATTATTCACTTATAAACCACTAACTCATGTTGTACAATCTATCATATAGGTGTAATAAATAAAACATTACAAATTCAAATTATCTTTTTATTGACTTTAACATACATCTCCAATATCCTCTTCCTTGCACTCCTGCTTTTTGCATCATATGAACATAATGATTTATGAATATCATACAACTGATATAAATTTCTTTCAATATATGGAATTAGTCTTTTAAGTCCATTGAATGCAGTACTATTCAGATTTATACTGCCCACATTTAAACATGTATTCACAAACGTTATTTCTTGCATCTTATTCATGCATAACATTATATTAAATGCATATATTATATTTTCACTGTACGGTGCACATGGATGCTTACCATCTTTCAGATACGTATCCAAAACACACAAATTTGACATTATTACCTCCCAATCCTCTTTTGTAATATACACAAACGTATCGTCATGTGTGTCTTTAATGTAAAGTGATGGGAGTTCATTGTATAATCCTATGTTCACACGAAAGTCAATGCTGATGGAGATGTCGTTATCGTTCATGCACACACTATTTACCATCACTCGCAACTTCCTCCTCTACTTCTTCTGCGAAGGGTGTGAAGGGTTCGAACATCATTATGATGAAACTGTCTTGATCGAACGTCTTCTTGGCTTTGACGATTCTCGGTTTGCAGTTCGTCTTCTTCTTTTTCTTGTCTCCTTTCTTACTGGATCTGCGGACATACACGAACTGTCTCAACATCGTGAATATTTAATACACTTGTTAACGTAAAACTCTTATTATTTTATACTCACTTTTCTATGACTTCCTCCTCGGGTTTCGATGTACCGATATCCTTAAACGGACGATCATTGTACGGACCGCACACATCTTCACCTTGATCCTGTTCGGACTGGCATGCCACATCTTCACTTTGGGCTTTACTGAAATAAACATATTTATCATTAGTTATCTAACACATAACAACACTTTCACGTTAACACACAATTATAATTCTACTTACCCGAGGTACACTTTACAATTCTTTCCGCATTGAGCATAAGATGTGATCGAATCATGATGGGAAGGATTCTTGCAAATCACTTGATGCATCTTTCCATCACACGTTTCATCGTGGTGCTCAACCCAATGCTTTTGCAAATCTTCGAAATTGCGTAGATTCTCCCAGAATCTGGTATCACTTTCAATGATAGGTGTTGTTGTTCCACTCATCTTGACGTTGCGATGTGAAGTGAGAATGCATTCGTTCCCGAGTGAGCAGATGGGTGATGAAACGTGATCATACCTGTCTCCCCCCTCCCCATCCTATCGTCGATTGTACTTAACGGACGGAGGGTTTGTGTGAAGTGAGGACACGTTCGTTCCCGAGCTGGCGGGACAGGGTGAGACCTGTTAATTCGAATTTACTCACATATGCACAAATCTTGAGGAATGACAACACGTCATCACCCTTATACTTCAATGTGGAATAGATTTATATTTTCTCGTACCTCGATGTGGGAATGGAATTTAACCTTTTCTTAACCTTTACATCGCTCTTGGATACAATAGCTCAAGGAGAGATTCTGCATAGGGAACACCCCTTACCAGAATGTCTTATTACATTTATTTTCATAAATCTCTCCCAGTAAACATACCTAATCATTCTCTCGATATTCTTTTATCTAAAGAATAACGATACTACATCATATATCATACACTAAACGTAATAGATATCAAACCCTACACTCGATATTCATACATGAGAGTTCAAGCACAGACATCGAAGCACTGAACGTAATAGATATCAAACCCTAGACTCGATATTCATACATGAGAGTTCAAGCACAGTCATCGAAGAATTACTATCAATACATTTAATTCAAACATCCCCGGAACCCCCGTTACCCACCCCGCCCCATCACAATATCGAACCCTAGACTTCGATATTCATACATGAGAGTTCAAGCACACACACACATCGAAATGAATTCACATTTAATTCAAACATCCCCGGAACCCCCCCCCCCCCCGTTACCCATCCCACCCATCACACATTACACATCACACACACACACACACACACACACAATCATCATCATCATCATCATCATCATCCCAACCCTCAAAAACGTCTCACTGCACAGGGGAGAACGGCACTACGCCAACACTCCCCTTCTTTTACAACTCGATTTTCATATAGGAGAGTTCTAAATCAATGATCATTCTACATCACTCATATATTAACACAGAGGAGAGTTCAACATCTTATCTACACTGTGCTGATTCTCTCAATTCTATACTACTCATGTTGTTGCACATATTGTTATACATTTGCTAAAAGTTGAATAAAAATACTTATAAATAATACCTATATATTCATTATACACTGCAAGGAAAGAAACAAAATATATAAATTATAAGTAATAGCAACTCTACACTTGATCATTGCGTAATTAATTCACTTAATGACTTGCAGTTATTTAAAGAAATTATTGAAAAATTCATTACATTTCAGAGTTTGAATCGCAGTAAAACTCGAGGACTTCATTTTTACAAAAAACTGAAGAGCGCAAAACCATAAGGTTGCCCCATTTCATTTACACCTAAAACCAATAAATTCGGCTTTACGTGAGGTCTATAAAGAAGCGTATAAAGATGCCATAAACCCGTTTTTACACCATTGCCACGCATTTATTTTCTCATAAAACGTATTAAATTCACTGCAAAAGAAAATTTAAAGGGATAATTTAATATTTATTACTCTGCTCCGCTTACCAATTTCTTCAAGCACTTGTATATTCTACAAAATAAAATAACTAAAAGAATTGCATTTTTAAAGAAGAAATGAATTATTGCTGGCACATATCTGAAGTTAAATGGAGCTTTTCACTGCTCGTGCGGAAAAAAAATTGCTCGCAAAGTTTTTCTACCCTGTGGAGAACGACATAACCTGAGCAAGATGCACTTAGGGATAAATTTCCCGGAAGGACAAACGACACCGTAAAAGAATCGGGATAAAAGGGAGAAAATGGACGGGAAGGGGCAGGAATAGCTTTACTAGAGTTACAGGAAGGGTGAATGGTACCGCGCCAAAGACCCGAAGTGACCTCTCTCACACAACATTCTTCCCGTACATTATTCCTCTTTTTATCGACAGCACCTACATCGTAAAACCCATTCGCAAACTAGGAAGTCAACCAACAGTCATCGGGGAATTCCGAAATAATTTATAGCCTTGGCAGTGCATAACTGCGCGTAAACTCTGACTGGAAATTAGTTATTTTTGTTGTTTACCGTTACAACGTATTGTGACTTATTCATGTAATTGAGGTAACGTTTCTACCTCAAGTTGCTTTTTCTATATCAATCATACACCTCATGAACAAATAACGAGAAGGGGCGGGGGATAGAGCTGAACCAGTACACGCACCCCGTTTTTAAGTTGAAACGTTTTAAAGGTCTTACGCCTAGCAATTTCATGGATTTTCCTGTCAGTTAAAACTTTTCTGCAACTATTTTTAACAAATATTATCTATTAATGCAGTAGAAGACTGTATAAGAAGAGCGCGGTCCGAAATACCGCGGATTCTGATTTAACGCGGGTAAAAGTATGTCCCCCTTTAAAAAGTATTATAGTTATTTATTTTACTTTTTTATTTGGAAATTGCGATAAAAAGTCTACAAACACAGGTTCTGCTGTATAATATTCACCACCACTGGTGTTCGTTGACACTGACCGCTACATTCCGCTGCTAAATTATTAATATTTTAAGAGAAAGCATTAACATTTAGGGCAATAAAGTAATCCTTAAACCGAATATTGAGAGAAATGAGCTTTAAATGGGAAAACACTAAAACAAACAGAAAATGCTTAGAGAAAAGCATGGCATTGTTCCTGGAGAAGATTATAAGTCAAACTAAGGAGTGAGTCACTTCCCCTGTGATGCTTCCAATCCACCTCACACCCTGACTCTTGATTCCGCTGCAGTGTGTGCAGAATGTGTGTGCAGGAAGTTGATTCCCTGACATTGTCAGTTATATATCAATTCAGTCCACTAAAGGCTCCATACCTGACATTTCACCATCACTACCACGAACAATAAACAAGCACTCGTGTAAAATGTTATGAAAACTTCTGTAAAACAAACACATCCTAGTTTCGGTATTTGCAGTAAGTAGCTGAGTATCCTCAGAGACCGGCGAGTGAGGGTGAAAGGCGTGATATCCAAGATAAAGTTTACAACCCTTGCTGGTTGGTATAGGCTCATCCACTAGTTCCAAAGGATTTTCCACATGCCAAATTGTTTGGCGATAACTACAACTTGAATCCAAAATCCTTCATTAATGCAAAATGAATATGCAAACATATAACTAAATTTTATGTGGAAAGATGTTCCTTATTTATTATCTCAAAAATCTTGTTTGGGACAAAATAAAAACGAAAGTCATAACCTGAATTTCCATCTATTAGTCTCTGTAACGTCCCTTTCTCCTAATTCAGTACAACTGTAAAAATTTCACCGGAGAAACATCGTGTAATTACTAAAATAGGTAATTTGTATTAACTATAGCAAACTTAAGCCTTTATGAGATACTTTTGCTGTTAGAAATGTTCATTTTTTCGAATGACACACTTGTGAAGGGTCTATTCTATTGTTTCTCATCAGCGCATTCAAGGAGCATGTAATATCAAACTGAACAGATGCCTCTGCGGCATGTGAGAGCCTCTGGTAGTGGTTTCGATTGCTGTCGAATTCTCACTTTAACTTTGGGGCCTTCTTGCTTCTCCTGTGATAGGCAGGGGAATGCTGAAGTGGTTTCACATCTACAGTGACTTATTTTCCATTAATTCCTGTTACATTCCGTTTTCTTTTCATCTTTTACGTGGAAATAAAAATATTTTCTTTGTTAACGACGAATCGCATCAGCACCACCCGTGTGCCAGAATATAATCCCGCAGGGTTCGTTTATATACCAGTATATATACAGACATGGAGTTATAACTTTTAAGTACACTGAAAATCATCGGTCTGGACGGTTTTGAACTCGTAACTTGGGAATTAGTAGGCCAGAGCCTAACCCACTGACCCACCTAGATCAATGCCTCCTTCAGCTGTGCTTTTAGATTTCGTGGCATATGGTGCGCCGGACAGATTTGCTCAAACGAAAGAGTTCTGCACTAGAGGGCTGCTTGGTCAACGGACCGTTCACTGCGCTCTCTAAGCAGCTCCAGCTGTGATACGGGTCTTCGATTCTGGAAGGCGCTGTCGAAGTGAGAAAAATATGTCTGCACAAGCTATATTTGTTATTCGAGTAGAGCACATAGAGTATCAAACTGTAATGAGCAGGAATAACATGACACATTTACCTTCCCCTTTATACATGCTTAGGACTTCTGTATCGATTTTGCTAGATGGATTAGGAGTATTCAAAATTAAAATCATCTAGCTTTTAAATTCGAAATATCTGTAGTAATAGGCGCTTGATTTTATAGTCTATACAGCGTAAAGCTTTATAGGGCACGTGAGATGAACCAATGCGTGCACATGGTGGCTACTCTGTTGACAACTGATGCGACAGAGAGCGGAAGATAGCGAGAGGCAATGAGGAAAGTAACACTTGTCATCTGACAAACTACGCTGGGGAACAAAAAAAAAAAAAAAAAAAAAAAAAAAATAATTTTTGAATGTTTCGAGCACTTCATGAGGCAATTCCTACTAATTTTGGGTTGAGAAAAACAAATATGACAATGATAAATTTTTATTAGCTCTAGTTTCTATGATATACACACGGTAGAAGTATTACATATTAACGGATTGAGAGAAAAGGATACATTTTAATTACATACATGCTAACAACAATGAAAGTGCATTTGATTTTTTAAACTGGTAATTACATTTTAAGAGTTCTGAATTGCTGGAAAAATACTTCGCAGATAGTCGTGTCTGAAGAGAATCATGTGGTGGCCTATTGACTTCGTCATCTTTTAGCTTGCCTCTTGTGATGGAGTTCTGCAGAATCCCTATACAAAGAACTACAGTAATCATTATTTCATTCCAACGGCCCTGGTATCTTTGTTCCACAACAGAAATGTCCTGATGGAATCTCTCCCCATGTTCATCACTAACAGCTCCACAACTAGGAGGGGAAAAGTCTAGATGGGAGAGGAGAAAATGGATCTTAAGGGACATGTTGCATCCGAAGTTACAGTATTTTTGCAGGAGCACTGTCACCAAATGCTTGTAGTTATCTCTTTTGTTGCCTAAAAATCCATGAACAACACCCTTGAAGGCTTCCCTAGCTTCCTTTTCTTTTCCCTCCAACATTTGGTCAAATGCAGAATCCTTTACAAGTCCTCTTATTTGAGGTCCGACAAAAATGCCTTCCTTAACTTTTGCATCACTTAATTTCCAAAATTTCTCTCTGTGTTTTGTTATTCGACAGGTGTGCCAACTCCCCCAAAAATTCCCCCTAATTTAGAATCTTCACTCTAAAAATGAAATGTCACTTTATCTCCAAAGCAAGAGCTAATCTATAATTTTTATGGTGACTTTTTAATTCTGCAGATGGAAATGAATATAAATTCACTATTTTTAAGCCCGAAACATTTTCGTTGTTGCCCAGTGTTATCAGAACATAAACTGACGCAGTAAATAATAATTATGATAACATTATATACGGTAACATTCAATATTAAGATGCACTCCTCTAGTGCAATCGTCTCACTCCTTACTTCCAAAGGTTCAGCATATTCATTGAAATTCTCCTCCGTTTATAATCCTAATTGCCAATTTATTTTTCTGCAATGGCATCTTGCAAATTCAGGAAAGTTTTGTTGTTTTAGTATTACCATCTTCCAAGTGAATGTGCGCTCTTCCACTGCCACTATCTCTGATTAATTCTTCCGCTAAGGACTGCATCTTTTTTTGCTGGTGTTTTGTCTTTTTATTGCGAGTTTTTATACTCCATTTTATAATTAAAGTAACAGCAACTAAAGTGCTCACAGCAATAAAACGGAACCAGCTCCTACCACGTGACAGGTTGTCAGTGTAGTTATAAAATAGATTGTGCTTATGCACTTTGGATAAAAAATGAGCCCATGCATCCACTGGATGAAGAAGCGTTTGCAAAAACTGAGAAGTAGTCATGTACCGCATGTTTAGCGCTATCTGTAGTGCTAAGAGGCAACATCCACCTAGCAACCAGACACATGATTAACGTTTAATAACACTCCGTTCATTTCAGAGATAGCGCACCTTGTCGGTAAAGTCGGGACTTTTGCATGAGAAAGAGACCGGTTTTTTTGTATAGTCGATACCATTAACGAACCCGACTGCCCTCTATTACTTCTCTCTCTCTCTCTCTCTCTCTCTCTCTCTCTCTCTCTCTCTCTCTCTCTCTCTCTCTCTCTCTCTCTCTCTGTTTCGCATAATGCAAAAAGAGCAAAAGAAATGATCCTCCAGATTGAAAACCACCATATGCCTTGACGTAACGTGGCATTAAGCGTTTTTGTTGGCCATCTTGTGCTGTTACGTCATCCATCGGCCATTCACTACTATCCTGTGTGTGGTGGCTGGAGGTGAGTGAGGATCTGGGCCTAAGATAGGGTCCTTCTCAGAGCAAGAGTGTTGCAAGTCTCAAGGTGAATCCCGTCCGAGGTCACAGACAGCCTGGCGATGATGCATGATATAATACTAGCCGCAGCTTTCGCAGTAACGTCGAACTTTGGACTGCATTTGTCAATTTCTGCAATTTTAAAATCATTTAATTTCTATTTTGTAGAAAATTCTTTCTTTCTTTTACTTTCATTTTCATTACAATAACTCAGATGCATACCTTCCATTTGAACATGACAAATTACTTCCCAATATATTACATATTTTATGAAAATTTACTACAAATATTAGACATTTCTTCCAACATGAAACTTGAAGCAGAGTTGCAAATATTTGCGTAGATTTAATTTTTATTTCATTCGGATAAGTTTAGAAATAAATATTATCAGACTAAACATATTTGGCTTGTCAGAAAGAAACCTACAGCTGTAAACAAGCTTATGCACATGAGGCATACTTTCATTTCGTAAAATTGTGGCATATGCTATGCACAAGTTACACTTTACAACTTGAAAAATTCATGAAGGAAGAAAACTCAAAAGAAAACACGATGAAAGATTTTAAATGCATACCGGTTAACCTTTTTAACAACGTTAATATAACTTGCAAAATCTGTGTTGCATCACACAAAATTCTCTAGTTACTATTATTTATTTCTGTATAGCTTCTAGAAACTGTACATGCTAAAGCTTATTTTTATATTAAAATATAGAATTTAAAAATGTTGTACTCTGTATAAAACCGCAATCCTCGGATCCGTTTTATACATTAGATGTCTTTGATTGTTTAACACACTGTTGTGTTTAAATTATTTCTTGGTTCGCATCGCAAGTTCATTCGCAGTCAGAGCTCAGAGGTTCAACAGAATCAGTAACAATGTCCTACCAGGAAATAGTATTCAGTGAGTATAGGATAATGAAGGGTTTTTAACAGTTTTCATCAAGTTTCAGTTAACAAATTAATAAACTTTACTTTCGGTGTCTTTTCCCATGTGAATGAATGCTATTTAACTGGAAATTGTTATTGGAATCATTAAATTAATGGACTTTTAGATACTATTCGCCTGTTGTCTTTTTTGTGGGGGGGGGAGGCAAGTTGACCCCTTTTGTTTGCTTTTAGTGGCCTTTGAAAGGCTCTTCATTCAGTTTATGGCTTCTAAGGAGCCGTAGGAGATTTTCATTATCTTCTGATAAAAATTTCATTAAAATACACAGGTTATGACAAATACAAAAAATTAACCACACAGGTTGTTAATACACTTCCATGGTATAGGTTCTGACTCCAGAATGGAATATCCTTGTTCTCATTCTCCACTCGATTCAGCAGAATTGTGGCTCAAATGAAAATTATTTCGCCATTTTACTCACCGACTCTGCAGACCCGGGTAGTTAAAATGGACATTAAACAGCGTCATTGCAAAAATTGCTGTAGTTTTAACTTATTGCACTTTCAAATGTTATATCTGGATAACAGGTGATAACATGCCTTTTCGCAACATATAAAGGTACAGAAAGCAAATAGCTCATTCACATACGCACGCGCGCGCGCGCGCGCACACACACACACACACACACACACACCTCTCGACTCTAATCAAGGAGGCCCGGATTCGATCCCAGTCATTTTCTTCGGAATCTCCCGTTTCTCCCGCCATCTCATTCCACCGGTTCTCCATCTTCATCTCATGTATTACTCGACAGAGCGTTGAGGCGTATTGACCTTCAGGTGACCAGCACTGCGATCGTCTCTTATCGGGTCTTATCAGGTCGATCAGAAGAGTGAAATATTAGTAACTTGATGACCAGTAGGTTACGAACAAAAATAGAGCAATTGGAAGCTGCGTGTGTTTATATATGTTTTCCCGCATCTGTCGATGTATGACACATTGCTATCCAGAAGACCTGGTTACATCTGAACAGACTATATATACACTGGACACACCGTGTATGTACTATAAGTTGGGTTAAACATCTCTGTGTTGGGAAATCTTCCCGATACGCTTTCTCGCTTTGCCATGTAGTACAGTAAGTTACGAAACACAAATAGAGCGATTGGAAGCTGCGTGTGTCTATATGATATGTTTTCTCGCGCCTACATATGTATGACATATTGCTGTCCAGAAGACATGATTACATCTACACTGGACTCGCCGTGTATGTGCGATAAGCTGAGGTAAACATCTCTGTGTTGCGAATTTTTCCCGATACACTTTCTCGCTTTACCATGTACTATCATCAGTGTTACCACCTGCGGTACCCTATGTAGTAAACGAGGGCTTTAAACGGTATACATTTCATTTAGTTTTACACACACACACACACACACACACACACACACACACACACACACACACACACACACACACACACACAGAGAGAGAGAGAGAGAGGGGGGAGCTAACATTAAATAAATTAGGTGAAAAAAGAAGAATGGCATAATACCTATGTACAGTTTACAGATGACCTGATCGTTTAAATTGAGAAATTTAAACATATAGCAACTATCTTGAAAAGCGCTAATGCTACAGAAAAAATTGATTTAATATGAAGTGTACATTACAATGAATTACAATTTTCTCTGTACATTTCTAGTAAGGTTTTGTCTGTTTCTTATTGTTTGCCCAATAGTACACAAAATGAAGAGTCATTTTGAAGGAACTATGACATAAAACAATCCATTCAGAATAATTTAGGTTAGAAGGATTTTTAGAAATGTCTTCGCGTATAAGAATTACATGGAATATTACTTATCTGGAATTTCATTTCATTTCATTTACGAGTTAGATAGTCTTCTTCTATTCATGCTTATTTTGGAGTAATCGTATTCTGTTTAGCTATGCAATACCTTCCCAAAAGTGCAATATCCATATGTTAGAAGTAGCAATAAGGTTTGTGTCCATAGAATAAAGGATCACAGTGCTTTAAGGTTTTTATACCGATTGAGACATGGGAATGATAATAAAGAAATGAATGGCAGCAAAATTTGTGGAAGTAACAGAATAACCAAAGAAAACCGAGTAAAAGTCCTGCGA
>CM060947.1:210088115-210268115 GCA_030765055.1 Mantis religiosa | reverse complement strand
TATCCTCTTCAGAGTCTCGAAATATAATTGAGAGAGCAAACATTGTGTTAATTTAGAGTTTAAAAATATAAACCAAGGTAAACAATGTAATAATTAAGAAATTAATGAACTAATCGAGATCAATTTCATGAGTAATTGTCACAAAGGGAAAAGTGTCGATATGACCCTAAATTTAGACGCAGGAAAAGAAACGAAACTAAAAACGTCCTTTAATGCTAAATCTATATATTACCTCTTCCGCTTGAAATATTTATGATTATGTATTTGTTACAGGCAGATAAAGAATTTAAAACTGATGGTGAAAGGAACTGCCATAGATTATGTATCAGTTGTTAAAACACAAAAAGCAGTAATACTGGTTCCATTTTCCTTACAGACACAATTTTGTTTAGGAACACAAGCTTTCTTGAATACTGGTATCACAAAGATGCACAAAAAACGTACATGAACAAAGCGCAATAGTAACAAAAACATGAAATAGAAAGTAATAAATTACGTGTTATTGGAGATATAAATCATAACGGAACAGTCTAACCACATAAGTATTATATTAGTGTGGTTTTCTTTTTGGGCGAAAAAGTAATGCTGTATTTACTGTTAAGCTGAAGTGATTACGACATCGTTGCACCCTTTCACTGTGCCATTCATGCAACGTTATTTCGCATCTTGTATTTAACTTCCCCTACCTGTCTTCATCAATCACTGCCAACATATGAAGCACATATGTCCCTGTATCCGCTTCCGAGCTAGGATGCTTTCCTTATGTATACAAAAACGAGTCGGGCAGAGCTAACGCAACTTGTGCAGCATTTTTTGTCAGCTGCTAGCGACATGACAGTCATTTGTTTAAATCTTCGTTTTCCATTTGTGAGCCATTTTAATCACAGTGAGGAAATGTAATGTAACATTTGGATGAAATATCTGCATTTATTTCAGAGATGCTAACTCTTTGTTCTGGATTTAATTAATTTAACTTTGTTAATTAAAATATCCTAAACGGTTTAAACGGTTTCCACACCCGATATAAAAAACCACACACTGGAGATTTTAAACATTAAAATAATGCTTGCTATAAAAGGATATTTGTATTTTGATATTTTTGGTTTTATAAATGATATGCCATGAAGACATTTATAAAAATATTAAATTTAAAAATTTGAGTATTTTAAAAAATTATTCATAAACTTTTCCTAAAAATTAAAGTTAATCGGTCAAACATTTTGATCCAATGAGTATTTTAAGAAGGTAATACAAAAATACTACAAAAACGCTTCAAGAAAGAATTTTAAAGTTGTATTGTGTAAGTACCGTATTCAGATGTGTTTAAAAGCCTATACAGACTTATAATTATTCCCGATATTAGTAAATCAAAGACACTAAATTAATGTATGGTGTAAGTAGAGAATGTATTTCACTTCACCCAGAAAATTGATATCGAGATTTCACGGAAATACGTGCTTTAAGGCCTCTGAAATAGGGAAAAAAAATTGAAATATTATCAGTGGCGAAATGTGTCTCTATGAACAAAATTCACAAGGTAATTGCCAGATATTGGTAATTATATTGAAGTATTAAAGTTCAATAGCTTCCAATGTTGCACCACAGTAACTTTAAAGAAAGTTTTCATCACGAACTACTCTCGCATGGAACATTTTTCAAATTTTTCACTTTCGAAAAAATTACTGAAAAGTTTTTTATTATAATACAACTTATAATAATTACATGGCGAATACAATGCTCAGCTTGAATGTTATGGGATAAGCTGTAAAATCCTATTTTCTTGGAGGAATTTTTTTATAATGTATAACTAGTAAACGATAATTGATTAACAAAACAGCACAGTGCAGAAAATCAAGAAGACTTTAAAATCCGCAATTTAAATATTACAAATAAAGTTTCTATAGCATCATTTCCGGTGCCCGCCTCGGTAGCGTGGTGATAGCTAGTCTGTCTCACGTTCAAGAGTTCCCGAGTTCAAATCTCGGTCAGGGTGAGTTGCCTGCATAAGGTTTTTACGGGGTTTTCCCTTATCTTGAAAGATGAATGTCGGGTAACTCTAAGCTCTATGGAGCATGGGTTCATATGAGCATCATTTCACATATTCCATTGATCGTCTGATATGACGTAAAAAACCATTTCCGAGTTATTATTGTTGGTCTTAATTTTCATCCTTATTTCTTCAGTTCTTTCTCGCGATTTCACTGCTATACAATAACAGTATGCAGGTGCCCGCTTTTAAACATCCGACTATGCATTCGGTTTCCTGTATTCCTGTAATACCTTACAGAAAATGTGGAATAAAACTACTGCGAAGGTTAAGTGATATCAATTAACATGACAAACATAGAAACATGATTTTTTTAAAGAATGATGTGTAGAAATTATATAAAACTAAACGAAAATGGGTAGATTGAATTATATAAATGTAGCATTACTGAAGTCCAAATCGAAGTTGCTCATTACAGCCTTATGTTCCTGTATCAGTACAGGATGCTGAAAAATTTGGTGTTGTCCCATTAAAGTGTTTATATTTTAACGATTCTTAGCAGTCGTTCAACTCTTTTGGGAGGTCGGAAGGTGAGGGGAGGGGAGAGATAGATCCATTTATACGCCACCTTTAACATTTTGGTTTTATCGGTGGCTTTTTATCTTGGAAACAACTGCTCATTGGTAATGATGCTTGCGGCTTTGGGTTGATACTGCTCCTACTTTTGGTAATTATAATAAGCCCACATTTACACAGCTGTTCATATTTCCAGACTCCAGGAAAGACAGAAAATGATCGTCAAAGAAAAGTTCCCACGCTCCAGCTGGGAATCGAACTTGAAATCTCTGAATTTGGAGTCTGTCGCTCTCTTATCATCTGAACTCCTGAAAAATTTATAGCGCATGCCATCAGATCGGAGACGGCAAGATGAAAATGAAAGAATGCTTTGCATAAAATGCCCATAAAAGTTTTTCGTGGCTTAAATAGCCCATTATTAGAATTCTAAAGATTTACAGTGCCTATAAAATGGCAGAGAGGCTGTTCCATTAATTTATAGTTGAGGTACATTTAATTAATAATTATGAGCGAAGCAATTTGAAACATCGTAAAAGTAATTACTTTTGTATTCCTAAACAAAACAGCCGATCGCTGTTATTAATGGCCAAATAATTTTGTATAATAATCATTAATAGTATATTTCAGAAAATGGATAACAAAGGCATATTATATTTTTAAAAGAAAATGTTCGTACATTCTCGAGTAAAATGATGTTCCTTAACCCTTTTTTTTTTGCTGTGATTTACGTCCTCCAGCGTTGTCATATCGGACGATGAATGAAATGGGTGAAATGATGTTCAAATGAGTCCGGTGTCCATGGAGCTTAGAGTTACCCAACATTCGTCTATCAGGATAATGGTAAACCCTAGGAAAAACAGTATCCAGATAACTCACCCTAACCAAGATTCGAACTCGGGACCTGTTGAACGAGAGGCAGACACGCTACCATCTACGCAACCGAGGCGGGCGTTTATTTAATATATTTTTCATAACATTTTGTTCTTTAGTAAATCCAACATTTTGTTTAAACTTTTTTAAAAATTCTTTTGGAAAACTAAATTTTTCCCCTTGAAAATCCGCCAATCGTATTTTGAAATTTAAAATAACAGCTTCACGCAGTTCTTTACAGATCTCAGAATCTGTCTTGGGCATAAATCCATTCTCTTTTCCAAGATTAACTTATCACTAATGCTCAGAAATGAGAGGAGAGGGTAAGGTAGAATGTTCAAATTGCATTGTTATCAGTCCGCTCATTCTCTTTTTGAATTTCGAACAGTAACGTATTCCAAGCTTCTTTGAAAGAAGTCATTCGAATCTTATACTGCGAATCATTTTGGTCAGTTTTGAAAGCCCAGCAGTATTTAAATCAGTCATACATTCTAATTTAACCACATTGTACAAGCCCACTTTCGCTTTCTCTATATGTTTTTACTGGTTTTCATTTTTGTGTATGATGTTTATTCCCTAGATTTCAGTTTTACTCTGATTTTTATGCTTATTTTCAGACATAATCTCAAATTATTCATCTAATGATTCTATAATGTATTATTTGATTTAATGATCGCCTACCAGAAAAGTAATTTATACTTGAGGACAAGAAAAATTTATTGACACTGCCTTGAAGTATAAGAAATAGTTACTATGAGACTTCCTTGACACACATAAATACGCAAGTCATTTTTTTCGCTAGTTAAAATATTTAATTGCATTATTTCAGAAAATACTTGAAGTAGAGTTGTGAACATTAGTAATTATTTCCTTTACTCATATTAAATGTGCTAATTTTTAAGTGAATATTTAAAATTAATACATAGAATTTGCACCAGTAACCTTTAAGAGCAAGAAACAGGTTAATCAGTTCAATTTCGCACCTTCGCATCACTGGACCTGAAAACAATCGTGTTATATTTGTACTTAGCCAATACAGATTTTCACGTAATAAATTGTTTGAAAGGAAATTACTTCTCTCCCCTAAAAGGTAATCTTCTATAGCCCAAGTTTGGGTTGGTGAAAATTGTGCTGAAATATAACTTGTATTTGTTGCCCGCCTGTGAAATGTGGTGATAGCGTGTCTGCTCCACATTTATAGGATTCGGGTTCAAATCCCGGTCATGATGACTTATCTGCATAAGGTTTTTTGATCTTATCTTGAAAGATGAATGTCAGGTAACTAAGTTCTATGGAATCTGGGCACGTTTGATGGGAGAAAAAGTTTGAATCGGAAATTCAGGAGGCAAGACAATAAGATTATTTCTTTGGTTGCTAATCTAAATTATCTAAATTGCAATAGATCATATCCTCTATACAAAAGTTGTTAGGCCAGAATTAGATTGTCATTAGCTAATTTCAGGTGCTATGTAATGTAAAAATGAACATTATGTGCGAGTTAAATCATTATTAAAATATAAAAACATAAGCAATAACCAGTTTAGAGAATTCTGCAGGTATTGCCAAGTTATCTACGCGCAATTCACATGCTAATGCAAATAATTTTAACAAGATCGGCCAAAGACTAGGTAAACACGGCGTGATGAGTATTCTCTGCAAATGTCAATGGCCTTTACATAAGGTGACCGGAAACGTCACCGCATATAGATATCAGTAACATATCAACTTCATTGCCCATCGTCCTGACTTTAATGTTTATAACGAAATCATTAAAAACTTATAGTTGAGTCTTGAGTGGCACCTACAAGCTGTCAAAAGCAAATAGCAGAAAGGTTGTCTGCGCCGAATCCAGAAAAATAAGATTTTTCATGTTGGAAGAACACATTCGACCAAAAACATCGTTTCCATGAACTTACCAGTTTTATACTCTATGTGCGGTGATCAGAAAAGTTAGACAGCCATTACTAGAAGCAAAGTAAATCATCCGGAAGTTATTCCTTCAATCCCAAGCATGTTTTGAAAGATGGATCATGTTTGGCCAAAGGGAACTGGCACCTTCCTGAGCACAAATGTAATGCACCTCTTTTATTTTCATTAAATACCACATTTATAAGGATGATGTACGGCAACGTTTCATGAACTATGTACCAGTGGCCGACTGGTTGCTCCAGAAAACAAACTTTACCCATAAAATGTAAAGAACTGCGCAGAAAAGGCAGGCACCACTCCCTTATTGCCGCTGGTCGCTTCTGAGAAAAACAAACTTGCCTCATATCCGACTCTTCTTTTCTGCTTGTACTCGACTTTCGCCGGAAAAACCGCAAACGCCGGATACTACTCTCAGTTCTTACTCAAACGTGCTGACAATCGGATGATTTGTTGCACAAACTCTGACACCATTTACTGCCAACTCTCAAAGCATTTACTGGACGGTCGTATAGTTGTGGCGAGTTTTCTGTGAACTCCAGTTCAAGTTTTGATACATATATTGGGAGCAGTTTCTTTCCTTCTGCATGCAGCTTTCTCTCCCACATTAGATACCTTTTAAACCTTAGTAACTAGCTGATGTTTGTATGTACAAGTGTACGCAACTTTTATTGGGAATTAGAGGATTCTATGTCTTTCTTTTGTTTTTACTTCTGTTTACTTATCTACTTTCAGTGCGCCAATTTCAAGCCCTATAAAACGTGATACGATATACGCCCTATAAGAAAATGAGTAGACTCTGGAAGTGTATATTTTTCTAAGTCCACATCGTTACCACGGCCGGTTTACAATGGTGACATGAAACGCGTCTCTTTAGCTTCCTACTACTGAATTCTCTCACAATTATAATAATGTTCACACATTGTGTATTGTTTCATAGGTTTCCTACATATTCACATATGAAATCATTCCTTCTTTCGCACACTGTAATGTGTGCGAAAAATTGAGTCCTGTAATTTGACTCTTTTGAGTCTCAGTTACTAAACGTGCACTTGTTGCCGAGCGGTTATAGATAAGTATGTAGGAGGTAGACCCACAAAGATTCGAATCCCAGACATAATTTTGTTTTATTTTTTTATATAAATACGAAATGACTATTACGCACATTGTAATATAACCTCCAATTACTAAGATTTACTCTATTTTATGGCACCTATGTTCACACTTAGAAAACTGAAACAGTCTAAATTATTTTTAAACTAATTGAAATAAATGTTTTATTCCTATATGTAAAATAAAATAAAATTGAAAATTAATTAAGTATCGCATCTGTAAAATCTCTATTTCAACTACCGTCCTCATTCTGCAGGGCATGGATAAGTCCAAATGCCTAGTGAAATTTTTAGAAGAGGGTACTGCGTATTATATGCCAACACCATTCATAACAGATGAATGAGCCCGAGTCTTCACTCAACCAATATTAAGGCAATGTTCTAATAACATTACATTTATTTTGAAAACGATAAGAATATGTTATTTGCGGTTTTAAAAATGAATGTGTTAAAATGTTATTATTTATCTTCTGCGAGGAAAACATAAGGCATAGCTATTAATAACATGAAATATACACATCAAGGATTCGAACTTATGTTGGTCCACTTACGAGACATATGTGTTTTATCGCTCGGCTACCATGCACACGGCCAAGCCGCAAGGCATATCTGTATCCCATAGCTTTGAAATGAAACATATACTGGAAAAATTAATAGTTTCTTACGCTAGCCGTGCGCAGGCCAAAGTACGCAAAGGTAGAGTCGGACTGAAAACTTTACTGTCATAACTGGAATTCATACTTCTGAACTTTTCAGTCTGACTCTACCTTTCAAAGCGTATTCTATGAACGCAGCGTTATAGAATGCTTCCGAAGTTTTCCGAATCGAACTTCGTTTCTGGCAGCTGCTCATTTTTTTCTAAGGTTGTATGTAATTATGTATATGTTATACGTTACTGTGAAATATGCCAAAAACAAAATATTAGACATTCACTAACTTTCTCTATGCATTATCAGTTATTTTTATACAGCTTCCCTGAAACTACTCGTTTTCAAAAGCTTTTTTTTCCTATCGAGATAAATATTTCCAAATATAATTTTTTAAGGTACAAGATGAAAGAGAAATTATGTTCAGGTCTTTAAACATGTTTCCAATGATTTTAAAATTACATATAGGGAAAAACAGCTATTATAATAGAACTTTCAAAAATTGCTAAGTACTGTGCAGGTGAAACCAATATTACTGACCAATAAGAGAAAAATGGTTGATGTCAGAGAAAAAAAAAGTTATTTAAAATAAATTGTTAGTTTTAAAGAGGTCTACATTAGTAAGCTTTGGCCTATTTCAGCGTTTATCAGTTTAGAAAACTATACAAAATTCCTTTGAATGAAGGAACGTCACACGGCACCGCCAGAAAATTAAGGATATTGTCATTTAATTATTTAATTTGCACGGTATTTTAATCGCGTCATTATAGTCATTTTTAGAGTATACAACACAAAGAAATATATAGAATTTAAAAGTTAAAATCTTTGGAAGATAGTGAACTCAATACTAAATTTGCTATTTAAACTCAAAAGCTTATATACGAACATTTGTGTCTAAGTCCAGAATTTTTTAACGATGTGACAGCAAAATTTCCAAAAATATTCAGCTAACAAGAAGTTAGTTTACATGGAAAATATTTAATTTTTGTTTTCTTAAAATTGTTAAATCTTTTGGTTAACATATATGTTTAAAATACTTATGATTATAATCAATCAAAGTTAAACCTTGTAACCTGTTTTCTATTCGTTGCAGATAGGATGCACCTTGACTTTTTTGAAGACCCAGGTCGGGAAGCCAGATGTAACAGGGTTACTTCGTTGAAGTTTGAATTGTTTTTGATGATTGAGTTTGATTAAATAAGAGTCATGAGATAGATATCTTGTTTTCAGGTGTGGTTTCTAGTGAGTTTAGATAAGTCCGATTTCGTAATAAATAATTTAATTGTATAATCTGGATTACATTTTACTCGAACTTTCTTTCCTAGTCAATCATTCCAGGTTACCTCCAACATATCGATAAATCCTTACTTCCTTAATAAAGTTTCCGTTAATTACTTAAAATTTCTCACTTCTGCACGTTCACTCATCACTATCAATATTACGGAATATTCCCTTTTTGAAGATTATTCATTTTCTATTACTGTGCAAAACTTTTCGTCTTTCCACATCAAGCAAGATTATTGATTTTCGTTTTCCTAGCAGCAACCGTTCATCACTTTTTTATATTGTCATTACATGGTTCACTAATAGTCAGACCAGAAAACAAGAATTTCCAACGTACCGTTACAACCTACAATTTTATATGGAGCTTGTGAGGTTCCTTTTATTCTGAATTAACTTGGGATTATGAGTAGAACTAGTAACCTAAGAGGTTCAGAAATACATGAAAATGTAAATCTCGTTAAAGGGCATTTGTTGTAGCATTGGATGTCCAAGACATTCACTGCTATTGCTTTGAAATCCTCAATAATGTATCTATGTATTGTTTTCCTTTGAAATAGGTAACTGGTAACCATTGTTTCCTTATACACCACGAAATGTGTAATAAAACAAATTCTGCAGTTGCTTACCTCAATTGAGATGAAGCAAATAGAAAACAATTGAAAGAATAGTGCGTAGAGAAAGTCAATATATATTTCAAAGTTAAGCTATATCCACGGCTTATTTCATTCAAATGCTTGTGCCGAAATAGAGAAATGTTTTAGATTTTGTTGTAATGACTTTCTGAACCCCGTTTTGAAGCTGTGTGTATGTGAGGAACGTCTCGGTTGTTGTTCCTCAACTAGAAACCTTGACCTTTATGAACTTGTATGCTAACAGTTTTAGGCTTCATCATAATAGCCATCTTTCGAAACGTTATGCAATGAAGAAGCCATCTGATACCGCGGCAGCTACTTAGTGCCTTGTACTCTGAACCCTTCCACGTTCCAATAGAACAAGGCCTTCTATGAAAAGTGCAAAATCATTGCCAGCAGGTAGCACGGAGACAAAGACAACTATGTAGTATCAATAAGCTAACAGGAAAATTATTTATTTGTTACTTGGCTGAGAGGTTTCAACGCCAAAGGCGAAGGGAAGGAACGTTGGGGTTCCTGAAGAGCAATGGTGACAATTCATCCAAGTTAGCTTTTGTCCAAGGAAATTTTAAGCTCCACCTCTTTCATTTTCGTTTGTGCTTAATGACTGTTGGTCTTATGTATCATTTATGAACTGGCAGTACGGAGGATAGACTGGAAAACCCAGAGAAAACCCTCCACAATAAATACCACATGCTAGCCCTGAGATCGAAGTTGTGCCGTCTTAATGAGAGCCAAGCGATCAAAGCTGTCAAGATGTAAATAAAGCTTTAAAAAAAATTATATACCACATCAAGGAAAAAACCGGATTATTTAAATTATTATGAAGATTATATATAATAGGTTCTCTTGTTCTCCAGACTCACACCCAAAACCTATGCTTGTTTTTAGAGTTTGACTTTCCGCTATATACAAATACCATGATATTTCTTTCTATAAAAGCTTCCGCTGCCCTGTCTGCTCATATTGCTATAATAATTAAAAGAACTGCGAAATTTCGAACATAAGCTCAGATTAAAGTACAGTAATATCCGAAGTAATAAGAAAGGAGAAATGCAAGATTTCATTCTGCACCATTATCTAGATACCTATCAGATTTAATTTTTCAAATTAATGAAAGGAAACTTACTAATCACACTACAAAATCTACATTTAATAAAATAGAAAACATAAATTTAAGTTTCATTGAGAACGAAACTGAAATTTAGGTAAACATTAATTCCAAAGTTACAGTTCACGATTTTATTTCTTAAAATTCCGTGAGATTTCTTTATAGCTTTATGAATAGAGAGATAATAAATTTTCGTCAGTGAAGTGCTCACCATTACAGAAGAAGCTACAGCAGTGGTACTTCAATTTTTTTTCTTTATTTTCTCATGAGAATGACATTACTCATGCAGTAACCATCTCGTAATGCTTCATATATTTTTAGGTTTCCTTTTGCCAACATATTTATTCTCGAAACTAGAGACAAATATATGGGATTTATTTTGTGCTGTGCTCATTCAGTGTTATTCAGAAAGGAAGGTCATATTTCAGATGTTATTACAAAGTTAGAAACACAATCCACATATCACTGGAGCGGAATAAACGTTTTAAAAACAAGTATAAAACTTGCATATAATGGTTTTAGCACCTCACAGTTCCCTGTGAACCCATTATTCAACCAGAGGTCATTTCTACTATAGATTCATGGGCACGTTTACACATCGGTTGAAAAGACGATGTGTAAGAACAAATAAAAAATGGACTACACTTTGACGTTTCCGTGCAATAAATGATGTTCTTTTTAAGATAGGTTTATTTAATCTCACCTATCAACAATGGTCTTATAACGACAACTTTAAGATGGTAAAACAAATTTTGTATACAGTTGGTGAGTACAATTAACATTTTAGGAACTATTAGGTTATGTACAGCATAAACATATAAGTTCACATAAACTATACATTCATAAAGAACTGAAGAATAGAATCAACATCGGAATTCCCGAGAGAACCAGCAGATGGCAGGTAGTGGCCAGACGGGAAGCATTCAGGCCACACCTACCCATATCTACCCATATCTTGTAGCGCTAACGAGGGGATGGTTGGAAAAACATCACTAGCCATCTCTTTCCCCTCCCCCTAACGTCTGGAACAGTCGGGATGATTCACTGAACCGCAAGATTTCCAGAAACAGCGATCTTCCTATAAAAGGGCTGCAGTTGGCGAGTCAGTCCAGTTCTTGGCGAGTAGCCGTGAGGACGCCGTGCTAGAGAAGAGACTGCGTACGTGTATAAGAGGAGTTGTACGTAATTGTGAGTGTAGAGTGCATCTGCGACAGATAAACTGGCGAATTATAATTGTGTGCGCTACGTAATTCTGTGTAATCGGCAAGTGTTCCAACTGTAATTCGGTGGAAAATAAGGAACATTTTGAGTTTGTGCAATTGGACTTTTAATGTCACGAACCCACAAAGTCACAATAGATATTGCACAGAACTATGTTGATACTTGTTATGTATTACTTATAAATTATAGCTATTCTCACTTCACAGAATACATCGAAACCGGGTAACACTGAATAGATGTTCATATAATTTATAGTCCTGTAGAAATAAATACAGTGATTGTAGACTCTTCGGTTCATCTAGAAGAGCATGAAGATCTGTTCGCATTTTATGAAGAGTCCTATAGGTTGAGTAGCTGGTACATTCGTTTATATGATTTACTGACAATGGTTGGTTGCATGGTTCACAGTGCGGAGGCCTTTCTCTGGAAAATAGGTAGTCATGTGTGAGCTTTGTATGTCCAATTCTAAGTTTGGAGAGTAATATTTGTTGTTTTCGACTTGTATGTTTATAAACACACTGAGTAGGAGATGTGTTTAGTTTCATTTGTCGGAGTTTGCTATGTACATTGGTTTCTAGCCAATGATGTTTCCATTCTTAAATATTTTCTTTTTCATATGGCTTATAACATCTTCATGTGGAATAAGTATTGGAGGGTATACAGGTGGTTATTTTGTTGCTTCTTTAGCAGTTTCACCGGCCTTTTCATTTATGGCTAGTCCTTGGTGGGATGGTATCGACGTCAACAGTATTTCTTTGTCTTCTGGAAGAAATTTATTGTACAAATTTTGGATGTATTTAATTATCAATTTAGTGGACGACAAATCTTGGAGGGACTGTGACTGGAAGAATGTGAGTAAATAACACATTTTGGGTACATTGCAGATTGTATCACTTCTACGGACGTTTTTATTCACTAGAGAATATTGTGTAGAATTCTGGTAGTTTATATTTGTAATTTCTTGGGATACAACGGCACAGTCATATCCAAACTGAGAATGGGAACCATCAATATAAATTTCCATATACCCAGGATAGTGTGCATTTATATCTTTAAACAGTTTCTAGTACACTGTTCTGTCCACTTGACCTATTTAGACATTTCCAAATTTATATTTGGAACCGAAAGTCTCCATGGAGGAATTTCATTTGTTTCTACTTAGTTCTGCATATTAGCAAGGGGAGTTTTAATCTAAGTTGTTTCAAGTATATGGAACTGTGTATATGGAACTGCAAATATTTGTGATGTTACCTCTGTTGGAATGTATTTGGCTTCAACAAATTTAGATGGATTAATAAACGCAATTGATCTTAACAGGTATGTAAGGCTTAGCTGTTTTCTTCTTACTTCAAGTGGCGGTTCATCTGCTTCAATCTGTAGGCTTTCAATAGAACTTGTGCGATGAGAAATGATGAGTTTGTTAAACATATAGAGGCCATAAAAGTGAGATCTTAAGCCTATTTGACCAAAAGGAAATGCGGCACTGAACACTAAAAATGTAATCAAGAAGCAATTTTTTAATTCGCTTTGTAGCTCCGTAAATTTCAAACTTCTATTTCCATGTCTTCATTTCCATGTCTATATCAATATTACGTGTCTCTAAAAAGATGAAGGCACAGTACTGGTGAATCAAGTATTTGCGTTCCCGTAACAACTTCTAATCAAACAATTTTACACGAGACCATGCCATCATTATCATTGTTGCTGTTACCGTCTTAAATTGACAGTATAGGAGGAAATATGCAACAATCTAAATTAAATTCCCAGTAATTTGTTTTAAAGTGCGGAATATAGTATAAATATGATTACGTACTTCCAGAAGCTTCAAAAACAAGTTTCAGAAAAAAACTTAGTACAACTGTGCTCTCCTGCAGTTGCTTCAGTTATATTTGGAAACTTCTGGACAGATGCTCCAGTATTAACTGTTCAGTAAGTTTGGTTTGGAAGTCACAGATGGTGGATATTCCGCAGAACAATGGCCGAATTAATCACGTGCTGCGACGGACTGACTGCCTTGACCTTCAATGTTACTGCTGCTGCTGCTGATGATGATGATGATGGCCCCGAGCCGCTCTCGACTCTCCTAGACATGCTGGCACCTGGATGGACGTACCGCATTCTTCCCTGGGGCGGTACGGCTTGCTTCTTGCATTCCTGCCGCTCACTCGGCAGCAACTCTTGCGATTTTTACCAGCAAATGGGACACTGAAACAAAGTCCCAGTTTCATCTTCGCATTTGACTTTTCTTATGTTTAGCCATTCTGGTATAAAACTAAGAGAATGTAAGTGAAATTTAGAAGATAAATCGAAAGTAATATCCTCACAATTACAGCAACATACTCCAGGAACATTCATGGTTCCTCCGCCCAGCAGAGCGTATTAAGTTCACGATGTCATGAACTGTAGAATGTCTAAATATTCACAGCAATAATTTACAAAGATGACATTAAAATAAATGGGAATTATGTTTCACAAGAACCCCTTACGACCCAGTAGAGCTTCTTTTGTTCATGCATCGAGGTTTTCCTGGTACCAATACTAAAAGGGTATTAAACGATAGAAAATAACAATGAAGATTTCTAGTCAATACTTGATGGTTTATTGTAACCTGAGAGAAACCAAAACTCCCATAGCCATTTAACCCAAATAAGTTGAACAATTTTCCTGAAAGAATGGACTTTACAATTCATTACTGAATGTTCTCGTCTATTTACTGCTCATTAATTACCAACGGTGCTATCACATTTTAAATTCGAGATTATGGATTTTGCTATCGCTCGGAGCAGGAGGGCCATGATCGTGACGAAGGACAGATGCACAGATAAACCGTAAAATGTCCAAGTGTGAACACTGTGGTTCACTAGTTACCCAATTTTGAAGTAAACTTCAAATAATTTACCGAATGCCATTGATCTCCAAGTTGACTCAGAAGAAAAAGATCTGATATCATTTCAATCACATGTTTTCTCTACTCGCCATCCTTCTTTTCATGCCTATTAAACAATTTTTATACAAAATATTGTGCTCTATCTACTTCCTATTAACCATGAAAAATATGGTACAAATGCCTTTAAATTTACTTGATATAAATCGCATATGTTTACTATTTTAATTCCTTTTACTTACGAAACAATAGATTGGGTTGAAGGAACTTCCTGGAAACGTTCACTACACACCTAAGAAATTTCTAAATTCTGTTCTTTGTCACATCGGGGCTTTTTATAACCCTAGTTTCTTTTTATCTCAGGTCACAAACATGTCGGTGATATATTTCAATGCAGTACCCTCTTTACTATTTGCTCTTAATGCTAGAGAAAGTTAAATGCTAGTACACCCCATTCTACTAGGAAATGAACCATGTAAATGGACTGTAAACAATTAATTTGTAATTTATTTTTAGCCCCAAAAGGCCTTGGGATACTAGGTATATACGAGTAATAACCGCTAAAGATTCTGTTGCAAATGTAACAAATAGATGCTAATCATGGTTACAGATATAGGTAATGAAATATCACTCAATGCATTACATCCTTGCTTTGTAAGAGAAGATTCCAGAGAATATTCATTTATAAATATGAATTTAAGGCAGCTTGAATTTTCTTAAGAGTAGTCTTTGAATTCTTTTTAAGTTTCTATAATTTTACGCATTTCAGAAACTTGAAATTATAGCCAAACATTTATTTTTTCTGTCTCGAGGTGAATGGCAACAAAATATGGTACAGTAAAAGTTTTACCTATTTTATCGTTCTGCAGCACGACAGTTTTATTATAGTCAGTACACTTTTCTCTGCACTATTTTTCAAATCAAACTATAACATGTTGAAAAGAAAAGAAAGATGGCAGGAATACGATGTGCCAGAGAAACTTTTACTCACAGTCTCCTTCGAAGACAGGGCATGACAATGCCAAAACATAAGACAGAAGAAAAAAGAAAAACATTTTATTCAATGCCAAATTGAGTATTTCCATGGGTAGGGGAGATGCACCCAGTAGCGCACAGTGCCCAGTACCGCACGGTGCCAGTATCTCGTAGTTGCCAATAGATAGGAGAAGCTTATGGGGTGTGTCTAGACAAACAACTATCTTTGTCACCAACGGTAATTTTTCCCTCCTCTTTGACCATTGAATCAGAAGTTATTGTTCAGAGAAGTCGTGTAAAGAACTGGAGCTGTGCTGTTTATAACTTGCTGACAATGCTGCTGCCTTGTCCGGTAAAGAACTAGGTAAGTATTTGTACTCATATTATTGGGTATTAAGTAGACTACACAAACACAAAATACAGTGTCGGTTTAAAAGAATCGGGCCGTGCTATGACGTTGTATATACGTACGTGCGAGTTGCTCAGTACCGTACGATTACTTTTATCCCCTGAACTTGCACTGATATTAGATTAATTTTTGTTTATAGGCATTCCTGTTAACATGGAGGCCAAAAAGAAGGGAAATGTGCCTGGGAGTAGCAAAATATATTGCTGAAACATTAACATCGACTCTGTATAACTTGATGTTGCAGGAAAAGGCACAAAAACAGAAGGACATACCAAAAGCAAAGGGACGCAAGACTAACATTAATAAAACTATAAATAGAGAACCTAGCTCTAACTCTGTGCCAACAGAAACTGGAAATAGTGTAGAGCCTTAGAAGACTAAAAGATAATTAAATTTTGGAACCAAAACCAGTGTCGATTGAAGTGTTCTAACAGAGTGTATCATTTGCTTAGAAATCACAGACGAGGCTTGTGTTCAGTGTGTATCGTGCAAGGGTTTGGCACATATTGAATGTACAGGGCAAGAGATTTTTATAGATGTGACCACTGTGTTTAAAAAATGTTTCATTAGTTCTAAGACATTTTTATTTTGTGATAATCTCTAGAGAATGTTTTGAAAAATATATTATCATGTTAACGTGGTCTGTTTTAACTCAAAAAATACAATAATTATAAGAAGCATAATTATCTTGTGATTTATTATGCAGTTCCTTTTCCTTTATTTATAAATATGTATTTATTTACGTCTGTCCGGTACTGGGAAACACTTTTTGAGATGCGCAGTTATCACTAATATTTATTTTAGCTTTTAACAGTCAACATGACTCGCGTTCACATTACTAAAGCTGCTTCTGTATGTTATTAAATTCATAATATCACGCTACTTGTTCTCGATTGCATTTTCTTTGACTTTTGCACAAAAAAAAAAAAAAAAACTTAGGTGTGTGTGCATCTTCCCTACAGCTTCTTATTCATGGGTTTAAACTAGAGATTTTACACCTGCATGTCGGTACATTGTCGTTACAAATTATTCTTTTATCCTACTACACAGCATACACATAGACTAAGGTTACAGATCAGCCCCGGACATTGGTGGGTCACGTAACACACTTTGACACTCTAACGCGTGCATGACGTGTGCAGCTTAAACATTACGTACCTACTTGCATCATTTCACATTTCACAACGGAGCTTGAACCGCGATACTGCAGAGTGAACTTGACAGTAAGTACTTGAAGACAGTCAACGCCTGAATAAAATATTAGATGTTGGAAGAGAGTGCAAATCGTCGTGTCGGCACCGCTAGATTTTGCATTTAAGTTGCCAAACTGCACTACTGTTTCCAAATGACATCAAGAATTTCAACCTTTTCAGCGAAATGCACATTTGAATATAACTTGTCGACGTTTTCTTTAAATACTAAGTAAAATGCATTTTAAAATTAGGGTGACATTGCAACCCAGGTTTTAAACGTACTACAGCGAAACCAACCCGTATCACGTGATTTACTCTACGTGGGGAAGAAATTCTGATGTTTCTGATTGGATAAAGTTAGATATGAACCAATTCCTACTAAACGGAGCTACGACATTCTCTACTGGCTGGAATAGACTTCGTGGTTACCTCATTCTCACGTCCTGGTGTTCGGGAATAAGTTAGTGCATTCATCCTGTAGAACCGTCTAATGAAGAATGAAGGCCATCAATAAAGTAACTGACAGAAGGTTGCATCATCTGACAAATTTGATTTTAAACTTTAACAGTAAAGATTTGAGGTGGGACCTAGAAAGCCCTTTGGCATTTTTGATGCCGGAATAGAATGAAAACCCGGGGCTCATCGGATTGAGTAGGTCTTGCGGAACAGACTCATGTCAAAACCGGACACGCGGTTACGTCACTGTGCTTAGTTCCATTACACGCCACATTTTAAGTCATTTCGGAGCAGTGTGTCAAGGTGATTCCACGCCCACTGTCTTGTGTCGGCGTTTGTGTCTGGTTAATTTGTTCATGTGGGGTTCTGGCAGGTCGGGAGACTTTGACACTGCACTAACAGCTGTTTCGTGGAAAATTACGTTAACCTAGTCTAATAGCTATGAGAACACCCTACTCCATGAAGAAGTTCAGGTGAAGCAGTTAGCATAAAGGAGCGCAAAGTTTTTCATGTTTAAAACAATCGGATGCTTTTCTCCGTTCAGTTTTGTGCAAACCATTCTTATACTCTTGTTATTTTCTGTACTTCATATTAATCGAGGTAAACATTTATATAAATTATCTTATTACATATTTATTTACAAGTACAATGGATACGGAAATACAGTAAACTTAAGCGATGGTAAATCTTTAAACTATGTGAAAGCCTGAAATTCTTTTCTAAATGCATGTGAAGAAGGAAAAATTAATAAGAGAAAATTATATATATTTGAAAAGGCAAACCTCTATGCTAAAAGAGGATTTCTTAAATTATTTATTTACTAAAATGTACTTGATTGTGTTCTAACAAGATCCAATTTTTGTATTCTCTCTCTCTCTCTCTCTCTCTCTCTCTCTCTCTCTCTCTCTCTCTCTCTCTCTCTCTCTCTCTCTCTCTCTCTCTCTCGCTGTTTAATAAATGTTTACGATTTATGCAAATGCCATCCACCATGATGTCATGAAAATTTCGTCGTATTTTAATCAAGAGCGTTACAGATAATCTAAACTTTCAAAGGGTGCTACAGAATAGTTTGGATGGGGGAGGATTTTTTTCTTAATTTTTGTGTTGTATTCTTGGAAGATAGAGAACTTAAAATATTTAGTGTCATTTTTTAGTTATTCTGCTTCGCTCTCCGCTTCTCTTCCTCTTCCTCTCTCTCTCTCTCTCTCTCTCTCTCTCTCTCTCTCTCTCTCTCTCTCTCTCTCTCTCTCTCTCTCTCTCTCTCTCTCTCTCTCTGACACGCAGAGACGCATTCACATGTGCAAATCTTTTTCTAAAATGTATTTTTATTTTATTTTTCCTTTATTTTAATTTTATTTTTTCTTCCTTTTTTTAAAGTTTTTGCGGAACAGTAACCAAATTACAGCGCTCTCAGTGTGGTTGCGCAGGTAACTAATACAACCAGCTTCCCCTGGATATGAACACAGAACCCCGCGTCTTCATGGTTGAATGTGGCATATAAGTATATTTTAAACCGCTGCATAGAGGAGTTTATGAAACGCTATCCAGCATTCAGAGAAGTCCCTCGGAGCGTAAAGTTGTCAAAAATGTCCAGGTACCGTCAAATTGACATACTTTTGTTTGCAACATAAACGTTTTACATTTGATCAGTATAGGAGATAAATGTTTTATTATTCTCACGCTTTATATATATATTATACTGGGCGCTATAAAGTAACTGGTCCCAATCTAAAAGCAATAAATAAAGTTATGACAGAAAGGCCTCAAGCGTACCTTCTCGCAACACAGAGTGTTTAAGGGGAAGAGAAAAAGGAAATATAAGAAAATGGAAACATAAGACTATGTACTAGAGATATTTTCTTGTTTAGACTTGGAAAAAAGCTTTGTACATATTGTAACACTAATTTATTTTTCATTCGTAGAACATGTTCTGCTAATTTTCTGGTTTGTAATGAAGTTACATTGTGAGGAAACTGTGGGTGATAGAAAATAATTGAGATCAAATTGAAATATTTCTATTTGATATTACAGGTTTACAATATGCATACATGTCTTCTATAACAAAAAGTAGATGTTCGTTGTGAAGTAAGGGTTCATTGACTTGTACACTCTTCATGGTATACTTTTATGGCTGCATAATTAGCTTTGCAGTGCACTGAAGTATATAGTTTTTTTAAAAACAGGTAACGTATCTACATACCAGGCAAAATTACACACCTTCATATTACGCGGGCAGACCCACATCTCAAATAGTATATTTACCTACCGGTAGAGGGAGGCCTCAAAGCTGCTGTCAGCACATCAAATACGATCGCGAGCCGCTAGAGGATTCGTATATAAACTCGTTCCATCAGGATTGCTATTGATGACGTCAAATTTTGTGCGGTAAAATTACAGATACAAATGAACACCCTGTATAATTTGAACTTCAGTGGGTATACACCTATCTACAATGTAGAATATCACTCTGTAGAAAGGTAAAGTCTGTTTAGTTAACGCATGTGCAGTTCGGAGTCAAAGGAACCTGAGCCTCCCGCCCACTAATCTCCACACTTCAGAAGTGGAACACTGTCGTTGAGGGCCAATAGTAACCCTGATTTTCTATAAGTGACAGTTGCATGTCTACTCCACGTGGGGTCTCAGTTGCCAAATGTTCCAACTTCCAGTTGATCTGTTTCATTACGTGCAGAAATTCGTTGTGTGTCACAATGTGGAGACCATGGGAGGGAAATGCAGTGGTAAATGCAAATGAAGTAGTAGATAACTTTCAGTCAATTGAAAATAATCAAAGCGAAGACAGTGTGAATAACTGGGCCGAGTTTATATTACTGGGAAAACCTCAAATAAACAAAGTTATAACGGGAACTGTTTCTAAGCAAATTCAAGCCTTTGTTTTGAACACATATAAATAGGTACTAACAAATAATCTTGGTAAGGGGTCATGCAATGAACCTGATACATTCTGGGTATTCACAGAAATATTGTGACGAAAGGAATACCAAAGACGCCGATCAAGTGTGAAAACAAAAGGAAACGTTTCTCTAAAGTAGATAATTTCACATGCGATTTAATTCGTCGAGAAATTTATAGCTTCTATGCAAAAGGGAGAGCTCCCACCTTAGACGAATTGGTTGCACATTTGCATGAAATTTGTGAATTTCCTTATGGGCGCTTCACTTTGCGCCCTCTCCTAAAGGAGCTGGGTTTCAAATACCGCACTTCGAATAAGTTAAGGGTTACTATGGAATCCAGTAGAATTGTAGCTTGGCGATATATATAAACCAAGGAAGTTTCGCAGTAATGGACATAAGATTATTTAGAAGTAACCTCGTACGACACCCATGACGTGTCGAGAAAGGTGGCAAGCTTGCAGAAAGATCTGGCAGAAGAGGGGTCGGGGGTTGTAAAACGATTATAAGGGTTCGTCAAAGACAGAGGCCGACGTGCACACGCGTTAACTATACTTTTTAGTCATAGTAGGTTTTCTACAACAAACTATACAGGTGATTTACTTTAAATGTTTAGAATTTTTTTGCTGCTATTAAATTTCACATAGTTTATGGGATTCATTCGTTGACTTTGCTTAAAATCCTCGGCAACTATATCCAAATTGCAGACGTTGACAGACTTTATTACACTTTATATGTTTACTGCAAATGTTTTACATTTACCACTTATTTCAGTTTTTGAAAGAAAACATCTTATGATTTGACGAGTTTAAAATATTATTATGTGGAAAGTAATGGAAATAAATGTGAAAATCTCTGTTAATAAAACAAACAAAAATATCAACGAAAGGAAAGCATAAGATCTAAAACAATTATAAAGATGGAACAATTTTATGAATTTAGATATTTGAAGTTTAATCCTGGCGAATAAACACACCAATGGTTGATTTAAATTCAGCTTAGGGAAAACAATGAGGAAGGTCATAAAATAACAGTGTAAACTGGCAAAGTTATTTTAATCAAGCGAAGGATGAGATTTTAAAGAAGTAGAATAGGAAGAATAGAAACTAGGAATTGTTGTTAAGATCATTCTAGGGAATGAGTTTGATGGACAGAGAAAAGAGCTAGATAAGACCAGTATTAAGATATCAAGACAATGGTTGAAGGAATTAACCATATCAGAAAAACATGACACAGCGATGTTAGAAGTATGTCTCATGAACGTCTACCATTACTAAGTCCCGGTTTATTCTCCTAAGAGAATATGTGATGTGAGATGGCCAGTTTTATTAAAATATCGTTATTTAAAAATTCTGAGTGAGATTAAACTGAAATGTCCATTTATAATTGCTCCTCGTGAGCTAATGGACACGTAGACTTTCTTGGTATCTAAATACTTTCTCAACCGCTGTCTATATAGCTGAGTAAATTATTGGATTACATCCATAACTTGATATTCTGCGATATCATTAAAGAAAGCATATTTAGAGAAATGTCAAAACGCGTTTGAGTATCCACCCGTTATGAACACCATAAAAATCAAAAGATGATTAGATACCAAAAATTAGTATTTAAAACCAGTATCCTTTAAGGATGCGAGATAGAAGTTTTCAAAAGTCCCTCAGCCCGGCCCACACTCCCAAGTTAGAATCTCGGTCAGGGGAGTTACCTGGATAAGGTTTTTTTCCCGGAATTTTCCCTTATCCTGAAAGACGAATGTCGGGTAACTCTAAGCTCCATGGACCCCGGACTCATTTGAGCACCATTTCCCCATTTCATTCATCGTCCGATATGACTTAACGTTGGAGGTCAATAAAAAAAATAATAAAAAACAGCTCAAACTAGCCATTATGTTGCAACATTTTTATATAATTCTTATTATTTCCCTCAAAACAGTTCTAACTATTTGATTAAATATCACGTTGTTACTACTTTAATTTGAGAAAAAAAAATGCACAATTTGAATTTTGTCTGAATAATCCATGAACTTCCCTTTATTTGACTTAGCTTCGTAAAATTTGGAAAATGGGGACATTTTAACAAACAATTTCGAAATATTCCCTGTTGCAAGATGAAGCTTCACCTAAACGCCTCCTAACAGAATCTTGAAAGGTCTTCCTCCTGTTTCCTTCACTTCAATCACAAGACATGAATAACGAATACATTTGAGGGCGGATTCCGTATTCTGAAACCCTTTTCACGATTCCTAGACAAAATACATAAAGAGTAACGTAGCCAGGATAGAATAAATTTTTAATTGAATGTATGCAAATTTGTCATCTGTAGAGAAATTCGTATAAGTGCAGTACTTTATTTTTTTAATTACGAGGGCGGTTCAATAAAGAATGATCACAATTCTTTTTTGACAACGTACCTTTACTCATCCTCATAATTTTGAATCTCCTTCTCAAAATTGTATCCCCTGAATATGATGCAGTTGTCCCAGCGTTTCCGCCAGTTTTCAAAGACATAATGGAAACTATCTTTGAGAGATCCTTCAAAATCTCCTCCGCAGCCTTCACCACTGCTTCTGATGATGGATAATGCCTCCCACGAAGGCGTTTCTTCAATTTAGGAAATAGAAAAAAGTCTCATGGGATTAATTCCGGACTATTGAGAGGGTTAAGGATGCACTTCACGTTGATTCTTGCAAGATATTCAGCAACAACATTGGCAATATGCGGCCGCGCATTATCGTGGTGTAGCATCCAGCCTGCGTCACGGAAATGTGGTCCTTTGCGCCTGATATAGACTTGCAATGTTTTCAGGACATCCCTGTAGAACTGTACAGTTACTGATGTGTGTGCATGTACAACATGCTGTTAAACCATTCCATGAATATCAAAGAATGAGATGACCATAGCTTTCCCAGCAGAAGCAACCACTTTTGCTTTTTTGGAGGTTGGTGATGAAGAAGATTTCCAAACTGATCTTTGCTGTTTGCTCTCAGGATCAAAATGATGTAGCCAAGTATCATCAGCAGTAATTACGTTTGAAAGAAATTCCGTATCTTTCTCTAACATCAACTTTAACTGCATGCAGATCAGTCTGCAAATGTCATTTTGTTCGGGAATCAACAGTCTTGGAACCTATCGCGCACAAACACGTCTCATGTGTAATGTTTCTGTTACGAACGTGTGGGTGGTACCCAATGAAATGTTCAGTATTTCAGAAAATGATCTTAAGGTAATTCGTCGATCCTCTCTCACAATGGCAGCAGCAGTGTTGATGTTTTCTTCCGTAAGAGCAGTAACTGGAGCACCGGGTCCACCTTCCTTTGAAACTGTCTCCCCTCTTTAAACATTTTAAACCACCTTCGAGCTGTATTGTAGGGAAGAACAGACTCACCATAGGCGTCCTGTAACATTTTATAGGCCTCAACTGCAGATTTGTTGAGAATTTCAAAGCCGCATATAGTTCTCGCGTGTTACCTCCATTTTAGAGGTAGGCGATATTGAACATATCTGAACCTATCTGGTTCTCACAGGAGGGAACCAGGAGTAGCAACAATGAAACTATTACGGTATGTTTGTTTCACATTAAGCTAACAGAATAAAATAAGCCTGAATTTTAGTGCGAAAAATTATGACCGTAAAAAATTATGATCATTCTTTATTGAACAGCCCTCGGAGAATACACACACTTTATATAAAATTATACTTAAAACGAATGAAATAAAAAGTGTCTGGTTGCACCGTTTTCAAACTTTTAGTCTGCTTGACTCCCACCTGGGTTTGATTCTAGGGGCCCGCAAAGTGAGACCTGTGGATCACAGAGCGCTGGGGCTGGTTTACTCCGGGACCTCCGGTTTCCCCCGCCATCATTCCACAATTTCTCCATTATCATCTTTCCTTTCATCCACTTCATCTGTTTCCCTCACTCTTATTCGGAGACCGGGCTGATCACCTATCCTTTGTATTCCTCTCTCTGATCCACAGTTGTGGCTCCCTCACCCGATGCTTAATAAATGACATAAGGGGTAGAGGACCATAAATGAACAAGATTGTGTCTTATATCAAGAGAAGAAGTATAAAAACGCATACAAGTGAGACGACAATCGAATTTTTGCATCGATACCGAATAAGCGCACTAAATGTCAGCAAGCTTCTACTACAACGGAAATGTCACTTTTATCTCAGTCTCCCCTTAACGGAACTTCAGGAAAAAGAAGTTTCACTTAAATTCCTTGCATGTAATACATTCACATTATACGTACACATTAAATATGTTTTACCCGGAAAGAGCTGCTATTTAATTTCGGTTATTCATTTGCATTTTCACGCGTAACACGGCTTGTAAAACACAGGTGGACACAACATTAATCTGAATGATTAATGCCCCACATATTCTGGCACTTTCCTGTTTCAACTAGTAAATTAATATTGAGCAAAAGACATTGGCCGTGCAGCACCTAATTGGGGCAACATGGGTCTGCTTTAAACTGCCTCGCTTTCAGCCAGGAAGTTTTACAGTCGTCGCTTGAACCACGTTCATCGGAAGGATTCGGCAAGCTGGCTGGCTATATGCCAAGCTTCCATAAGAACTGTAACAAGCATAACTCAATAAATTACAGTTGCTAAAGCATTTACATTAAGCATAACCTTGTGGCTAAATTCACTTTCATACACTAAAGGTATGTAATGCTTCTATTAATGGACAACGTAGGAGAACAAATATCGAGAAGGATCCTCATATACGAGTTCTGATTGGAAAAACAGCAATCGATTGCTCATCCAGCAATTGTTTAAGTACAAGTTTTCTTTTTTGCTTCAATTGTTTTCCACTGAAATCCCAAGAAGCTAAATCGGTCGTAAGGAATTTAGTTGTAATCCAAGCATTATTAACACTCTTTGGCAATCAAAAACTTTATTATGGGCACATCACTGCCGGTTACTCGTGTACATCACCTTCGCTCAAATAAGATTCTGCAATATCTGAAATATTTAATAAAAATCATCCGAAAATTCAGAAACAAGGACAAGGACCTTTTTTACTTCTTAAAGGGTTGCAAGATTTATTGCATTCAACAGAGTTGTGGACACTCATAGCCATGGTCGTTAAAGCGTATGTCTCTAGCGTTCCACCGCGAAGAGGGTCGCGGGTTCGAGTCCCACCTTGGGCATGTGTGTTTATGGGTGAAACTACAGAAAACAGATAGGAAAATAAACGGATACAATAAATAAACGGTTAAATAAGGAAAAAATAAGGAAAAGAAAAATATCTATTTGCATACATAGATATATTTTTTAAATTAAAAAAAAAGCAACAGAAAAATCGATTCAATGTTTCACTGAAGTGCTGAATCAAAGTCATCCTTAGAAACAATTTTCTGAAAAATACAAACCAAAAGCCATCTTACCCTCAAGATTTTTAGGAAAATCTTCCAAACTAAATTACCCGTGACAGGAGAATTTATTTGATATTCTCAAAAAATGGTAGAAACGATTGTTAAAAATACCAAATACATTTACATGAAATACAATGCATATGGTAGCGTAGATGGTTATGTGTGTGCCTCAAGGGGTCCCGAGTTCAAATCTCGGTCAGGATGAGTTAATTGGATAAGTTCTTTTTTCCAGGCGTTTCGGTTATCATGTATGACGAATGTCGGATAACTTTAAGCTCTGGGTTCATTTGATCATCATTTCATTCATTCCGTGATGACTTGGAAAACGTAAATTAATATAAAAAGTATGCATGATGTGAACTTTATACCAAGAGCCTCTGTAATCCTCTTATTCGAAGGAATAGTGTCAATTTGTATACTAACAAAAATTACAATGGTTAGAAATAAATTAGTTAAAAAATGTAGATTTTTATAAAACAAATTTATTTAAAATGCCTTTTCCCTTTTTCGGTTTTTCTTCGCAGTGTCAAACATTATCTGTTTAATCTTTTTGCAGTGTCAAACATTTCAGTTTGTTGCTATTGGTCAGACATTTACAATACTTATGCATTTTTTAAAGTGCTGCGAATCTATGGAAAGGATGATGTGATCATGTAGTGTATAAAATTATGGAAACCAAAGCAATGTTAGTTTAAGCTGGTCATATCAAGTTTACTAAGGTCGTTCACTTTCCCATGGCTAATATCAATTGTCTACAATGGATGTTTCCTTTGGTAGGATGTTGTGACTATTTGTTTTGTTATAGAAATACTGAAAGCCTATAAACCAGCAGTGTAAGATGAATATTAAAACAAAAGGAAGGAAATGCATAGAAGATTAGCTTCATAATGATGGAAGGGAAGTCGGGATGAGATGAGATCATTAAGGAAAACCGATGTGTCATTGTAGACGAAATTGCTGTAAACTTGGATAAGAGTAAAATACAGACCAGTATTATGAGCATAATTGTGAAGCAAAAGCAGCAAAACAATGGAGAACATCAAGAAAACTTCGAATAACAAGGATAGATATGCTCGTTAAGGCACGACTGAAGGAATAGGAGGTCTGGGATTCAAATCCCAATCGATTTGTGCTTTCTGACAGTTTTTCCCAGGTTTCTTCCAGTCCTTGTAACTGGTAGGTAAATGCTGGGTAAGTATTTCTGAACGCCTTTCTCCTAAATTTCTTTTCCCAGTTACCATTTCCTTTTATGTACCATCCAGTCCGATTGCCTGTGGTGCCATATGTGGTAGGAACTTAAATAAATGCAAGAAATGAACGCGTTTTATTTGCAGTGCTGGGAAGTAGTTCTTTTGTAAGAGAATGTCCAGGCTTACCAACTTGGTGGGAACAATGTTTCCAAATAAAGGGAGACTATGTTGGAAGATAAATACATGTCTAAAAATGAAAGAGGTTAAATACACGAATAAAATATTCCTCTAATGACTTTCACATTGACTAAATATTTAAGGCAGGAGGATGCATGTCCAAGCGCTTAATGACCCTTGGATTTAAATCAAGCATAAAAGGGAGGCTAGTTTATAAACATTTGTATAACTCTAAATACTCATTCTTTAAAAGTTGTAAATAACAACCAGAAAATGTGTTTAAAAAGATTTGTAAATACTCTAAAAATTTAAATAACAGAGTAATTTATATTTTTTGAGTTAATCTCATGTAATCTTCTCTTGGGGAAAGTCATTTATAGACACTTTAGGCTTTTAATCCAATGTTAACGTTAATTTTTAAATTAATAAAACTGAAGATTTAATTCCTCGGATGTATTTTAGGAGAATTTGAGAGCCTATTCAATAGTGACGTGCTAGGGCTTCTTTGAATTTGTGCGGAAAACTTTGGGAAATTGACAACATCATTTTCTCCCAGGAATAAAAAAAGTATTGCTATCGAGAAGAATGGGGCATATAATTATGCTAACTGAAGAAGCTTTTTAGGAAGAGTGAGTAAACTAATAACAATGATAATAGTAATGATCAGGAAGCTAGACAAAACTTGAACAGGATTCTGGATGAGCAGCAGTGGAAGTAATTATAAATGGAAGATGTTTGAGAGGGGAAGATGAAGATCATAAAGATAAAAACTTCAGAAGGTCAAGCTTTGATATGTCCTTAAACAGAACTTAACTTTTCCCGGTAGAATGTTATTACCATCGCACGAGTTGCACTTGATCCGAACACCGTTAAATCTGACAGGTTTTTCAAAGTTTCCCTCAGTCGTTTCGTAAATATTGCAATTGCCTTTTCCTTTCACAGATAAACGAAACAAAATATCCATCTTTACAATCCCAAAAGCACATGATTAGAATATAAATGTCGTCTACCCAAGTGGGGCTATCTACCAGCGAACTCCTTGAGCAGTGGTACAGAAGGCAACTGTTCAGTTAAGGTTATTTATCCAGAACATATCTAATCAAAATAATAAGGGGATCTACAGTAGCCGTCTTGATATAACCAAAGAACATTTAAGTGAAGTTAAGCTCTCCGCCTAATGACATTTCAATTAAAAAAAAAGCCTCAAACTCCAGCAGCATATTTACTCTCGCTATGCCGCCAGAAACGAGCAGAAGCCAGTTGAAAGATTATTATCTGACTAGTTCAAAGCATTTTCCGTGTTTTGGTCGTCTCCCAAGTTGCGTCATCCACGAAAACTTTAAATGGCTATAATGTAGTACCTACTATTTGGTTTCGTCACATCCTACTGGCTTCCGGCACCTGGAGGATTTATCTTGATGACTACCAACACATGTAGACTACGAGGTATGTTATCACAATACACGTGTTTCTCTGCATACACTGAAAATACTAATGGTTTTATGTTCAACTCGTCAGAAACATATTTTGCTAATTGGCTAGGAATGTTTACAAGGAAACAGAATAATAGCGTTTCTTTCCAAGACAAAGAAGTGCCTATAGCAATAGTTCTGAGCCTGTGAGGCACGAGCCCCATACGAAATACTCCTTAAAGGAGAGACAACACTTGCTTTCTGCTTCTAATCATGAATCTCTAACCGAATATATCAATTATATTCTCCAATCTAATCAATCCACTTCAAATCTGTTTCTGTTTACTGTATTGTTACCAGTTGTCTTATATTTAAACGAAAACAGTACTTAGACGCATCCTCAAAAGGGTTATATTTATATGACTTTCTCTACTCACTCTTGTAAATATTCTTACAAACAATTATTTCATGTACTTCATGTTAATCGAGATATACATATTTGTTTACATATATTATTTACATATTTCCTCATAGCAGCGGAATACAGTATGCTAAATAGTGGTCGTTATGTGACATTCATTTTCTATTTGCATGAGCAGGTGAAAAAAATAAAGAAAGAAAAAGAAGCATGTTAACAATCGGAACTTTATTTTACGCATAAATTCTTTCAAATTTGACAATACTAGGCAGTGGTGGAAGGATTAACAAATTTACCTATCTCTTTGGTGGGAAAAAAATACTTTTCGTATTTTTTTTTCCTGTGAATCTACATTCGTTTTTTGCACCTAAGCAAATATTCCATAATATATTATTTCCACATTTTCATATGAAAAAGAGAGCATGAATTGTAATACACTACATTTACATCGTATTTTAGTATAATTTTCGATATGAGGAACTATTCCATTACCAAAATTCATTAAACAGTGGTGTGCAAGCCATGAATAACATAAAATATCAGGCTACAGCGATAAATTTTCGTGGTATATCATATTTCGAAAAATCAGCATACTTTAAGTTCAACACATCCCTCTGTTGTCCCTATTAAGGAATAAACCTCACTCTCCCCTTCGGCCGTTCAAACTGTAATTTTCACTATTATATAGATTCAGCGATAGATACAACCTTTTCGGATTATACACGATATAGCTCATATTCTAAGTTCATAAGGTAGCCTGACGTTAGGTTGACAGATGGTACAACGAGAGACACCTCACGTGCCATGAGCTACATGGATCCATTTGGAAGGAACCAGGAAGGAAGACCAGAAGGAACCACAGCAATCTAAAGATCGCAGACAGGCCACACAGACGCGCGGAAGTCCTTAAGACGTCCAGGCTCGAAGAACTGCTCCACTACTGGAGTTGACGATGAATGACCCATGGACCAAACAGCCCTTAAGTGCCCACAAAACCTAAAAGCACAGATATGCGCAGAGGATCTACCCAAAAATCCGAAGACTTCGGCCTCCTTCTACCCGGGAGGATGAAAACTCCGGGGCTCTTTCTATATGGAAATACCTTAGTACTTTAAAAGCCTCCCATCGACAACAAACTCAAGACGGGATGGAAGTTGATACGCAGTGACGCCACTTCCGCACGTCAACCCCGCAGGGAAGACTACCGATAACCTCGGTTGATCTAGCACACCTTCTACTTGCTCTGCAGGCTAGTACTCGGGACTTCTTAAGCAACAATCTACCTCCTCCGGGTGGCGGAGGCCTGGCTGGAGGTACCCGATCTCCTGCGGGTGTCGGGAACACACTGCCCCCTCGAGTCCAACCCAATCCGAACAACTCCCCTTCTGGAGGGGCTCGGCTGTTCGGCCCGAGGTTTCTCTCGTAACGTCAGAGGTACCACAAGTGCTAAGGGTCCACAGCGCCCGCACCACGGCAGCTGAAGGGGACGACGGATCTCCTCCCCACCCCTGAAGTTTGAGAAGAAAACGGAAAGAGAAATGGTGAAGAATAAATCGTGGAGGATAAGAAACCACCTCAAAATTCGCCTGCCGACCAGGCAAAGCAAGGAAAACCGAGTCAAAATTATTTGTTTTTGCAGTTAATAAAATTGATTTTTCAAAAGATAATTATAAAAATCTACTTGGCGTAACAGCTGCATCAGAGCGGGCGAGAGCCGGCCAACCCAATTGCCGGCTTCACGCAAGGCAGAGGTGGGCGATCATCCAATCGATAAGAAGAGGTGATGTGGTCAGTATTACGCATCTCCAGGCGAAGATGTTGACTTTCTAAACTGGGGTTCGCTACCTGTCAACTTCTCAATTTCCTCATAATGTTCAGTAGGCACAGTTCCTATACCTGGGAGTTAAAGCTGCACCCCCCAGGGATAGGATGAAATCCAGGTGCATTCCGTGGCAGGGAACCAAAGCACAAAGTTGTAGCCCACTAGGCCACAGCGCAGGACCAAAACCTAACAGTCGAAATTAAAAATATATAAGATGATTTTATTTAATTCAGTTTTCAGAGGCAGTATAAAATAATTGTAAATGTTTCTTCGTGAACCATGGAAGAATGAAGCTACTTATATATGAAAACTGTTAAAAAGAAGGTGTAAATTTGGACGTGCATATACAACTGTTCAGTTAATTGATATTTTTAATGTATCGAGCAGGAATATATATATATTCTATGCATATAAATGGTATAATTTAAGATATAGAATTCATAAAACTTACTATAAAATTTATTTTTTAATTCTTCATACTTTAATCAAACAATTGTAAGTGAAGCGTTATGTTAAATGCACAATACCTGCTTGAATCAACATCACAAAAAGCAATATTTGCGAATACCAAAGTGTTGTTTTCGGATTTCTATGAAAACATCCATCTTAAAATGTAGAAAATGGCATTACTTTGTGACTTATAGTTTTAAATTACACTTACTGTTCTCATATACGCTGTTTTCAGCAGACTTCAAAACATTAATTTTCGGTGTCTCATATACTACCAGAGAAAGTCAAAACTCCAGAAGCATAGGTTTCAGGTAAAGGCACAGATGCTCATCTCATATGGTGCCTAATAAAACGTTCGATTATTCTGTCACTCTTAACTAATTACGTTCGTGACAAACCAAAGCTCGTATCTAAGAGTCAACAGATGGTTCTAAAAGCTGCCGCCAGCTGGTCCGATTCTCACAATCCATGTTTCATTTTAATATCCTTTATCTCAAGTAGAGTTGCTGTTATCTTTGAATGAGACAGCCCATTTCATGTCTGAGTTCTTAATTTAGATGCAGGGATGGGAAATGATTAATTTCAACATGACATTACTAAGATAAAACAAACACACCTATCTGTATACTGACATCATGTGAGATGGCTCAAACGTAACTGTGAAACTACATTCCAAAGACCTCGAATTCGATTCCCACTCAGGACTTCGGTCTATCGTGTCATCTACCATGATTTCCTCACTTCTATTGTATTGCGTTTTATTCTCAGTTTACAGGTGTGACATTAGGTTTCTTGACAGTAATGCAGACTGTAACTAACAGAATTCATTGTTTGATGATTTCAATGTCAAATTTCAATACAGCAATTTGGTGAATGGATAGGGTTTCAAAAATGCCTTTGCAATCAGCTCTCTTTCCCACAGAGGACCATCTGCCCCTCTTCGACTAGTCATCAATCCATATTTCATGAAAATGGTAAAGGCAGCTGAATTGAGAGTAACTAATATTTGTATGTAAACGTTGTCACAAATACGAATGAGTTTGTCAATTTGTAACAAGTGTATTCTGAAGTTCTCTGTTGAGTTGCCTTTTTCAGGAGCTGCACCTCACGTTACAACTCAGATGAGGGCGTTTACACTCATAACTAGGGCCCGGATTTTGATGAAAAGACATCTTTTTTCTGAGTAGTCACAGACGATGCTTATTGGAAATTAAGTGCATTCTGGAACAAATAGGTTAGATATATATGGATTTTATAGGTCATCAAAATGCATTATTCCACATTATTATAATAAAGTCATTTTTTAATATTTAGATGCTTTTTCTGGTGATTTTCTTTCTTCTTTACGAATTTATTGGCCAATTTCATGTGTAGCCCGCATTCGGGAGGCCCGGGTTCAATTCCCGTGTGTGTAGTGTTTAACGCCAGCTTTTACTACATACGGCACCGCAGGCGATGACACTGATGATACATGAGATGAAGATGGAGCACCGGTGGAATAAGATGGCGGGGGAAACCGGAGATCCCGGAGAAAACCCGCCCCAGCGCCGTGTTGTCCACCACCAATCTCACTTTGCGGTCGCCTAGGATCGAACCCGGGCTGCCTTGGTGAGAGCCAAGCGATCTAACCACCAATTCCCATGGCCATCCTGACCCCGACCCATGGTCTTTTTGGTTTTTTAAAAAATAATCTGCGATTGAAAGTTCATTTACATAATTTTTTATGAAATAGTAACTTTGTAAGTGTGGTAAACATGCAACTAACATAGGTCAGCGTCCTAGCCCCTAATATAGCTCTGCCCCCGGCACCAATTTTAACACGTTGTGGTACATGGGTAACTGCATGTATATACCACTGCGACAATTTTCAAATAGTGAGAGAAGTGCTGAATCGTTTTGATAGGGTAGATTCTAAGGCGATTGAGAGCGCAAAGTATCTGTTTTCTGATACTCAAATACAGGGTAAATTAGCTTTCATTAAATCGTTGCATTTTTGACGTATACCATAAGTCGCCTTAAAGAAAGTGGCATGACATTGGATAACTCGATTGAGTTAGTGAGGATTGCGGAAGAGAGGATACAAAATGTAAAAGGTGAGATTGGGGACAAAATCAGACAGATACTAAAATTTGTGTTGGACAAAAATAAAGTATACCAAACAGTTTGTCAGATTGCCGATATCTTGTCAGTAGAAAACTTCAGAACTGATATTTTTGAACAGGATTTAATAGGCAGTGACATAATCTTTGTCAAATATGTACCTATAACATCTGTGTAACGGTAGAGAAGTTTCTCAAAGTATAAAACGGTTTTAACTGAAAACTGCCATTCCTTTAATTTTGATAACTTGAAGATGCTAAGGCATGATGCTAAGTATGTTTTGGCTAATGGGTGCAGTTGCTTATTGTTTCATATTTTATAAAATTGAAAATGAGCTGATTAATTTTGAATTTATTTATTACTTAGTAGCAATAATTACATTATTTACTAACAAAGTTAATTTTAAAATATGGTTATTCGAACCATATATACATTATTTGTCTGCGACAGTTATTAATTTATTATTATGAAAGATATAGTTAATTTTTGTTACGTCATTTTTTACAGTTTATGTGCACTTTTTTATACTTTAAGAGCATTTTATAGAGAATAGAGAATTTTTAGGTCAATAACTTCCGGGCCCTACTCATAAGATTGATACGAAATTGGAGCATGCACAATTAGTTCAAGGTGCATCAACACTTCGATGGAGAGAGGTAAGTGCAGTCTAATCCCATTTGCATTTAATCAACTATGCAATTAGAAAAATATGTTTTCAACAAATTCCGCACTGTTCACACAACAGAGAAATCTTTAGGTACAATGAAGATATAATCAAAGTTTTTGGAGACAGTGATTAGTGCTGCTATATGAGCCTTTTGCAAGAAATACATATGAAATCAGAAATGTTAGTGTCTCAAGTGAATTGTATCAAACGAAATAGTTACCTGAGGAAGAATGTCATCAGTAACTGGTCGGAGGTAAGTGTTAGGACGCGAAACCAGGTGTGTAGGCATCTAACTTCATGATGTGGGGGTAATATGTCTGTCTCGAGTTCAGCTGAATCGAGTTCCAATCTGGTTTATATACATACATTGTTGGATATGTTATTTTTGGAGTTTTCCTTTGAAAAAGGAAGATGAATGTTGGATAACTCCAGTTGTTTGTCCCTAGACCCATATGAGCACAACTCCACCAGTTCATCCGTCCATCACCTGATATGACCTACCCGGTTGAACAAACGTACAGACCCATAATCTCCAAGTGCCGAGGCAGAAAACCTCGTACGGGTAGTAAGAATATATTCTGGAACCTCTACAGGTTTTCTTAGCTTAAATGTTACCGGGATATGCACTGTAGAAGTGAGTTAATGAATCGATTATAGTTGATAATTATAAAACTGGCCGGTCTTTTAGCCTCAAATCGATCCGTTATCATCCACATGATCTTCAGGACTTTTACTTGTAATTGTTTTTCATAATTTAAAACGCACAAAAGTGTTTCAAAGTTATTGATGGCAACCATCTTTGAATCTTCCAGTGATAGTTACAGAGAGGGATTGTTTATTTTGTGGTGGAAATTAACAAGGACGTGTACATGTAATGTTATCCATTTTATTGCCCTAACAAGTCAAACAATTTCCTGAGCCTTTAGCAGGATGCATTCATCTTAAATGCTCGTTGAATACAGATGTTCATTGCCTTATAGATAGTGAAAACCAGAGAGCATAAGATACGGCTGGTATGTTATTACCGTACTTTGACAATACAAAAGTCTCCAGAACCTTCACAACCGCAAGCGAAGTTCCAGCATGTGAGCATGGTAATCATTCATTTATTCATTAGCCACATCAGTCGAAGAGGCTGAACATCTAAGAAAACGTGAACAAGGATTTACAGGGAACGTGACAAGCTCTCAGAAGTCGATACCTGCATGCAAAACATCTGATGAGCTCATAAGGTGCTTTTGTATCCAACCAACAGTGAAAAATCTTAAGCTTCTATCTTTTTTTAAGCAGTAGTGTATATTTCAATGCTTTTTAAAGTGGAATTTTGATTTGAATAAAGAACAAATTGCCTTTTTAATTTTTAATTAAAACATACTCCAAAATGTACAGTATGCTTAAGCAATAAAATATTTTTCATTACAAAATAATGTGGGACGATAAAACAAAACGCTACTTAGCAGACTGAAAGCTTTCCAAGTTTATTTCTTACTTTACTCTATGAAACGTGTCTCTATTTCTTAAACGACGATTTCAATGGGTTACTAGTTTTGAGCTCCTAAAGCATTAACTTATCTCATAATCGTGCTAAACATGAAAGTGGAGGGGAAAAATTAAATCCTTATTTTGCTTGATCCAAAAAAGGAAAAGAACTTTATGTCTTTTCGGTATTCGAGGCCAATCTTTCCATAGAAAGGAACCTTGAATTTTTATTTAAAGGTGCAATTTAACTGCATGGTTCTTAACGCTTCAATCTACGTACCTGCACGGAGCGTGAAAGACCACACAATCTCGACCTATTTACAGTGGCCGACATAAGTATACGAACGTAAACATATTTATTACTTATATTATCTTAAGTAAGTAAATACATCTGGTACAAAATAAACTTGAATCTTCCATTAAACATATAAACTCATAAATAGCAACTGAAACTAATTTTACTACAAGGAGAAATAAAACGGTTACTTTACATCTGGACATAAGTATTCGAACAGAGAACAGCTAGTATTTACTCATCATCCCCTTTCTTTGAATTACTGATGATAAACGTTTGGTCATTGTCTTTATGTGTTGTTTAGTGACTGCAGAGTCCATATTTCTCCACTTTGATTGAAGAAGTTCTTTCAGATGGCCCTTGCCTCTGATGTGATGCTTCCTCACACGCTCCTCGAGTTCCTTCTAGAAGTTCTCTATAGGATTTAAATCTGGAGGTTGGGGCGGTGTCTTCAAAGTGTGAGGAGTGCTGTACACGATCCAAAGTCTTACAATTTCAGCAGTATGCTTCGGATCATTGCCCTGCTGGAAGTAATAATCATGTCCAAATCCGAGCTTCTCTGCACTCTTTTTAAGATTGTTTTCAAGAATCCTCTTGTATTCAAATTTGTCCATAATCCCATCTATGAGCACCAGTTCTCCAAAGACAGATGAAGCCATACAGCCCCATACCATCACACTACTGCTACCATGTTCTTAGGTTCCCATTCTGTATTTGGCAGTCTCCACACTTTAAGACGTCCATTACTCTTATATAGGCAGAATTTGCTCTTGTCCGTTCAGAGAACATTATCCCAGAATTTTGTTGGTTTCACCACATACTGTTTAGCAAATTCTATACGCTTTTTCTTATTCACCTTATTCACATATGGTTTCTCCCTAGGAAGCGGGCATTGTATCCAGTACTATATAAAACCTGTTCAACTATTCTGGTGTGGACCACAGTGCCAGAATATTGCTCAAGACATCCTCTAATCTCAGATGCAGTGACTCTCGGATTCTGCTTCACCATTTTTATTATTTGCCTCCTGTCTCTGGCGGCGAGTTTAGATAAACCATTTCTAGGTTTATTTACAACAGTATTTGTCTGTTTGAAGCGTCGAATTATGCAGAACACTGTAGTTTCGCTTCTGTTAAGGGTTTTGGCAATTTCAGCGAGAGATCTGTTTTGTTTATACATATTTATCACGATATTCCTCTCTGTCACCGTTGTCTCCTTACCTTTACGTACCATATTACCTGTGAGTTCACAATCGGCTGAATAACTTTGAGCACAGTGTCTCGAGGTATATCATAAACACAACTGCTATGTGGTAGGGGCGTGAAGGGTACGTCCAATCACCTTCTTCACTGTTCGACTGGATACGTTCGAATACTTATGTCATCCAATAAGAGCGACAATAGAATCAATACAGTACATACATGCATAGTGATATTTTAAATATTGTTTCCCAGACACAAAAGGTTAATGTTTTTATGTTTAACAATTCAACAATGCCAAATAAATATTACAGTATTTATAGTAATTGCAATGTTACATGTTATATTGTTCGAATACTTATGTCGGCCTTTGTATCTGGCTTGAGGTGCTGGAAATCTACACAACGGACTTAACGACTTTGCTTTCCTGTAGGAAGCTGTACTAATGATTTTTACGTCCGAAAATATCTATCGCTCTCCACTGCGTCTAAGACCATGATCTATGAGGACTAGAGACTAGTATGTTACATCCTGGACAGAGGGAAGCAGTTCAAAGCAATGCACCGAAGCAGGAGTAATTATTACAATAATAATTGCAAATTAACTACTTAACTGAATTTCGAAATTGTGTAAAAATACCTGAAAATAACAAACGCGACTTATAAACTACCCATCGCATTAGAAAAAAGTATTGGTTTGATGCGTGAATTAGAAGTTCTTTCAAGTGTTTAACGTAAATTATAGGTTACGGTTCATCAAGCCTGTTAATTCTTGTTTTGACTCACGTGGACAATCATGGATTAAAAAGTTGAGAAGGCCTTCAGTAAGGTCTTCCTGAACGTTGAAGCGCTGTAGAAGCGACACAGAAATTGTCACAATTCCTCTAGCTGCATCATTTGCGCACCAGCACATTTATAAGCCACCTTCCCTGCTTTCTTTTATAACAAATTTGAAATGTTTTCTCCCCCCCCCCTACTTGGCACATTTCTTTTCCTTAATTCGCAAATGCTACAAACTTCTCCAAATTTGCAAAGCTCAACGCGCATTTGCAAGTAGAGCACTCGATTAAAAAAGTAAAAAAGAAAGACTCTACTAGCAACGCAGTGTTGTCAACTTATGCTTCAATTAATGTGATTGCGTATCCAATGAAACATTACCAAACATATTGCTTGCACCCTAATCATACATTATTTACCCCAGGAACGACTCTGTGTTTTCCAAATGCATATATTTCTAGATGACATAAACGTTAAAAGACATCGATTTTGAAATGCCCTACTGCCGAAAAGGGTTTCCTCTTCGTTAATAAGCACGCGAGACCGGCCAGACCACTCGTAACAGTCATATGTTTCTTAAAATACGGCATTGAAACGTTCTAGAGAAAATTATTTATAGCTAAAGACCATACGAACATTCCTTTAAGTTTGATTTCATTAACATAACCGGAAGTAGTCTGTGACGTATCACTTGAAACCTTCAAATTAGAAAAGGTGTCAAACAAGGAACCATTAGAGGGAGTCCTATAAAACAAAAAACGGTCTTAGGAAACTTTTAATTAATTCATACTCTCTCAAGGAGAAAAGCACAGTCCAAGCGAACCCCAGATATGGAGATACGCTATTTATATTGAAAATGCTACAAAAAGAAATACATAACAATGTTGGCAAAGCAAGGTCAGATGACCCTGCACAAAAGGATGACAACCAAGTGCTTTATTTTTGTAGCTAATGATATACACACCTAAAAAAAATTACATTTTAAAAATAATAGTATATTTTTCCAAATCAGGAGTGTCTTGATAAGTTGACTTTGAAATTGTGTTTTGTTTGTGGAGACGCAATTTAACTGCAACGTTCTCAGCATCCCATTAGCTGTCGAAACTATTTCACTCAGAGGCCCCTTACCGAGCACAATGTCTCAGGCGGTTTCATCTGTGGCCCGCATTCGGGAGGCCCGGGTTCGATTCCCGTGTTTTTTGTTTTTAAGTTTACGTCCTCCAACGTTAAGTCATATCGGACGATGAATGGAATGGGTGAAATGATGCTCAAATGAGCCCGGGGTCCATAGAGCTCAGAGTTACCCGACATTGGTATTTCAGGATAAGGGAAAACCCCGAAAAAAACCATATACAGGTAACTCACTCTGACCGAGATTCGAACTCGGGACCTCTTGAACGTGAAGCAGAAATGCTACCACCACACTACCGAGCAGGGCTCGATTACCGTGGCCGACCTACTTGACCCATGGTTTTTTTCGGGGTTTACCCGGGTCGCTAGGCGAATGCTGGGTAGGTTAATTACACCCCCCGAATTTCCTGTTCCTCCATTTCATCTCCATTATGATTTCATATCATCTCTCATCTGGTGGTCTCTATCAGGGTAGAAGTGTCGGCAGGTGTCTCGGCGGTGCATGGCAGGACGATATGCTCTGAGGAAAACTACTTCCTCCTTCAGTAGGTCGGTTGCCGGTCTCCGCTTCTCTGCTAGAACTATTTCATTACCACCAGCCAGCGACCTTTGCGGCTCGGATCACCTGCCTGGGACTATTAGGGCTCGGCTGCTGGGCTCGTTGCCGTCCCACTGTAGGGGAGCGAGTTCGTTGTCCTGGCCTGTCGGGGGAAGTCTGTATCCAAGTAAACTGTAGGGACCCTGCCCTCTGTGCTATAGTGGCCCCTTGGGTCGGCCGCCCTCTGTCTCCTTCGCCTCATCCCTCCTCCCGAGCGTGCCCCCAATGGGCTCAGCATGGTGGCTTATGTATCGAATCCCTTCTTTAATGAAATCCCAATCCCCAAATCCCAGAGGCCCCTTTATCATGTATCTGAGGTTCTTTTACGTGCCGTAAAGAATCGATACGGATCCACCGGCTTTACTTTCCTTCCGAATGAAGCCATGCCCAAAAAAGTCCATCGATCTGCCCCACTTTGAACCCGCGACCTTGGTAATCGTTGGCTAGTATGTTATTCCTAGACCACTGAGTACGACCTTTTCCATTCCTTCCCCTCTCCCTCCACCCTCCAATATCAGTATTTGATGAATCCGCTGCGGACTGCTACAGTGGTGAACTTGAGATCTTTTCCTCCGAGTATGCATGGACAGCTACCAGAACAGGCAACATCAGTTAAGACGGCCGATACTCGTATTTAACAGTGTGATCTATTTGATACGAGTTACCAACTGTTTGATGTAAAATTATACTGCTTCTGAATCTTAATACGAGAAAGTGTAACTATAAAAGTAATTTATATATATATATATATATATATATATATATATATATATATATATATTATGTATCAACATTTTAAGGTTGAAAGTGTTTCCAGAAGAACAATGACAACCAGAGTCGCCTAAATGTTAAGCGGGAAGTTCCCTGATGACGACCGCCAAGTATAGAACTGCTTATAATAGATATTACTTAAACACTTGTATAAGACAACGTAAGAAAGAGGCGAATTTTGGAAGTACATGGGATGTAATCAACGTAAGTTCAGCCTACTTTATCACTATCTCATCAAAGTTCCTACGTTGCCAAATTTGAAGCTTTTCATGCACCTATGAAACACGTGTGCTCTAGACCTTGCTAAATTCAAGAATTTGTTACCCTAATTTTTAGAGATTGCTTAAGCAGGTTGTAATTTTGTAATCATTGAGTTGCAATATGGACTATTAAGTTAATTATTTTTCTTTCACGACTAAGTTCGTTGCAGCAGCTATATAGTTACCTCACTGACTTAAAAGATAAGGCACTGTCTACCCAGCACAAGAAGGCAAGTGGGGCCTAAAGAGGGAGAGGGACTTGAAATATTTATCTGTTCTGGTGGTGGACCTGTTTACTACGAAATGGTGTTTTAGAGTGCCTTTGAGTCACCCATGCTACCAGATCTAATGCTTGTTTCAGTAAATGCAGTGATAGGTATTATGCATAGGTGAGTTATGTGACAACGCTGAATCCTTATCATATTCAGCCGGCAAGTATATACATCATACTTACAGCAAAAGTGATTACCTTACACATTGCTCTGCTTTGCCTTCTTGTGTTGGGTGGACAGTAGAGAACGCAGAGATGTACAGAATGTTCTAACATTTCCAAGCATGATGACCCGTCCCAATGGTGGAGTCACCACAGAGGCCTATTGATCTGACAGCCAACCTGTGCCCAACGGAGAAATGCCCGCCTCGGTAGCGTAGATGGTAGCATGTCCGCCTCACGTTCAAGAGGTCCCGTGTTCGAATCTCGGTAAGGGTGAGTTACCTGGATAAGGTTTTTCCGGGGGTTTTCCCTTATCCTGACAGACGAATGTCAGGTAACTCTAAGCTCTATGGACCCTGGGCTTATTTGAGCATTATTTCTCCCGTTCCATTCATCGTCTGAAATGACTTAACGTTGGAGGACGTAAATTACACACACAAAAAAACGGAAAAAATTCTTTACATTCCGCATGCATTCGCGCCATCTGTCTGGCACCCCTGTAAACCACGTACTTAGAAGTATATATGAAAGATGAGAAGCAATTAGAGTGAAGAGGAAATGGTGGAAAGAAAATCGTGGTATTACAGCAAGCACCCCGGCGTGACATGGAGAGAACCACGAAAAAACCCAAGAGATTGTATAGTTGACCGGAATCGAACCCGAATGCAAGTCACACACGGTATCGCTATCTCACTCTGTTACATGGAATTAACTAGTTGTTTTCCTCTAACATCGGTCTTGGCTAGCTATTGGCTTCTCATTCATGGCAAAATTATAACGCTTATCCTTACATTGTGTTGATTTAACATGTGGACATTATTGTACATATCTCCCTATCATATCTTCTCCTCTTCGTCCTTTCTTCTTCTTCTTCTTCTTCTTCTTCTTCTTCTTCTTCTTCTTCTTCTTCTTCTTCTTCTTCTTCTTCTTCTTCTTCTTCTTCTTGTTCTTCTTCTTCTTCTTCTTCTTCTTCTTCTTCTTCTTCTTCTTCTTCTTCTTCTGAACTTCAAGAATTAGTCATAAATGCCTGTTTCGGCTTCCAAAAGTATGTAGCCATCGTTTTCTTGGTCGTCCCGAATGCCTTCTTTTCGGCCTGTAATAAAATGATTTTCTTGGGATCCTGGCGACATTCTCTCAAGTGTTTTTTCCATTCATTTCCATAATGTATATTTTTTTTCTTCCAGGGAAGCTATTGGTGATCTTAAGAATCTTATTTCAGCATCCTGTATCTCCAGTCTATCAGCTTGCGTTAAGGTTCTTGTTTCAGATCTAATATGCAAGTAAGTCATGACACTTACTTTGTCTTTAAAATTATCTCTTTACAAATAATTAAGCTGACAACATCGGTATCATTTATGAACAGCTGTTACATCGCCCCCAACATGCTCCTCAGGTCTTGCTGTTCAAGCACAGGCAAGTGAATAAACATAGGCCTAGTCACAACAAAAATATAAGTTGCTCTTTTTTTTAGAGAAAAATGGTAGCCTATTTGATCATTTGTAAATTTAAACTTTCTTCAATGGCTGATTTCTGAAATCAAGATGAATTGGAAGTTCACACATGCTTTAATTACCTATAAATAATTCTATCTCTAGAACAAATATCGTATTTTCTGAAAAGAATGACTGCTACGGGTGGTCTGGGTCACTCTGTATATGAAAGAAGTGTGGCCCTAGGAAATGGCTTATGTAATCTTTCAGATGTTTTTAATGGTGTTATTTTGAGACTTCCATTTTCGTCAGAGCTGATAACGTACATCACGACTTGGAATGACAAAGAGAGATATTTAAACAGCAAAACCTGTTGCTAAGAACAATCGCCTACGAATGAGAGTAGTGCCACTCCTGTTTTTGACCTTGGTCTAGACGTGACATTAAACCTGATTCATATCTCATCTACAGTACTTACACGAGACAGCGGTACGGGGATCCATTCAGTTTCCTGGTCTTGCGCACGACAGATGTTTAAACAATCGCAGATCACAATCGTTATTTGCAACCATAGGTCTAGGCCAGTTTTTTATTAAGCAACGTTATCAATGAAAACATATTATAAATAAACGTGTTATTAAGGTGTTCTTGAACTCATACTTCCTTGGATATTGACAACTCGTGGAGTCAAAAACCTTAACATTTGTGATATTAAAGTCACAAACACTTCAAACACGTGAGGCGCGAATCCCACTGCACTCCCATGATAGGCAATTTTGTTGGTGCTACTGCTGAACATGGAACGCATACCTATTTCTCTGTTTTTCCGGGCCTCGATGTAAATATTAGAAGCAACAGTCAGCATGCCTGAGTGATTTCTTTTGAATTTATTTCTTCTGATTATTCTATCTTTTCAGTGCTACTATCAGAGAAATGTCTGATTAGAAAACAACATATTTAGTATTTAATTCGACTGATCTGTGGGATACCCTGTATACAGACATCTCATTCATTTTTAAGAGTACCTTTGCCTCCCAAGGCCGCGCCGTGGCTCAGTGGTTAGACTGCTTGGCTCTCACCAAGGCGGCCCGGGTTCGATCCCAGGCAACCGCAAAGTGAGATTTGTGGTGGTCAACACGGCGCTGGGGCGGGTTTCCTCCGGGATCTCCGGTTTCCCCCGCCATGTCGTTCCACCGGTGCTCCATCTTCATCTCATGTGTCATCAGTGTCATCGCCTGCGGTGCCGTATGTAGTAAAAGCGGGCGTTAAACACTACACATTTGATTTTCATTTGCCTTCCAATCTATGAGGTGATTCATTGAAGCGAGTTTACGATTGCCAGAAATGCAAATCTGTGTCGCCATCTTTAGCATTGACAGCTAAATCGCGGGTTATAGTCAGATGAGCTTATCAGAGTATTTTTCACTTATGCCCGATTTCACCGACAGATGTTAAAATCGACTTTAACAAATGTAACGTAACAATTGTAACAGCGCTAACAATTTCTTGCATTTCACCAACCTATGTTAACAAACACGTGTTAACGCCAAGAAACTTGTAAATATTACAGCTATAGAAGGCTATGGATGAGTCGTATTTTTTCTGGGCGTACTGCGATGCGATTTTGTTCTCATTTTCATCTGCACCGCAGTCTGCACACAGCTAAAAAAATGATGGATAAACAAAATCGTAAACAAAAGCCGTGAAACAAATTTCTCATAAATGGAGAAAGAATTGTTAATTGAATAGGTGACGAAGTATAACGATATTGTGGAAAGACGGATGCGGCGAATGTAAAAGAGAAAGATGTCACGTGGGAAAAAATTGGAAACAAATTTAATTCAAATGCATGTGTCATTAGTAGAAACACCAAACGTATTACGTAAATTTAAAACGAGGTGCGAAGAAGTACAAGTGACGAGTGACGAACGTTTCAAGACGGGAGGTGGATAGTGTATTATCCACATAATTCAGTTAATTATAAAATCGCAAAATTATTAATACTTGAAGCAAAGGCGAGATCGGTATGTTCCTTTCGATGCATGTTCTAACTCAGTATTACGTAAATTTAAAACGAGGAGCGAAGTACAAGTGACGAGTGACTTGAAAGTTTCAAGACGGAAGGTGGACAGTGTATTATCCACATAATTCAGTGAATTATAAAATAGCATAGGCGAGATCGCCATATTCCTTTCGATGCACGTTCTAACCTCTCTTGTACTTCCGCAGTAACCTACATAACAACTTGTTTCGACAGTATATGCATCTGTAGATTTTTTTTTTTTTTTTCTGACAGATCCTCAAAATAATTTCTCCTCATAGGCCGTACTCTATTACGAATGTCATTTAGACAGTCTTAAATATAGCAAATCGACTACAACAGCTGAGTTCATGCTATTTACAATTGTTAAGCACTTAACATCAGAAATTTGACTTGTTAGTTTAACGGGTGTTACGCTAACACTTGTTGGTGAAATGCAAGTTTTGTTATAACTATTGTTAAACCCGTTTTAAGTCTTAACATCTGTTTGTGAAATCGGGCATTAGAGTTGCTTCCTAGCAGCAGCTTGCAGAATTTACAGGACTATACTAGTATTTCTCTTCTGTCCAGTTGATAGGGAGACAATCTTCTGATCTTTGAGTACGATGCAGCATACTGTCACTGGTACAGAGCAATAAGAATCTAACAATACATCACCATGCCTATTTTCAAAATGAAGTGATAACGGAGGCACATATCACTCTCGTATATGCAGAAAAGTCATACTTCCATAAAGTCCCTGCATTTAAAATAGCTAAGCTTAGAAGCGAGTCCCATCAAGCTCAATGGGAGTGCTATGAGGTGTGACGTTGGTGTGCTGCTCTAAGGGGATTGGGGAAGCTCTGTGAAGTCATCCAAATCATCCTCTGCTTCGCTCGTCTAAGAAACATAACAATCTCACGGATAATTTCTGTTTATGCAAGCACACCTCAGCCTATCCCCCTTCCTCCTTATCCTGACTTCCCCGCATCCTGCCACCACACAGAACTTGGTCCCGTGCAATACTTTACTTGTCTGTGACCAATACACCGACTTCCGCGCATACAGTATTGCGCACGTGACGGCTGGACGGCTCGCCTACTGGAATCTCCGCCATTGCTAGAGACTTTATGGAAGTTCGGCACTTACTAATGATTTCCTATGAGGTGTCCCAAATGTCTAGAGATACCTCGAAATGTTGCTAAATGTTAAAAGGTAACCACCACTATTTTATGGTACTTTATTACGACATAGGCATGCACCTGGCACATGAGTATGCATATTTCTGTGTAAATAATCAGTATTGCTAGGTGTTTAACTGCGTTTTATTCAGATAGCTGTTGTTGCTACTTCTAATTTGTAGGGCCATTTCATTCACTTCCCAATTTTGCTATCGGAAAGTTTTCCTATAGACCGCCGGAAGAAACTATTGTTGCGCGCTCAATTCAAAGCTTTGTGTAAACAAAATGCAGTCCCGGATAACTGAACTACAACCTGTGTGAAGTATGAATGTAGACAGCAATTGTGGAAGCTTTCATATAAACAAACATATGTACAAGTGGCATTACGTCACCAGAAGGCGGATGACAACAAAGTGGTGAAAAAGGTTTTGAAATTGTTTTCAATGGTAAGATAGTCTTTTGTTACGCATTTTGGCCTTTTTATTTATCTGTTATCTTAAATTTTTCTCTGGCTTTTGCCATAACTGTGTATATTGACTTATGAATTTTTTTATTAATTGTATATTTTGTACTTATATTTATATCTGGCTTTTGCAAAGATTTGGTTTTAAAGGGAATTGCTGATTACGCAGTTAAGCGCCTTTAACATCTATCTATTCTCGGTGCATGCACTGTAGCGTTCGGCAATACTGAAATACAGCAGTGGACGGATTCGAATGAGGTCAAAATGCAAACACCGCCGCGCGGAGCACTAATGTTCTGAAAGCTATCATAGAATGCAAATGATGATGGTATACCTCATGTACTAGGAAAGGAAACAAAGTATGAAGTGAAAGCACGTGGCTATTCCGGTTTCTAAGTTACCTGGTCTCTCAAAATGTAATACTGTATGTAGCTGGCCAAGTTCATTAGTTATGTGGCTCCACAAAATTTAGAAATACAAAGTTTCGAATAGATAATGCTTGTGTTACATAAGACAATGATTAGAGAAAAACTTCCCGAAACAATCACCTGATATTTAGATATAAATGGAAACTACTTATCGTTTAGTAACATTATTTAATTGTCTGGTTATTCATTTGTCTAGAATTTCTACTCTATTCTTCAATGAAAATATGCTACAACAGCTCAACAATTAAGTTTGGGAGAAAAAATGTTTTAATATATGTAACGTGCTTGGTTTGTTGAGGGAAGTCAGAATATTACGACGTACCGCAGTTTCATTTAACATTCAGGTTCACCCCTATCCGCTAAGGGCCCCACCCCGGAAATATTTTCCATTTATACCTAATAAGGAAGGTTCCTTGCTCCAATAAGAGTTTGAATTCTTCGTGATTTTATGTGCACCATCCTGTATATATTTTATATACATGCTATTTTAATAATATTTTATAGGCTGAAAATAATGTAATAAAATGAAAGATAAAGAAGAGTTCCGTGTAAGGGTTTCTGGTGTGGGGGACTTTCTTGAAAATGTTTTGTCCCATATATAGATGCTGACTTATTTATTTATTTGTGCTACAACAGAGCAATGCTCTAATTTCAGTAGCTACATACATAATAATTTACAAACATGGCTTAAATATAAATATAAAGGTAAGGAAAAGGACAATGCAAAATGTAATACAGGCTGGCCCCGTAGCTCAGTCGGTAGAGCACCTGCCTACCGTGCTAGGGGTCCCGGGTTCGATTCCCGGCGGTGGGGGTGAGGATTTTTCTCCGACCAAGATAATTCCCCATCTTCCCCAAAGTCTGGAAGTATGAATGAGAGTGTGAATCTGTGCGTGATGTAATGATAAATAAACCCAAAGATAACGAGCTAACACCGCCGATATGACCATAGTAGTTAAAGGCGGGGTATAAATGGAACAAGCAAAAAAAAAAAAAAAAAAAAAAAAAAAAAAAACATATACAAATTTATGTGCAATACAATGAGTAAAAACAAGAATACAAAGCAACTAAGACAAATATAATACATATAGTCGAACACAAGGCATTGGCTACTATGTTATCATAAAACATTAATAACACAATTGAAAATCACATGTCGTGAACTCCTGTATATCATTGTTCCTTAAATTTCTCTTAGGAGAAACTATGATCCAATTCTATTTTAGAAAAGAGTTCACTGTACTTGGCACATAACCTTAAAATAGGGGAATTTTTATGTGATGACGCTTTTGGTGTTCTAAACTGGAGCAATTGACGGTTTCTGAAATTTGCAATGCTGGCATTAAAATAGATTTGACTAATTCTTCGTTACATACCAGGCCATTCACAAGTTTATAAAGGAATAATTGATCATCAAGTATTCTACGAACAGCGAGTGACATTATTTTGAATTCCTTTAGCAGTTACATACATGGAATACACTGATAAGTGAATATGCCGTGGGTTTTGTGGTATATATATTTCAGAAACTTTTCTGAATTTCTCCAGGTAACCGTTATAACATTATAACATAGGTGACCATACCACTGAGACATGTTCCAAGTTACTTCAAACAAGGCTTTGGAGTAAAATTACCATAACTTCAGTGTCCCTTAAGTCTCTGGAGATTCTGAATACAAAACCCAATTTTTTGAGAGAGTTATTGGTTATAATTGCAATGTGTTGACTAAATTGGGTCAGGGTAACACCTAAATCTCTGATGGAATTCACTCTAGGTAGTGGAAAATTGTCTAAATGATAATTAGAATTTAAGTAGTGCTTCTTTCTAGTAAAGATAATAAAGGAACATTCTTTAATATTGAAATGAAGTTTATTTTCCAAGTTCCATTTATACACATTAAACAGATCTTGTTGTAACTTTATTATATCATAAACATTGTAAATTTTCCTATATAATTATGTAGCATGTTTGGCATTATACATTTTTGTATGAAAAGAAACTGACCTTTTTCTAAAAACGCTGTTGTTGGATTCCGGGGATCTCAAAACACACATTTCCGGTGAAATATTGTGGTTTAATTTTTGAATAGAAAGCGACACAGAATCTACCTATCAAATGGCCACTCATTGGCAGTGCAGATTTATTTCATGCCGGAAGAAATATAAGGTTATTCCAATAGAAACCCTCAGAGAAAAAAACCTCAGACTGTGAAAACAAAAATAGTTTTCAGCTTGTTTTGGTGGCAAGAGTTAATAATAACGGCATGTAACCGCTAAATTCCACTTTGATGGACACTCGTGCGGAAAGTCGCGTTAAAGTTGATGATAGCTTTTTAATGCAAGTAAATGTGGCGTGATGGTGAAGTTGATACGATCTCGGGGTTTAGCTCGTTAGCTCTTCCTTGCCCTGACATCATCGCAATGAAATAGTGGTAACTGAACATTTCTTTAGGGCAAACAGCGGTGCATTTCCGTTGGAAACGGGATCCATTCCACATTCAGATCGGTCATCTTAAAACACGATGAATTATTTCATAAGCTTTGAAGTCCTGGATTCCTGTGGAAGTGTGTTACCAGGTTTAGTAAGACATAAGGAAGTACACAACAATTTTGACTTCCAAGAAGAAATCTGTTCATAAATTGTTACACTGTCATTAGTTAACGGAACTATAAAATTACTTCTACTTTCTTCTTTAAGGGTATTTTAACGCCCTATCCCATCAATCATAAGTCTGAAAAATTACTAACACATTATCCCAAAATATTTTTAAGAAGCAGACTGAAATTTTTACAAGATTTAGACGGAAATTATCTTACTGCAAGAACAGTTCCATTTTGTTTATATAAAGGGTTTGTTATGTTTACTTCATACCGTTTATTACTGTTTGTTAACGATAATAACGCTCTTATTTAGATTATGCAACATGGATGGATGTTCATGACAGTTAGCAATGTAGGTTGTATTTAATGTAATTGATTAAATAAATGCTGTTTATTGGGCATTAATACTTAATTTTTGAACTTAAGGCTACTTATTTATGGAAATTATAACGAACGGATTTATAGGAGATATATATATATATATATATATATATATATTGTAATTTACGTCCTCCAACGTTGTCATATCGGACGGTGGATTTGGTGAATGAGTCCAGGGTCCTTAGAGCTTAGAGTTACCCATCATTTATTTTTCAGGATAAGGGAAAAACCTTATCCAAGTAACTCACCCTGACCGAGATTCAAACTCGGGATCTCTTGAACATGAGGCAGACATGCTACCACCACGCTACCAAGGCGGGTTTTATAGGATATTAACTTGTATTTACTCAACGAAGTTACAATTTTCCGACGTTACATTCATATGAAAGTTTCTACTCACTATCGTTTATTGTACATGCCTTTCTATTTTTCTAACTACTTTCTGTTAACTTAGATAACACTTTAGTCTGATGTCTAAAAGGGAATGGCCAAATGCTGGCTCTGACGGTTCAAAATCTTTGCTTTATGTAGCGAAAAACAACTGAACGTTTGAAAATATAGACAGATTGTTAAAAAATTCAGACCAATAGTAACGAATATCTCGAAAGACTGGTTCCATACAAATTTATTCAAAATAATGTGACTTTGTGGGTTCGTGAAATAAAAAGTCCAATTACACCACTCAAAAATGTTCTTTATTTCCACCGACTTACAGTTAAACTGTTGCCAATTACACAGAATTACTCGTAATGCGCACAGTTACAATTCACCAGTCCGTCCGTTACAATTTCCTTGTACTCGCGGTTACGTAAGCTCCGGTACACATTCAAAGTTACGTACAGTCTTCCGTTGCACAATCCTTTCGTTCATTAACACGTCACTGACTAACTCTTACACCAAGAACTGCGACTGTCTCCTCACTCACTGACAAAACCAACTCACTGACTGACTGACCAAACCAACAACTCAACTCACTAACTAACTAACTCTGTCTGTCTGTAACTCTCTTTATATAGGAATATCGCCGGTTTCTCGTGTTTACAGGATTGTTCTAGTAACAGAAAGATCGAGAAACAGGTGTAGAGAAAACAGGCGACACAGTCATGTTTTTTCCCTGACCACAGTCTGTCACCACCACAAGACAAACGAGGAGGAGGTGTGGCTAACCGAACCTCCCCTACCTTCCGCTGCCAGCTGCTTTCACAGGGTGTTTCAGCGCTCCCGTTACACTGCTCCCTTCTCAAAGCTGTTCGCCCCGAACAGCCCCATCGCAGCGTGCGAGGCGGTCCAGGTGTACCACCAGCATCTGCTCGGAGTCTCAGCCAGAAGTAGCGCTGCCGTAGTTTGTGAATCATTCGGTTCGCTCCCAGGTGTCCTCCTGAAGTACCGGCGTGCACTTCCTCCAAGACTTCCGGGACCTTGCTCCGGGGAAGTACCAACTGTTCTCTCTGCGTCTTCCCATCGGGTGACTCCCATACCCGGAACAGCACGCCCACTCTGGTCTTCAACGAGTCCCATTTTGCCCAGTGCGACTTGTAGGTGGCGCTCCTCGGTGCGATGTCCTCCCAGGTTGGTCTCGTCCCTGCGTCCACTTCCCTCAAGAGTGGCCCCAAGTCTGCGTCCGCCAGCTGCTCCCTCCTCAGGCCTGCGCTATCCCAGCCTTCAGCAGGCACTGCCACAACTACTCGGACTGCTGCGGCACGCTCCTTCTCTTCCACTCTTGTGCGCTCATGGCCGTCCTGGATCTGCGATAGGACACCTCCAATGTAATGGTCGCTAGCGTCGGTGTCCACAATGAAGGCGCCACCCGGTTGTGGGAAACCCAAAATTGGAGCACTGCACAGGGTCCCCTTCGGGTGCTGGAAAGCGTCTCCGGCGTCCTCCGTCCACACATAAGGCCGGTTTTCCTCCGTCAGGCGGGTGAGGGGTTTTGCGATGTTGTCGGCCTTTTCCTCTAAATCATTAAGGCGGTCGTCTACTTGGCCCATCCGCTTGCCCAGCTCCGTCACGTCATCCCTCACGCCGGCCAACCGTTCCTCAAACTTGGCGGCGAGGACCTCGTTCGCCTCCCTCATCTCCGTTGTCAGTTCGGCCATCTTTGCGGTCATTGTCGTGGCCAAGTTGTTGCTTGCCGTTTCCATCTTCGCTGTTAATTCGGCCTTCATTTCTTCCATCTTCCCGGTGATGTTGTCGTTGGCCGTCTTCATTTGTTTCAACTCTGCGGTGATGTTGTCGTTGGCCGTCTTCATTTGTTTCAACTCGGCGGTGAGGTTGTTATTTGTAGTCTCCAGCTTCGCGGCCAGGCTGTTACTTGCCGCTTCCGTCTTCTCTGTTAATTCGGCCATCATTTCCATCATCTTCTCCAAAAAATTTTCCAATGCCGCGTCCATGGTTGTAATGTTCGGTGATGTTATCTTCCCGCTTCCTGACACCAGTGTGACTTTGTGGGTTCGTGAAATAAAAAGTCCAATTACACCACTCAAAAATGTTCTTTGTTTCCACCGACTTACAGTTAAACTCTTGCCAATTACACAGAATTACTCGTAATGCGCACAGTTAGAATTCACCAGTCCGTCCGTTACAATTTCCTTGTACTCGCGGTTACGTAAGCTCCGGTACACATTCAAAGTTACGTACAGTCTTCCGTTGCACAATCCTTTCGTTCATTAACACGTCACTGACTAACTCTTACACCAAGAACTGCGACTGTCTCCTCACTCACTGACAAAACCAACTCACTGACTGACTGACCAAACCAACAACTCAACTCACTAACTAACTCTGTCTGTCTGTAACTCTCTTTATATAGGAATATCGCCGGTTTCTCGTGTTTACAGGATTGTTCTAGTAACAGAAAGATCGAGAAACAGGTGTAGAGAAAACAGGCGACACAGTCATGTTTTTTCCCTGACCACAGTCTGTCACCACCACAAGACAAACGAGGAGGAGGTGTGGCTAACCGAACCTCCCCTACCTTCCGCTGCCAGCTGCTTTCACAGGGTGTTTCAGCGCTCCCGTTACAATAAATTGTATTTTAAAGTGAGCCATCCTTTCTTTGTGGCACGTTTTCATATGATATAACGTTTAGTCGTTGTACAAAATTCACAGTTTCCTTCCTCATGAAGGGGACATAACGTGCTATTCCCTAATAATTCAACATCCACAATTTATGTGTCATACCAAAGTATGGAACTTTAAACAAAATCGTTAAAACCATTTTTGAGAAAGTCAAAAACATTTTACTTGTAGCGGGTACTTTGAATGGGAATATGGAATATGTTTTGAACATCTTCACGTCACATCTTTGAAAGATACTGAACTTGCATACCAAGTTCCAACTTAAACATGAAGGCGCTACATGTGATAAATTGAAATCGAGTTTTTATTTATGGAAGCTCTATAAATGCTTTGGTTCTCTGACTACCATACAATATTGGGCGTGAAAGGCCATTTAATTTTGCTTAAATGTCTTTTAATCTTCAACGGAACGTAAATCTGCGACATGGAGTCACCAGCTTACCAGCTTTACTTCTCTTCCTCGGTGAATCTGCTGCCAGCTACTCCAGTAATGATATATTTTTCTTGCTCAAAGTAAGTGCGGGTGGGCTCACACTAGTTAAGTTGGCTAACAAATTTAATGGTGGCCAACAATGAACTTTATGAAGTAGGTGTTCACTTTTGGAGAATGTAGTATTAACCACTACGGAGTCTTAACGCAGGAAATTTAAATTTCTGAAATATTAATTCTTCTAACGTTTGATTTATCGGTACTTTACAGTTTAAAACAACGATGTCAAACCTAATTAGTATGATTCGTTAAAATGATAGGCGAAGGTTCCTTGGAAGTCAGCAGACAAGTATGTGATACCATGAGAATGGTATCACTGCCGATGATTTATGACAGTAAATCACTTCTATAAAACGTAGAAGAATGCAAGGTCTGAGTTTTATAAACACAAACTACTTGATTAATTAAATCCCAGCTACTACATGTGTATCCTACCAAAGCTCCTGCATTATTTGCTATAAATAAAGCTTCTCATTTCCCCTCGGTGACTTGTTAAATGTTGATAACCCCTATTCCTTTCCAATTTTCAAAACTTTGTTCTTTGTGAGTAGACCAGATTTCTAAACATAGGTGACTGATTTCCAGGTACGCCTTGAGTAAATGGATCTCTTGCTGAATGAATTCAATAGAACCCTGTACAATTTGTCTTAATTTCAACACTTAGAGTGCCTTAGGTAATGACTTTTCTAATGACAAAATCGTACCTCATTATTAGGCATAATTCTGCATTATACATTTAGTTTTTATTCATTTTATTTATTTACCTTCCTATAATTTCTTTGTAAAATCATTTATCCCAATCTGGTATTGATACCAAGAATGCTATCTGAGTTTCATTTTATGGATTACGTTGTACGCTCGTGGGTATTTTTCGAAAAGGTATTTTTAATTTAGAAGTTCTCGACATTTGTAATCCCGGTGAAATCTCAATACCAAAATGTTGGGTGTAACGAATACCTTCTTTAGCGATCAAGTGCAGAGAAAGTAAAACTGCTTAAGTCCGCTCTTTGCTGATATTCTTAAAGAATCAATAACTCTAGCGAAGTAATATGAACGTGATGGAGAATTCTCTCTGGATTAACTCATACATTCCTTTTTAATATCCATATTCACATCTTGAGTACCACTTTTGTCGTGGCGAACAAAACGCACCAGGTTCACAGAGGTCATGAATCCTGAAAAAAGGAAGAAAATATGTAAAATCCAGGAAGCTCTAGGGACAGTGTTATAAGTTTTTTTTTCTGCAGAAGAGTTCCTTAAACGTAAATTGAGCTATATATCTTGACCCCAGGGAAATTACTAGGAACTGCTGTTGCAAATAGTCTTTTTCACGGTGCAAAGAAGCAGTCCAATTTCTCCCATTATGATGTACGGTCACAAGATTTTGTATATTTCTTTGTTACTTTATGTATTTGTCCCTTATATATTTTTCTTAAGATTGTATGGAAATATTCATGTAAACGCTAGGCGTAACAGTCCTAACAGCTACGTTCATAAAGGTACGAGATGATATGCGAATGTCCAAAATATATTTCTGCTTCCTCTACACAAATAACTTTGCATTTTACGTAATAATATCATACTAAAACAACACTAGAACTGTACATTTTGTGTTATTTTGAATACGAATTTGGAGTTTTTTACACAAAGATAAAACTGAATCTGATTCAAATATCGTAAACTTGCTGCATATGTACAATGTTGAGATATTCAATACGAATCTTTGTAAATATATTTTCGTGAATTTTGTATAGTTTAGTAAAACTTGCTTTACAATACAAAAGTGTAATTTAAATTTTCTGCACACTCTAAGAACTTTTAAGTGAGATTGAACCACCCTATGCATTCTCGAGTCTAAACGTTTTTTTTTCTTTCTGTACCACAAACTCTTTGCCTGTGACTAGAACACAAATCGACTTTGATGCCGTTGGCTGTTGGTGCATGGTGCATCCTGCATAAATTCGTTATATCAGAATGGAAAGTATTTGTGAGCAAATATCTGTTATGAAAATAATAAAGTAAACTTAGGGCTTAATTAAAGCAAAATATGGTTACGAACGTTTAGTTGTCTTATCTCTCTACAATAGTTTTCATAATATCAGTCACACAGAAACTCCAACGAACATTTAAATAACTCGCTACCATTTGGAATAACTGCGGTGTTAAAATTGCAAGCCCATTTCTATCTCGGCATTTTTAACTATTTCAAACGTTTTCTATAGGATGATTTTGTATGAAATATGTGCTTGAAATTAAAAAGAAAAGTTTCTTTTTTGTTTTCTTTTTGTTTTACTTCAAGCACTTAGAGCATTTCCAATTATAAGAATTGACCTTTCCATTTGGCTCTTGGTCTTCGAGTGTTCCTGAATACTTTTGGTTTATAGTCTATTAAACCAGAAGGCAGTCCATTAGAGTTCATTAGTTAGAGTTCAAATAGTTATAAATTAAAGACCTTATGCTATCTAGAATTTTATATATTTTATATATTTAAGTCCTTCCTAAATGTTTCACTTATTGTTTGTTTACGGCGTTACTCTTGCTATGAAACAACCAAGTCTAGTTTCTCGATCAGTTCAATATAAATTTTAACGTTAATGATGATTATATTGTGCGCTATGTAGATTTTGTTTCAATGTTTGGGTTATTGTTCCTCATTAAACTATTAAACGTATCTATTTCGGCTATCTCTAAACAACCACCAAAAATGGGATGTCGAGATTTCACAGGAAATGTAAATTTTGAGGCCCTCTGAAGACAAAGAAGCATTTTTAGAAACGTCCATCCACCTGTTGTGTGTGTTTGTGTGTCTGTGTGTGAATGACCAGCGTAACTCAAGAACGAAAACTTGGTGTTCAAGTTCAGCATCTTTCAAGGATAACACACAAAGATTTTCAAGAAGTCCCCCATTCCAAACTATAAATACACTGAACATTCGAAAGGTTTAATTGGCTTTAAAATAGCAAATTTTTAAAATATTTTCATGTAAAATGAAATGTATGTACTTGAATATTCTGTGTGTAATCTCTAGATATCTTTCTATATTTTTTAAGAGTTTTATATAATTTATTGACATAAATCGTAAGAGATAAACAAAATCTTACAAAAATGCTACCTTAAACCAAACAATTTATGTTAACTACTTTTCCCCACAACTGAATTCATCATTTACAGATATTCCATTTCTTTGTTTTTTTTTTATTTTTTTTTTTTTTACTTTTCTTTTTTGTTGGTTATGTGAGACAATGGAATTTGAAAAACAGAACGACCAGCTCTAAAAATATTTGACTATTGCTTAAACCTACTCTATTCTCATGCTACCATGTTTCGAGGAAATATGTATAAAACAATTTATACAATTTAATGTTTATCTCAATGTCAAATAGAAAATAGAAGACTTAACAGTTTTAAGAATATTTTGTTAAAAAATGGCTAGAGGAAGTCATATAAACATAGCATCAGAGTTTTATGTTTAGACATATCTTATTTACAACAAACATTATATCTTAATTTTTAATTTTAAAAAGGTGTTAAAATTGTGCAAGTTTAGCCAAAAACCTTCAATGTAATATTTTCATCACTCACTTTCTAAAACTGATAAATTTTATAATACAATAGGTTACAGGAGCATTACTTTATTCTAGTAAACCAAATAAAATTACATTATCTACAGAATATTTTCCTTATATTTGCTTTTAACGTAATGTTTGAACATTTAAGGCATAAATAAATATTTACTACAAGGAACCCATTGCATTTTTATTAAAATTGATTATTAAAGAATAAAACTTGTTAATTAAAATAGAGTTACATGCCTTCATAAAAAATTAAAAAGTTAAGGTCTACGTTGAAAAGAGGCTGACTGTAAGTGCATTGCTAATAATCTTTGCACTTAATTCGTAAGCACGTTAGGAATATTTTTAACGTTTGTGGAACAGAATTTATAATATTGTTTCTATTACCTAGCATCACTGAGAAATAACACGCTACTCTCTGCATATCAACACAAACTTTAGAAGCTGCTACTATCGAAACGAAAGAGAAATCACAAGTTCAGAAACTGTTAACTTCCGTACACTGTATGCGCTCTAGTGATTTCCAATCTAGAGTCCAGCATCCCGGGAGAGAAACTTTATTTTGAAGATACAAGTTACCGCTAACTTTTCGTTTTGACTTAGTTATCTGGTTCCAGCTCCACTATTGGTTCATCAGATACATGAAATAAGGCTGTTTAACTTTAAATATAGTTTAGAAGTTTTTAACGCAGATGATTATAGTGATGATAATGATCATCATTAGTTTTCCCTTTTATGCTTTATTCTCTCTGTCTCTCTCACTTAGGTACAGCATTTTTCTTAATATTATCTAGCACCTTTTCTGACCTGGGCTAGTGTTATTCATTTCCTTCACTGCATCCACTTCCTTCGCATTCAGGTTCCGAGTCAAATTCTTTTTTCTCTTCCTAATCAGTTTCGTCAGTGCATTCCCTTCCCTTTATTGACAAACAACTGTATTATTTATTTTACCTTTTCACATTATTCACTGTAACCCATATATGCATGTTCAAATCACCAAACATTTTCCCAATTTGCTGCAGAGTCAAAGTTTCCGCACTATAATATTACGCTCAACGTTAAGAGCATCACAAATATCTTCTTTAATTCTCTCTTCACAGATGTTTTTACACAGATGCTCTTTAATAACAACCTTCTTGCTATTGTTATTTTCCCGGGATTTTGACAACGTAACTGTACTCAATTATCTATGGTTGTAATTGTTGAATTAGTTACCCCAAGCGTTTTAGTTTTAATGTCATTCTAAAGTGAATTTTGCGAAATTCCTGACTCCCATATTTCATTCTCAATTTTCTTGTCATCAAGTGCTCCTCTGTAAGGACACACTAAAAAGAGATTCGTTTCCTTAAATACAATCACAACATTACCCTCGTGAGGAGCACAATTATCAAGAAATTTGTTAATAAACTGCAGTGTCATTTATCTACAAGTGTCACATAGAAAACATACATAAAGATTCTACGTGCTAGGCTACGTTATACTGACTGTAACTACATCATTAGAAAAATAAACTACTAAAATTATAACAGTACTTTTATTCACTACAACTCTGACGTATTCTCTATATAGAACAGAATTTGCGGAAAGAAATTAGCCGTTGATAGACGGCAGTGAAAGCGGAGGGGAGATAGAAGCGGTTAGAAGCAGCGCAGTGCAAGGCAAGCAATTCCCCGTGATACTCGAAATAATGTATGTGTATATTGTTTAAAATTATGGACGGTGAAAGAGTTTAAAGTATCAACAGTGTCTTTGGAACAGCAAATAAACAAAATTGTAAAAGGGGATATGCATGTTGTAGTTTATTTAATTACTGTCAGTAATCCCTCCTGACGAAGTGTGGTCTTATAATATCTACTATTCGCTCTTAAACATTGCTTCTTTCTCTACCCCTCTCTGCCTGCGACAATTCTTTTCCTAAAAGTGTAATTTTTCTGGGCTATTTGGAAACTGAAAAACTGTAGTATATTATTTACTGGTAACTTAATTTTGCTGCAAACCTGACAATTGAAACGATGTCCATACGCTGCCGAACTAGAATAATACAGAGAAGAAGGAAAGGAATGGAGAACTGCAGTCGTAGCACATGTAGAAATAAATCCTTTAACACATGACAATCGAGTAAGAGGCTTACAAGTATCTGAAGGCCTGTTATTCCAACTTAAACCCTAAGGAGCCTTTGTGCACGAAGACCGGAACATTTTCGTGAGCCGAGTATTTACGTCTTCTAACACAATGACCAACTTTCACGGAAGTAATGTAAATAAAACGTGTCATGCTCATCCTAATGGACTGTTCTGACTTTTGGTAAAGTTTCCTTTGCTTTTCTATGCCACTGATACGAGAATTTGTCGCACAGTCATTGGAGGACAGGTCAATTATCAACCAAATGCCAAGAGCTGGGATAAATTCAATCTGCTATTACAATACCAAATATATAACTTCTCTAGTCGTCATTAGAGGCATTTTGGGGAAAAGGAATAAGATATTTATCATTGCAAAGGATTACTTTTTTTTTTTGCAAGTTACGTCCTCCGACGTTACGTCATATCGGACGATGAATGAAACTGGTGAAATGATGCTCAAATGAGTCCGGAGTCCATGGAGCTTAGGGTTACCCAACATTCGTCTATCAAAAGGAAAACCCCGGAAGAAACCTTATCCAAGTAACTCACCCTGGCCGAGATTCAAACTCGGGACCTCTTGAACGTGAGGCAGACACTCTACTATCTACGCTACCGAGGCGGGCACAAAGTATTACATGGGGCACACTATTCTGCATTGTTTTCAAAATGCTAGTTTTATATTCAGGAAAATTCAATGAACTAGATTCGAAAGCAAAAGACACTTCTTAACCATTAACAACCATCAACACTTCATAATAATTCGAAGAGGGAATGGACATGATATATTGGCGACATTGCTTAACAAACAAATCTTGAAGCTACAGTAACTTCACTTAGACAGCAAATGTGACAGAATTATAAAAGCCACTATTTTTAATTACTTAATTTAAAATGTTGATTTTCATCCTAAGATTATAATACAAATATAATTTAACAATTTCAGTACATTCTACATCATTTCTGATATATTAATATTTGTTTTAATTAATTATTGAATTTTCATGCAGTTTGTTATTTGTTAAATGGGCCTCAATTTAGGAAACTATATAATAAACAAACTTTTTGGCTTGCATTCACATTGCTTTCTGTACTTACAAAATATCTGCTTTATTATATTGTGATAAACATTTGAAGAAGCAGTATTTAATTGCACATTTTTCTGTACAAGGTGGTGGATGATTGCTATAGTTAAGCCAAGAACGAAAAAAAAAGAAACAAACAAAGAAGGAAAGGAAAGAAAAAAAGAATAAATGACTAACACTTAAGTAACTGCATACTATGTAATATATTGGAACATTAAATCAATTGTTACAAATATCTCGGAAATATTAATGATACAAAAAAGCATTTATTTAGCACAAATTATCCGGATAAATGAGATCTGGATTATTCTTTCAAAACTTTTTTTTCCATGCTATGGATTCCCTGTATGCGACTTTAGAGCAGAATTGAATAAAACTAAGGACTTTATAGGATACTTGAAAAGACTTTAAAATTGATATGTTATTCTTGTGCAAACAATTCAAATATATATATATATATATATATATATATATATATATATATATATATATATCTTCATAAAAAAAACTTTGCGTACATCTTTATTGTATAAACATGTTCCCTGTTAATATACCCTTCCCTGTTATGCACTGGAGATGCAGTGGTCTGGCGAAAAGTGTATCTTCTGCTAAGGGGAGACATTCCATATAAAATGTTATTTCTGGTGGAGTAACCGAGCGGGATGGCTCAGGCTGTGGCCCGCATTTGGGAGGCCCGGGTTCGATTCCCGTGGCCGACCTACCTGACCCATGGGTTTTTCGGGGTTTTCCCAGGTCGCTAGGCGAATGCTGACTAGGTTAATTACATCCCCCATTTTCCTGCCCCTCCATTTCATCTCAATTGTCATTTCATATCATCTCTCATCTGGTGATCTCTTTCAGGGCAGAAGTGTCGGCAGGTGTCTCGGCAGTGCATGGCAGGATGATATACTCTGAGGAAAACTACTTCCTCCTCCGGTATGTTGGTTGCCGGTCTCCGCTCCTCTGCTGGGACCATTTCGGGACCGCCAGCCAGGGACCTTTGGGGCTCGGATCGCCAGCCAGAGACCATAAGGCTCGGCTACTGGGCTCGTTGCCGTCCCGCTGCAGGGGAGCGGGTTCGTTGTCCAGGCCTGTCGGGGGAGGCCTCTATCCAAATAAATTGTAGGGACTCTGCCCTCTGTACTGTCGTGGCTCCTTGGGTAGGCCGCCCTCTGTCACCTTCGCCTCATCCTTCCTCCCGGGGGTGCCCCCACCTGGAGGTGGCCCCAGCATGGTGGCCTACGCACCGGATCCGCTCCGTAATGAAATCCCAATCCCAATCTGGTGCAGTAAGTTTCCTGCAGAACTACCTGTGGTATATTTAGAAACTGTTGGACTTAAATAATAAGATTGGTATTTATCCAACTTTCCCGTTTTAGTTAAGTCTCTTTTTCTCTCTAAGAGCACACTCCCCCTCCCCCACACACAATATACACAGACAGAGACACACAGAGAGCGAGACACACACAGAGAGAGAGAGAGAGAGAGAGAGAGAGAGAGAGAGAGAGAGAGAGAGAGAGAGAGAGAGAGAGAGAGAGAGAGAGAGAGAGAGAGAGAGAGAGAGAGAGAGAGAGAGAGAGAGAGAGAGAGAGAGAGAGAGAGGAGTAATTCATTTGCAAAATTTAAAATTTCTCACTTTAACTGTTAATGCACATTCGAAACATTACTAGCAAGTTCGTCGAAAATTGTGGCACGAACACTGAGACATTTTTTTAACTGGTTTTAGGATTTGTGCCGGGATCTTCAAATAAAACAGAAACTAAACCCCTTTCACTGAAAAGTCAACTATTTTCATTATTTTCTCTTTTAACCTTTCTGTTAATGATATAAATAATTTATCTCCATTAATGGGAATTAATTGTTCTTTTTTACCAGCCGTGTGTAGACAAATGTTTGGAGAGACAGACTGACAAATCCTGGCTATGGCACTGAACTTTTGGGACTGACTCTACCTTTGCAATTCATATCAACATTGACTTCAAGTGCCGTGTTCTTCTTCCAGTCCATTTTGCCCCTCTCACTTCCTTCCATACTTGGACTGTAGATGCAAAAATAATAAACACTTATTGGAATTATGAACATGATCTTATATGTCCAGGAGTGTATCCACATTCGTTAGAGTTCAAAGAATTTTGTAATTTTATGCCTTTGTGGCAACGAACAAATTCTGAAGCTTTGCCTACATTTTTGCCAGCCTGCACCTAACGCAGACTTCATGGAAATAAAAACAAGGAAGTTGCTGTTCTTGCAAACACATGAGATCGTTTTAGAAAGAGGTTAAACGCTCTCTTAACGAGAGGCTATTTAAAAATATTGCTCATGTAACACATTTAGGGACACCCCTGATCTTGCTCTACATCTCTCTTTTTTCCTTCCACAATTTATTTCCCCTTGATACTCGCGCCAGAGTTTTCCCCAGAGCATTACAGAGTTCTTGGAACGGCGTAAGATGCACGTGTGCACAGTCATTTGTTAACTGCTTAGTTTAAAGAGCGCTTCGTAAAAAACAATGGGTCGGCCATTTAAACTTCACCTGTAATGGTGCGATCAACCCACAAAACGTTTACAATGTGCTGAAGGACAATATTTTAAAACCTTAAAGGCAAAGGAAAGAACACCCAAGTGCTTTATATGTATTTATGCATCCGGCACTTGTTGCGCAGTAATCTGCATTTATAAGTATTGTTAATCTGCTGTTGAGAAATGTAAAAACCACTTTTAAATTTTGTCACGTTATCATTTTAATCTTTTAAAAGGTTTACGCAATTAAAGGTAGCCACGTGGTGCTAAAAATAGAACACAGTGCAAGGTAAGCGACTTGAAACGGTATAGGATGTTTCTCAAACATTTTAGAGCCACAGATAGGTAAAGTATCAATGTATCCGTCTATTACGCACAATGGAAGCTTATGGTTTTGACCAATCTAAAACTATCTGGCGTCATAGAAGTCACAGGTATCTATTTACATGAGCATGCAAATAATCAGTGTGATTTAAAGGTCATAGAAGTTTAGAAGTTTATGTTGGACAGGAAACAAACATTTTAGGCAATTTTACATTTCCCTTACCTGGAAACAAATTACGCGTGATATTACCTTTTTATAACAGATAATACCGATAATTTAAATTTGGAAAAAACTTAGATGTTTCTATAGATTCAAACCTATAATACTGAGTATCAAAATGAATCATACTGTCATGGACCAATTAATTTATACTTATATAAGGAATATACCTCTTAAAAGATTACAACTGTTTTAAAACTGTCTATTTTAATAACAAGTTCAAATGGTTGTCTACCTGCACTCTGCGAAAACATAATTTGAAAAAAATTACGAATTGCGTTTCATGTGCATATTTCCGATTCATTAAGTTCATTTAACTCACTTTATATGTATATCTCAATATCGTATTTCAATATTTTATACTTCTCTAAATATTTATTCACACTATTAAATGCGGCATAAAAATTTAATTATTTGATGACGCGACAGCTAGAAGCATCCAGTTTGGGAACTGTTTTGTAAATTTTCGTAACATTAATGTTTTTTGTGTGCAATTTACGTCGTCCAAAGTTAAGTAACGCGAGCCTCCCTTTTGTTGGTTTTTATTTTAATTTAATGTGATACATGTTTACACAGAGCTATTTTGTTTTTATACAGACAGGCTAAATACACGAAAATAGTAATAAAGGAATGAAATATTGATACAGTAATGTTCTTAATATAATACGCTAATAAAGGTTTGAGAGATGTAGGAATACTTACAAAAACAGGTAATCCAATATCTCTTTATAGTTTAAGTTTAACAAAAGGACCCCGATGATCAAAGCAATATTTACAAATCATAAATTGCCACAATATTAGGTTAATTAATGGAAATTAATTATTCTTTCACACTGGCCGTGTGTAGGCTAAATTATGGAAACGTTGAGTCAGACTGAAAAATTCAATGCCATAGCCGGGATTTGAACCACGGATCTTCTGGTTTCCGTCCAGCCGCACTACCATTGTGCTACTATGGCCAACGTGCCGATATGACATTAATCACAATGGTAGTGCGGCTGGACGGAAACCAGAAGATCCGTGGTTCAAATCCCGGCTATGGCATTGAATTTTTCAGTCTGACTCAACGTTTCCATAACGTTGCCACAATATTGTTTCACGTTCTTGGGTAACAAATTATGTTAAAACTTTGGCTGATGTAGGTGGTTTTATAACACGTATCTATCCAATGCAACTAACCTCTTGATTATTGTGATGCTCTACTTTCTATGAACCGACCAACCCATAGTAACGAGCACCAATACCTGTATTCAAGTTGTGCAGAATTTTGCCTATAAGCATTCAATATGTACAGTTATGTTATGAAATGTATTGAATGGAGGAGGATTTCTTCACACTTTACCCCTGCCCGATGCATACAAAATCTTCAGTTCTTACACCCTTCATTACATAGTTTCTTATCCAGTTACTTACTGCTACCTGATAACCCAATAGAGCTCCGTTCGGTACTTATCTAATTTCATGTTCTATAGAAAATAATGGCAGAACTTACAACTTAAACATAAAGTAAGTCATTATCTATAGAACTATTGTTCAACTCTTATTAAACTTTGCAATTACTATCTCCACTCCTCTCTCCTTCTCTATTTTCATTTCTGTATCAAATATAAACCGAATGTTAAATCCTGAAGTAGCTATTATTTTAATGTATTAATGCTGTTTTCTGTACTTATTTATACAGGAGTTTTATTAATTTAACATAAACACACGTTTTTATGCTTAAATCCAATAAAATAATTTTTAAAAGAAGGCTCATGTGTGCCTGCAAACCGCATAACTCAAAAATAAAACGTTGGATGAACTTCAAAATTTATATTTTAGATTTGACTTAACTTTAAACAACCCTAACCATTCCCAATTACTGATTAGGAGAAAAAAATTGGATATTTTGATTTGTATGAAAGAAACGATTAAAGCATTTTATTAAAATACCAGATGTTTCATATATTTACACAACAAAAATGTGTTTATTGAGCTTTTCTTAGAGATGACCTGTGACATCTTCTACAGTCAAATGGAATTTTCCATAATTTAGTACAATGAGTAAACTATAAGAGATAAGCTTACAAAAAATGCATGGATAGCTAAAAAGACAATTTACTTCAAATAAGGTTTATGTAATATCAGTAATTTCCAGATGTTTGCCATTACTGGTTTGAATTTTCAAATCCTTTGTCATTTGTAGAAGTTCCATCGTAGTAGTATCTCGTGATGTCACAGAGAGAATATACACAGATATTTAAACCCAATTATATATGAATGCACTTTAAAATAGTTGGCGGTAGTGTCTTCCGAATCCTCGTTGTGCCTACAACAAATGTGCAGTTAAATCATTTCTGAAAATGTTTATATGCATTAGCCTAAAGTGGATACAAAAATAATACTTTATGTAGCAATAAATTCTGGAGATAAATACATACGATAGCGGTAGATAAATGTAAGTGTAACACAGCATAGGTACTAATGCCATAGAAAACGACTTTATGTTCAAGTACTTTACTGTTACTTTGTGCTTTTTAGGCTATCTTCTCGATTATGATGTTATACTCAATTATTTTCTTTCTCGTTCTTCCCTACTTTGATGTTACATAATGTATTCTTCGTTTTTAGTACCCCGCGTTGCCAAAATAAATACATTCATCATTTATTTATGTCTCGGCTGCTTACGTTTTAGTAAGTAGGTGTCCTGCAGTCCATTAAATAAATCGATACCGAGATTTCACTGGATAGTACAGCTTTTGATTTTCTCTAAAACTTGGCCTGCGAAAAATTTTCAAAAATTTTGATTCTGTCAAAAATAGCTACAAGGAATTTGTTTATAATACCATATACTTTATATATATATATTAAGTATATGCACGACAAATAGAATGTTTATGTTGAATTTTCTGAACAAACTGAAGACTTCTTTGCAAGCAACTCCAATTGTTTTATTGGTAAACTTTAAGTGAGAGGTACAAAAAATGTAGATCTCACACAATGTATATCTGATAATATCTTATAAAATTGTATGGCATTTCCGAGAGATTGCTTTTTATTGTTTTAAGTTATAATTGCTTTTTATTTTTCTCGATTGTAAAATGCTATTGGTTTTCTTTCCTTCATTTCTCTTTCTTTGTCTTTCCTTGCTTCTTCCTTTCACACCTTTCTTTTTTCTGTCCTTCCTTCTTTCTTGTTTATTTCCTCTGTTACTTTTTTGTTGTCGTGTAAAGAGAGCCATCACATAGCGACTGGATTTGAAAATATTTGACTATCGCTTACCTGTCTGCAACAAAGGGTGTAACGAAAGTTTATATACATTAGCCAGAACCAGATCAAAGAACAGTAGAACCTCGTTTATCCGGATCAACTGAGAACAGTAATAATAATAATAATAATAATAATAATAATAATAATAATAATAATAATAATAATAATAATAATAATAATAATAATAATAATAATAATAATAATAATAATAATAATAATAATAATAATATTAATAATAATAATAATAATAATAATAATAATAATAATAATAATAATAATAATAATAATAATAATAATAATAATAATAATAATAATAATAATAATAATAATAATAATAATAATAATAATAATAATAATAATAATAATAATAATAATAATAATAATAATAATAATAATAATAATAATAATAATAATAATAATAATAATAATAATAATAATAATAATAATAATAATAATAATAATAATAATAATAATAATAATAATAATAATAATAATAATAATAATAATAATAATAATAATAATAATAATAATAATAATAATAATAATAATAATAATAATAATAATAATAATAATAATAATAATAATAATAATAATAATAATAATAATAATAATAATAATAATAATAATAATAATAATAATAATAATAATAATAATAATAATAATAATAATAATAATAATAATAATAATAATAATAATAATAATAATAATAATAATAATAATAATAATAATAATAATAATAATAATAATAATAATAATAATAATAATAATAATAATAATAATAATAATAATAATAATAATAATAAGGGATTTTTCTCTGAGATTTATAATACTTGTTCAAAAAAGTAAAATGTTCTGAAATTTCAGTGTTTTTTTTACAAAAACTAAAAAAGTTATAACAAATTATCAGTAGAAAAATTTCAAATTTTAATACGTTTTATTAAAGATAAAGGTGTTAAAAACATACACGAAAATGTTCATGTACATATCAATAATAAGTGTTTAGAAATGAGCACCCAAAAATCATGGAAATGACATTGTGGAGATAGGCAGTAAAGACGTCCGAGTTAACGAAGTTTTACTGTATAAGGCTTTATAAGAATAATTTATACAAGAATGGTTGGAGAAATTCACGTGAATGCAATATATCAGGTGTTTTTCCTTTGTTTAAACAGTGCGTTTTGTCTAGTCTATAAGTGTTATAAGTGGACCATTAGTCAGATAAATTTGAATGACTGTTACACACATTCTTTAGTCAATTTTCTGTCTATAAAGCGTTTTAAACAGCACCCATTACTGTGTCAATCTAGAAATAAAATATGTAGGTGTTTTCTGTATAAGAATTAACCTATATCTATTTTAGGGAATTAAATTCGTAAATTATACACTTTTAAACATTTTAAACTTAATTTCACGATGTTTCACTACATTGAGACTAAACGTTGCTAGGAATTAGAACTATGCTATTCTGTTTCTAATTAAATGCAAAGGACTGCTGCTGGAATTTAACCCACACATACATGGACTTTTGTTCCTCTAGGCTCGTTGTGCAAAGCTGAAGTCTGCACCTGGTTATTTCCCTTTATGAAATTAACAGCTGATGGCACGCTGTGATTAACTTATTAATACCTGTCGGAATAGTTATCTTATCTCAGACAGGCTTAAGTAACACCAACTCAAATTAACAATTGTCTTTTATCAGCACTTGAGATTTGAAGAAATATCTCTTTACTAACATGTGTTTAACATCTTTTAAAATTAATTCACTTAAAGCTCTAATGCTTCAGATAATGAGCGGAAGAAAAACATAGCTTCTCAACAATGGCATCTATTTTAAACAAGCAAAAATTATCTTAGTGCAGCAAAGTGTTACGTAAAACTTATTTGTGGTGAAGGAAAACCATGCACGTCTCCAGCTAGAGGTCTTTATTATTTTTTAAGTTTTCAATCCTTCATTTTTATTTATGAAGGTTTAAAGTATCTCAGATCTTATGTGTGATACTCCCAATTCCAAATATAACCGATAGGTAATAGTTTAAGATAAAAAAAATATGCAACATGCATTCTTATGACAGAAATACTTTATGATTATGTACTATCTTCAACAACCAACCGAGGTGTCGCCGGAGAAACGTGTGCGACTGGTATTTGGGAGGTATCGGGTTCGATCTCCGGCGATCAGCCGCTCTCACGCGAGTGTGTGTGAGAACTGGCCTACGAGGACACATTTCCGACTAAAGAGCTTGCGAGTAGCCCCAGCGCATATGATGTGTTCAAAATTATTTAAAAATTGCTAAGAAAATCTCCTTCTATTAAGAATTTGGAGCCTTACTGCAAAAATCCCAGAGAATTTTTGGGACAGTTTATTACCATTGATAAAACTTGGATACATCACTACACTCCAGGAAGTACATCACAGTTAAAACATTGGATTTTCGCCAGGTGAACCAACTCCATAGCAGGCAGTCAATTTTTTCAGCTAACAAGATTATGGCGAGTCTTTTCTGGGATGCACAGGGCATTACGAGGGCCGTTCAATAAAGAATGATAATTTATTTACGGTCATAATTTTTTCGCAATCTTATTATATTGTGTTAGCTTAATGTGAAACAAACACGCCGTAGTAGTTTAATTGTTGGTACTCCTGGTTCTCAGCTGTGAGAACCAGGCAAGTTCAGACATTTTCAGTATGGGCTACCGCAGCAATGGAGGTAACATGCGAGGAAAAAAGTGCGGCTTTGAAATTCTGCTTTCGTCTCAACAAATCCTCAGTTGAGGCCTGTACAGTGCTACAGGAGGCCCGTGGAGAGTCTGTTCTTCCCTACAGCACAGCTTTAAGGTGGTTTAAAATGTTTAAAGAGGGGAGACAATCAATTTCAAAGGAAGGTGGACCCGGTGCTCCAGTTACTTCTCCTATGAAAGAAAACAACAACACTGCTGGTGCCATTGTAAGAGAGAATCGACGAATTATCTCAAGATCACTTTCTGAAATAGTGAACATTTCATTGGCTGCTTTCCATACGTTGGTGACAGAAACATTACACGTGAGACGTGTTTGTGCGCGATGGGTTCCAAGGCTGTTGATTCCCGAACAAAAGAACATTCACATGTAGATCTGCATGCAGTTAAAATTGATGTTGGAGGAAGATCTGGAGTTTCTTTCAAACATAATCACTGCTGATGTAACTTGCCTACATCATTTTGCTCCTGAGAGCAAACAGCAAAGCTCAGTGTGGAAATATCCTTCATCACCAACCCCCAAAAAAGCAAAAGTGGTTGCTTCTGCTGAGAAAGTTATGGTCATCTCATTCTTTGATATTCATGGAATGGTTTATCAGTATGTTCTACCTGCACACACATCAGTAACTCGACAATACTACAGCGATGTCCTGAAAATATCGCAGGTCCATATCAGGTGCAAAAGACTACATTTCCGTGAAGCAGCCTGGATGCTGCAGCACGATAATGCACGACAAAATATTGCTAATGTTGTTGCTGAATATCTTGCAAAAATCAATGTGAAGTGCATCCCTCACCCTCCCTATAGTCCGCATTTAGCCCCATGTAACTTTTTTCTATTTCCTAACTTGAAGAAAGGCCATCGTGGGAGTCATTAGCTATCATCAGAAGCAGTGGTGAAGGCTGCGGAGGCGATTTTGAAGGATCTCTCAAAAGTGGTTTCCAGAATGTCTTTGAAGACTGGCAGAAACGCTGGGACAAGTGCATCGCATTCAAGGGAGAGTATTTTGAGTAGGACCATCAAAATTATAAGGACGAGTAAAGGTACATTGTCAAAAAAGTGTGATCATTCTTTATTGAACAGCCCTCGTATTTTTATTGATTACTTGGAAAAGTGTAAACGTATCACTAGTGACTAATACTACGCAAACTTACTGCAACGTTTGAGTGATGAGGTGAAAATAAACACACCTCGTTTGGCAAAGAAGGCAAACTTGTTTATTCACTACAATGCTCCGGTCCATCCTTCATTCATTGCAATGTGAGAAATGTGCAAGTTAAAGTTTGAATTGCTTGAACATTCACTCCATTCTCCAGATCTAACACCCAGTGACTATCACCTGTTCCCAAAACACAAACTATTTCTTGGAAGACGAAGATATCATTGCAACGAGGAGGTCATTGGTGCGTTAAGCAGCTATTTTGAGGAACATGATAAACCACACTACAGATATGGTTTGATTAAATTGCAACACCGATATGACAAATCTATTAGTTTTTCTGGAGATTATGTTAAGAAATAAAGAAAAAAATAACATTATTTTAATTGTGAGACGCGGGACTTAACAGCCAACCCTCGAATATGTTTGTGGGTGATAGAATGCCGATAGTAGTTTCATAACTCCATTAAAAATATTTCGGTGATGTATATGTTTTATAAAATTTTTTCATCTTTCTTTGGATAACTCGCATTTTCATCAATCGGAACGGCCCTGGTGCCAGTTGATTCGGGCAAATGAGATTCTACTGTACTCCCTTTTCAGTTTTTTCATTTTTTCATTTTTTTTACATTTTTTTTACAAATTATAAGTGCGAAAGTCACAACATAACATAGAACAAATATTCCCAAACCTTCTCGGAAGCGTAACTTACGTTTTTTTTTCCTTTCATTTTTTCTGCATGATATAAACTTGATGCAAACGAGATTTGTATATCTTCTGAGGTTAGGCGATGAACATATGACGTGCATTTTCCCACGGTGTTGTTGACAAATGTACCTCTGCTGAATACATCCAAGTTTAGTACTAACACATATATTACAATATATCGGTATTCTATCACGTGATATCCAGTAAAATGAGAGGGAAGGAAACCTTATTCTTTTAAAACTCATCACAAAGTTTCCTTCGAGAATGGAAACAGTTCCATTACTCAGGACATTACACTATTATTTGAACGGATATATTTTCTTCAGAGCTATTCACGTCACAACTATCTTACGGTTTTGTTACTAATCTTCAAGACGACTCTTCACAAGCGCAAGAGCCAACCTAACAAAAACTGGCAAACGAGATAACTGGAGAGAAGTTTTGAAAGTTCTTCCTATAATGAAATATGTTTCAATGTTTTATGAAAGTAGACGCGAGCTAAATAAAGTTATGGTGGAGCTCTTCTGTAAGCGCAGTAGTGTTTGGTAAGGAAATAACACATCGGTTTGTGGTAACCAAGTCTTGGTGACATGTACATTCGTATTGTTTATCTGGAACTAGTTACCTCAACTTGTTTTGTAGTACCACTCTCTTCTACATACTCGCCGAGGTCTACTTCCCATAAGCCCCAGCCCCGTAGGACCGGGAACCCGGGCCTCATCTGTTATTTCCATTAGGACAGCACCTGTTTTATAAGCTGCCCCCCCCCCGTCTGCCTTACGGCAAACAGGACGGATGTGGATACGCCACATACGCGCCAGTCCTTAATGAACCAGCTACCAAATAACCTTGGTAGGGCCGCCAGTGTCTAGCTCACCAGCTACTAGCTCTGCAGGCTAGTCCCCGGGACTTATAGGACAACCCTCTGCCCCCTCCGGGCGGCCCTGGCGACCTGGCCGGAGGTACCCAGTTGCCCGTGGGTGACGGGAACCAACTGCCCCCTCGAGACCAACCCAATCCGAACAACTCCCGTGCGGGAGGGGCTCGTTATGTTCGGCCCGAGGTTCCTCTAGTAACGTCAGAGGTACCACGAGTGCTAGGGGTCCGTAGCGCCCGCACTTTGGCAGCTAAAAGGGACGGATCCCTTCCCCTACGGGGACTCTCTTCTACAAGAGGCCATGAAGGAAACGGGGATTTAATATAGCATCTGATGAGAAAAATACCTAATAATTATTTTCTTTGGTACATACAAACGTGCCACGTACCTACGGACGTGAAAATCTAGAAAAAAAATTATTCGTTACTGGTAGATAACCGTAAACACAGTGAAACTGCGACGGTTATAACGGCTACCCGAAAGAAACTGTCCATTACATACCTATGCGCATCAATGGAGGGTAGACAGAAAGAGAATTGATTGAAAATTTGGGTAACCAACTTAGTTTTTCCATTTGTTTCAGCTTATTCGCTTCAAGTTTACCGACACGACGAGGAGATATAAATCAATAAAGATTTCTCCCTCGTGCTTGGATCAACAGCTGGTTACAGGGTTTATGATCACACTAGCAGACTCACACAGGGGTCAGAAAGCGTTAAGGACCCAGTCATTCTTGCTACTGCCATCGTCGTCCGGATCTGTTCATCCAGATACCAGTTAGAGATAATGGACCGAACGGGATGGCTCAGGCAGTTTCGTCTGTGGCCAGCATTCAGGACACCCAGGTTCGATTCCCGTGGCCGACCTACCTGGCCCAAGGTTTTTTTCCGGAGGTTTCCCGGGTCGCTAGGCGAATAATGGGTAGCTTAATTACATCCCCCGAATTTCCTGTCCCTCCATTTCATCTCCATTATCATTTCATATCATCTCTCATCTGGTGGTCTCTTTCAGGGCAGAAGTGTCGGCGGGTGTCTCGGCGGTGCATGGCAGGATGATATGCTCTGAGGAAAACTAGTTCCTTCTCCGGTAGGTCGGTTGCCGGCCTCCGCTCCTCTGCTGGGACCCTTTCGGGACCGCCAGCCGGAACCTTTGGAACTCGGATCGCCTGCGTGGGACCATTAGGGTTCGGCTGCTGGGCTCGCCGTCCCGCTGTAGGGGAGCGAGTTCGTTGTCCTGGCCTGTCGGGGAAGGTATCCATCCAAGTAAGCTGTAGGGACCCTGCCCTGTGTACTGTCGTGGCTCCTTGGGTCAGTCGCCCGCTGTCTCCTTCGCCTCATCCTTCCTCTCGGGCGTGCTCCCACTTGGGGGCATAGGAACAATGGGCCCAACATGGTGACCTACGTACCGAATCCCCTCCCCAATGAAATCCCAATCCCAAGAGATAATGGACGTACTGAGATGGTCTATGTGCAGTGCAGTGGTTGACGGCCCCCTCCATCTCACTATTCAAATCCTATACTTTCTCTAAATTACACTTATAACAAAAGAGTGGCGTAACTTGACAACCTTGATCCTTTTTTTTTTCGGAAAGAGTAAACATAAGTTTAGCTCCCTCCGGAAGCAGATATGTGTTCCAATTCTGCATTTTTGTTGTAGAAATTTACTAAGATTTTATTTCACAATCATCAGTGTTGAAAAAATGCCTTCATACCAAAATATCTAATATTGCTTTAACTGTAATAAGCTGTCCTCAGATTTTAAAATATCTCGCTTAAAGTAGATATAATTTATAAGGCAGTTTGTGTACTAGTATACATTTATTACACTTCATTTTGAGTTATGTTCACTAATAATATGAAGCTGAATTTAATTGAATATTCCCGCGATTTAAACACTCAAAAGGTTTTAGTATGTAGATTTATCGCCTATTATACGACAGACGCAGAACTTTAGAATTGACATTGGAAAAAAGTACTTTTGTGACCACCATTTGTAAGAAATAAAAAAAATAGAAATTCGAGATTTACTGCTCTTGGAGTTGATAAGGACTGCTCATATGTGACTATTGTAGTCATACAGACACTAAACTGGACACTAAACTGTGCATCCTGTTTGGCCTAAGACAATCAACTCGGCTTGCTCAAGTTTCGTAATCCCCTCGTTCTCTGTACCTATTCTTCAGAAAGGTCTAAATCCACTTGCATCTAATCCACTTTTATTTATTTTGGTTATGTATTCACATATGTATACAAACATATTTGAGTTACGCAAGCAAGCGAGGTGTGCAGTGCTTCCTTGTGAACACAGCGGTATACAAAGTAATGATAATTGTTATTTAGTTTGACGTTAATTACTCTTTAGTGGAGAAATTCATTACAATTGTGGTTTTCTTGACGCAATGTGGCGGAATTTTTAGCTCGCTATGGCCTCAAGCAACAACTTTGCTTGCGTCATGTTTTTATAACCCTGTTATCACGTTTAACCTTTTTAGCGTCATCACTTCACTTCATGGATTTTATGAAATATTTTTAGAATGGCGAGTAATGAATAAAAGAGAGATAAACTGGAGGTTAATTAAATTGATGTAACAGACTGTGCTGGAAAAAAGCCACCTGAAGATAAATTGTTCCAGTATTCAACAAACCACATATTTATACAAATCAACTGTTAATATGTCGGCATTAGATTCCGTATAAATTCTATGTTCCAAGAAAGGACAGATTTTAAAACTACAGTACTAATATTACTAGGAGGACATAACAACAAAATTCTTTATTAACAGTGGCCCAATTAAGAGTTTTTTTTTCTTTTGCAAACAATATTCGAGTTTGCAGTTCTCATTATAAGGTCATTCAAATAGAAACGAAAAATGCAATTTAGAAATTTACGAAACATATGGATCGAACTTAAACAAATATGAGGGCTGTTCAATAAAAAATGATCATAATTTTACGGCCATAATTTTTCGCACTAAAATTCAAACTTATTATATTCTGTTAGCTTCATGTGAAACAAACACGCCGTAGTAGTTTCATTGTTGGTACTTATGGTTCCCGCCTGTGAGAACCAGGCAAGTTCAGACATGTTCAGTATCGCCTACCGCTGCAATGGAGGTAAAATGCAAGAAACAATATGCGGCTTTGAAATTCTGCTTTTGTCTCAACAAATCTTCCGTTGAGGCCTATACAATGTTAAAGGAATCCTATGGAGAGGCTGTTCTTCCCTATATCAGAGCTCAAAGTTAGTTTAAAATGTTTGAAGAGGGAATACAATCAATTTCAAAGGAAGAGGGACCCGGTGTTCCAGGCACTGCTCTTATGGAAGTAAACATCAACACTGCTGCTGCTGCTATGGTGAGAGAGGATCGACGAATTACTTTAAGATCACTTTCTGAAATACTGAACATTTCATTGAGTGCCACCAACACGTTGGTGACAGAAACATTACACATGAGACGTGTTTGTGCGCGATGGGTTCCTAGGCTGTTGATTGCCGAACAAAAGGACATTCGCATGCAGCTCTGTTGATGTTAGAGAAAGATCCGGAATTTCTTTCAAAAGTAATCGCTGCTGATGAAACTTGGCTACATTATTTTGATCCTGAAAGCAAACAGCAAAGCTCAGTGGGGAAATCTCCTTCATCAACAACCCCCCAAAAAGCAAAAGTGGTTGCTGGGAAAGCTATGGCCATCTCATTCTTTGATAGTCATGGAATGGTTTATCAGCATGTTGTACCTGCACACACATCAGTAACTGTACAATACTACAGGGATGTCCTGAAAACATTGCAAGTCCATATCAGGCGCAAAAGATCACATTTCCGTGAAGCAGGATGGATGCTGCACCAAGATAATGTGCGGCCGCGTATTGCCAATATTGTTGGTGAATATCTTGCAAACATTAACGTGAAGTGCATACCTCACCCTCCCTATAGTCCGGATTTAGCCCCATGTGACTTTTTTCTATTTCCTAACTTAAAGAAATGCCTTCTTGGGAGGCATTATCCATCATCAGAAGCAGTGGTGAAGGCTTCGGAGGCAATGTTGAAGGATCTCTCAAAACTGGTTCCCAGCATGTCTTTGAAGACTGGCAGAAACGCTGGGACATATTCATCGCATTCAGGGGAGTCTATTTTGAGAAGGACCATCAAAATTATGAGGATGAGTAAAGGGACATTGTCAAAGAAATTGTGATCATTCTTTATTGAACAGCCCTCGTATATTATGATTGTAGTTCAAGTGTAAAGCTGTACACCTTAATATCATTTTCTTTAAAATTTCTCTCAGGTTTATTGTGTTGCCGCTAGATGTATCGTATATGATTTTAAGTTATATAAAAGTACACATAATTAACTGAAATTGAAGAGAAGATCACAGGATATTCCAGAAACTGAATATAATCATTCGAAAAGTTCTTAAATTAAACACCAAATTTACCATTTAAATGATATTTCGCTTTTCACGCTTTACATAAATCTGCATACCGATATTTTTTTTTTCAGAGCCTGCATTTTTCGAACTTTTGGTTGGAATGCACTAAATGCTTACTACAGGTAAGTAGTACAGAAAGAGAATTGAGGAAGGTGATTAATTTATTTTCCAAATTCTGCAATTTTGTACACGTACTTTTGGTACAGTTGTTTATTCTGAGACAATGTAAAGGGATCAATCCGGTCACATGATGCACTTAGAGCGATGTGAAGAAACGACACTTAATTTGTTTATGATGCACTTAAGGTAACAAGCGATATAACATTAACTGTAATTGATAGATGCATACTCCAGCTCAGACAACATTCAATTAGAAACCCATCATCTACTTAACTGATATGCCAGCAGAACACGCAACTCTTGTCGATTTATTGTATTAAATGCTGAGACGATTCACTGCTCACTTGTCTTCGTCACTTGTCACTATATCCTTCCCTACAACTCCATCGTTACCCTCCATTTTCTCCCTCTCTCGTCCACTCTCCTCAAGCTCAGGAGATTACTCCAGCATATTATCTCAGAGATTTAAATCCGGAATCTTTAGCACTCATCTGGATTCTGTAACTCGCTGTTAGTGTGTCATTATTTGAAAAGCAAGACAATTACGAGGCCATAGCTACCAGGAAAAGAAGAATGGCGGTGATTAGGGGAAGGAGAAAGAAGAAGCTGAGCTAGTTTAGCTCTTATCTGGCTGAAATGGATATATACCCTTTGCTTTTGATCATTCTTAGTTATAAATTTACAAGGAGAGCAGCAGGAGCAAAAGAATATTTTATTGAAACAAAATAACAAAGAATTCAATGTTCACGTGCATTTCAAGAAGAAACTACAATATCCGAACAGTGGAGTACGATCAGGAATGTAACGATATTAATATAGACTTATTAAGTACGAGCTGAAACATTCAGCGTTATCCAGAGTTTTATTTACGTCTAACGTTCTATTCCCTTCCGTCCAACATTCACCTCATGTTGAATTATGTAGCTTTTTTTTGTTTTTGTTTTTTTGTTTTTTGCACTACTAACTCAAAAAGAATGAAAATAACATTTTACTTTTTACGAAAGAAGTGAGAAAACAGACTTGTTTGTGGTCTGAAAATGGATTCCCTCTGAACAATTTTTGCCTCCTCGCAGCATCTCCATGGTAATTTTATTCTTGTGCTAAAGCCCTGTGCCAAATTGCGTCGAACTCAGTGCTTCACTAGTGCGAAGTGCTTCACTATTGTAACATAATTTCCGACGCCGGCTACCACTGTCTTAGCCATCCGCAACCTAGAGGTCCACAGCGTACACCAGGCACTCCCAGAAAGGAGTAGCAAGGGCCAGCGAGAAATCTTTCCGTATTCCACCGCTCAGCCGCAAGACAAATTTCGAAGCATATGAAAGGAAATTCGTTCTGAAAGGGGAATCACTGGAAAGAAAAAAAAAAAAACACAGTCGTTGGATCGACGGGAAACGAACCTGGGATTCCCAGAATGTAAGCCTCACACTTTACAGTAGAGCTATGTCGATTAGTGCAGAGACCTAGCACACGATTATATGGAGGCCTTCTCTAAATGTATTCCAATATACAACCACGACAACAAAGTACTGGTGACTCAGTTTTGTAGGTTTCCGCTTTTGTTTATCTACTATCTCGTTGAGACAGCTTTCTCTCTTTCCTGTAACATTAGAATAAAATAAAAAAAAAAAAAAAAACATTCGAAAACTCCATGACGTTGAACATCTTGTTGATGAATCCTTCCTTTTACTACTTATAATTGTAATTTTCACTCTCCCGGTAATTTCTAATAATGGATGGAACATTTCTGAAGTTCACGTAAAAGGTTTTGTGGAATAGATTTGCTTAAACTCCCCGCCCCACTCCACTTGATAGTCTTCCAAGTTTTGGAAATGCCCACCTAGCCTTTCTGTTGAACAATTACCGGTCAAAACGGTGGAGTAATTTTTGCATAACCACAGTAGGTGACATTTTATACCTTTTACTTTCTTTTAGATCACATAGTCCTCAATAACACAAAAACTATTCTGGCTAGACTTTTAACATGTAAACGAAATACAGGTGAAGCAGAATGTTCCCCAATTTCGGACCCCGAGGTAAGAAATTTGAAAAATACTGAGTATGGGATGATCGAGGAAAATAGTTCATTGGGATATTAATTATAAACTACCGGTTATTTAACGTACCCTTCCAACGATATCTTGATCACAACATAAAAACATAACAAAGGGTTAATAAAATATGTTGGCATTGATAAAATAGAATGATATCGTATCGTTAAAAGTAGAGTCGATTCTCTTTTCTTTTGTTCTGTCTTAGGCGCTACATCTTGACCGTCTACGAATTTATTGCTTGCAATACTTCCATAGCAATTGTTTTAATTTGCATGCGTTTTCTGTGAAGTAGCAACAACTGCTATTTATTCTATGCTTTTCAACTAGAAGTCAAAGCTTTCTTTGCAAGTGTACTCCTTTATAACTCTAATGCCCCATTTCATCAACAGATGTTAAAATCGACGTTAACATATGTAGCGTATTAATTATTACAGAGTTAACAAAAGTGTTAAAATTCTTGTATTTCACCAAATCGTTTTCCGAAAATGTTAACAAGCACGTGTCAACGCCGAGAGACTTGTATTACAGATACAGAAGGCTCTGGATGTATCCTATTATTTTCTGAACGTACTGCGATGCGCTGTTGTTTTTATTTTGGTTTACACACAGCTGAAAAAATGGTGGGTGAACAAAATCAGAAGAGAAGCCGTGGACGAATTTCTCATCAATGCAAAGGAATTGTTAGTTGAATCAGTAAATAAATATAAGGATATTGTGAAAATAAGAGGACGGATGCGGTAAATGTAAAAGAGAAAGACGTGATGTGGGAAAAGATTGGAAATGAGTTTAATTTGAATGCAAATGTCAGAACCAGAAGCACGAAGCAACTTCGTCAGTATTACGTAATTTAAAAAGAGATGCGCAGGAGAAAAGTGACTAGTGACGAACGTTTCAAGACGGGAGGTAGACAGTGTTATCCGCAGAATTCAGTGAATTATAAAATCATAAAGTTATTAATACTTAAAGCAAAGGCAAGATCAGCATACTCCTATTTGATGCATGTTCTAAGCTCTCTTGTACTTCCTCATATCAACTTGTTTCGACAGTCTATACCTATGTAGAAAATCTTCTTCGGATAGCTCCTCAAAATCATTTCTGCTCATAGGCCGTGCTCTATTACCAATGTCATTTAGACGCTCTAAATATAGCAAATCGACATCAAAAGTTGTTCACGCTTGCCATGTTGACAATTTTAAATTTGTTAACGACTTAACACAGAAATATGGTTTGTTGGCTTAACAAGAAATTTAGCATGAGTGTTAAGCTAACACTTGATAAAATGGAATTTTTGCTATAGCTATTGCTAAACAAACTAACAGCCGTGTTGAGTCTTATAATCTGTTGGTGAAATCGGGTATAAGTTTATATATTGAAGCACAATGATGTTGTTCTGACCGCCTCGGTAGCATAGTTGGTAGCGTGTCTGCCTCACGTTCAAGAGGTCCCGAGTTCGAATCTCGGTAAGGGTTTTCCGGGGTTTTCGCTTATCCTGAAAGACGAATGTCGTGTAGCTCTAAGCCCCATGGACTCCGGATTCATGTGAGCATCATTTCACCCATTTCATTCATCGTCCGATATGACTTAACATTGGAGGACGTAAATGAAAAAAATGATGTAATTGTTCATTAAATTTAATTAGAGGTTGTCTTATATACTATTTCCGCGAGAAAATACGCACTTTTAGTGTTTAAAAGAATTCTAAAATTCAATGTTTAGATTACCTTAGATACATGATCTAGTATAATGACCTCTATGGTTGATAAGAGTTATTTTTGTGTAAGTGAAGACGAATACTTTTAAGAGTCATGTGATATATCGGCGCAGACATAAACCAGCTAGAGAGATAAATTGAATGCACTTAGTTCCTGCACTTTATTCACGAGCTGCTAATCTGTCACCAGACTTGCCTTTCTCCTGTATGTATGGGGAGTGCTCATATAGCAAGCTTTAATCACACCACCACGAGTATAAGAATTAGCACGAACTGCACATAAACATAGAATTGGTATTTATACAAAAGTATTTGTGCATTAGAATGACTGACTATAGTTGCAGACGTATACATATGTTAATTTCTTTTGTGGCACGGTGAAACAATTAAATTATCTTCTGAACGTCAGATTTGTAAGGGCATTTAGGTACAAGCGAGGCTTAATCAGAGGCTTTATGTGGGGATTATCCTAAAGATTTACACCCTGTATACCGAGGATTTCCAGCTCATGAAAACAACACCTGGCCTTCTTAGCGATCGATATCTAGTTATCATACGACCAACATTTACATTTTATTATGGCAATGTGTTTATTTATAGCTTTAGTCTGAATTTCTTTATTTATAGCCTTGCCTTGGTCTACCATTTCTACACACCTGTATCAGACCATACAGCACACTTCTGTCGAAGCAAGCTTAGGAAAACATTATGTAATTTTTATTAAGTTGAATAAATTAGCGTTTCTCTTCCTTCTGTCACGGGAAAACAGGACACTCGGCGAGACAGCCAACATATTTTATTTACGTTTACCTCCTTACAAGAAATCAGGCCATCAATGATCTACATCTGTTAAGAGTTCTTAAAATAGAATGAGTGCTATTGAGTTTTGAAGTTAATTTATGTCATCCTGTCCCTCCAAGAAGTAGAATGTTTAAAAAGTGCATACAGTGGCGGATTAACGGGGATTGATGAAACTAATGCCATTTACGAACCTGAAAAAAAGACAAATATAGTACATTTTGGTAACTACGACTTCCCACAAAAGCATTTTTACAAACCATTTTCTGTCAATTTTATATTACCTACATTGACTTACGTGGAAGTGGGCTAAAGGAGACCGAAGCGACGTCTGATGTTTAAAAGCCGATAGCTATATGCTAATCTTGGCGTTTGTTTCTTTCCACTCAGTGGTGACGGCGTTACCTAAAACCGGAATGTATTGAAACTTTTTATTTCAGTAAAAACCGATAAAATGGTACTTAAGTATTCTGTCGACAATATTGAAAAAATGAAAAGATTTTTATTTTAAGCTGTACAAGGGAAATACAGGAAGCTACCTGATAATTGTTAAAGCTCGGTCTGCCTGTATGCGAGGAGTTCCGGGTTCGATTCCCGGTTGGAAGGTAGGATTTCCTCTATTCTTCCTAAGTTCTGAACGAAACTGTATGTGACATGATGTACAAAAACTTATAGAAAAAACGCTGTACACTATTTCGATAGGCAGTATGTTCCCATGGCAAAAATGGCTGATATGGCCATTGTACATAAAGGTAGGATATACGAGGAATGATCAACAAAGACAGACTGATTTTTTTTTTCACAGATGTTTATTACTGCAATTCAATATTTACATGATCTTTTCCAAAGTAGTCCCCTCCTACTTCAATACACTTTTTATAGCGTCTCTGGCACTCCTTGAACACGTGCTGCAGACCCTTCTTTGTCAGGTCCTTGAGAATCGCCTCACTTTTCATGAGCACTGCTTCGGAGTTCTCAAATCGAATACCCCTAAGCTTTGCCTTTAGTGATGGGAAGAAAGAAAGGTCTCAGGGTTCAAGATCGGGGCTATAAGGTGGATGTGGTACACCGGTAATGTTGATTCGAGCCAGAAACTGCATGACTTGATTTGCGACGTGAGGCCGTGTATTGTCATGATGAAGTCGCCACGCAGTCCGAGAAAGCTCTGGTCATTCCTTTGCAATGTTTTTTTGTAATGTTATACGTCGATCCTCTCGGACAATCACAGCAGCTGGGTTCATGTTGACTTCAGTCACAGCAGAAGGCGAAACACCAGCAGAAGTCGGCCTTCTTTGAAGTCCTTGAACCACCTAAACACTGTTGCACGAGGTAGTGCATCTTCACTGTACCGTTTATTCAGCTTTTCATAAGTTTCGGTGGCTGTATGGTTTAAACAAAAACAGGCTTTATTTGCGCTGCACCTTTCCTCTCGCATCACCTCCACTGTCTGGTATGCGAAATGCACGTGGGGTCTACAAAATTGAGCATTACTACCAACCTACCAATACGAGAGTGCTGTCGCCTACTGACATTGTACATAAAAACCCGCTCTTTTCAAATATTTATGTTACAGATACGAAACTATCACGGAAGCAACAGAAAAAATCAGGCTCAGTCTTTCTTGATCAGCCCTCGTAAATGAAAACAAAACAAACAAAAGAAAGTTTTTTTAAGTTAGTCGCTATGTGCTAGTTTTGACATTGTTCACTACCTGTAGGTGTCACGAAAACAATCCAAATGTGATTTAGCACTTTAAAAAATAAGTATAGAAAATTCTAACCAATAGCTATCTCGGAAATCGTAGGTGCAAAAAGAAGCATTTGGTATATGTTACATGGTTTATCAAGATTACATTTTTGCGAGTCTTGCTTTGGTCCCTCTTTTGATATGCCAAATATATTAAATTACATAAAATTTATTAGAAATAAAGATGGTTTCACAGGTTACATCCAAAATATATAATTTGCCATGGCAATATCTTACATGAATAACATCTTAATGCAAACTATTATAATCTGTTTTCGGCACACGTTATGCGAAGCTTTTTATAAATATGCTCTTTTAGATTCGCAGATCTCAAACGTGTATTTTAGCTGAAATGTCTACGTACAAATTTTTGGTTGCAATACCTTACCTCTTGAACATACGTATAGACAAGTAGCCGAGAAGGTAAACAAAGATAATGGATAGACAATTCATATAACTGTCACAAATCAGTTTTTCTACATATTTATTGCTAACAACGGTATCTACACTATCGAAATACTTTGCTGTTATAAGAAACAAAGTAAACGTTTAAGTCAGAAAGGGTTATTAAGATTGGTAAACAAAATGTCACATGGTTGTGGAGAATCTTAATAGATCAGGCATGTAGAATTGGAACGTAATTTGTGGATGTCTAAAAATAAGCAAAATTTATTTTGACAGATCCGAGGAGTGCCTTATTTACAGTTGTATCATTATTTGATGAGATGCAGACATCTTTCTTATGTAGTGTGTACCCCCTGCTTTTACTAAACGTGGCACTGCAGATGGACAGACGTCATGGCCTGCAGGTGTAGTACCATGTAAGGATAACTGCAAACTTTCCCTCATTTCAACCCTTCTTTTCGAGTTTGTGGTCTTGCAAGGGGCAACATTTTGACATCTATACACACAGATTCAGAACACTCCTTTTTATGCTATCCATTAACGAAGTGAAGATTTCAAAGAAACTATTCTTTCGCAGATTACCCATTACACTGTTCTACAAAACTTCTATTTCTGGAATGAAAATATGTAATTCTAAAGGAATCTACACTGTTAAATTTAGGTCTGAAATCAGATTTTTGCTATCAGGGATAGTTTTCCATAATCTGAACATATGATACGGTATCATTATTTTAGACAAATATGTTAAATTATATTTTTTTTTAGTTGGCACATTAATTTTTGTACTTCTGGCTCATTTTCAGACATTGGTGTTACTGTTCAGGTATGTGGCATGTTAACCTCAAAATCTCAGAGACAAATCCACGAAATACACGTTCAAATGGAGGGTGTGTGTCGATTTCGAAGTAATTGCATAATTTCTGGGAATGTGAACATTACTATATTTCCTTGTGAGTGGGATAGTCAAGATAGCAGGTCTCACTATGTAGAAAAGAAAGGCCCAAACGAAATTGGGGAAAATGTGCAGCGAGAGAATCTGGTTGCTCCTGAAGATATACTTCTTCCATATTAAAGTGGACCTAATAAAACAATTTTTGGAGGCAATGGATCCAAAAGGCAGAGGTTCTACATATCTTACCGACAAATTCTCTTGTCTAACCGCAGCTAAAATTAAAGAAGTTATATTTGTGGGTCCTCACATTGGACAACTTCAACAAGACAGAAGTTTTGAAGCATACATGAGACACAAAGAGAAGCGAGCTTGGGCATGCTTCAAGAAAGTGACATAAAACTTCCTTGGAAGTAAAAGAGGCCCTAAGTATAAACAATTTGTATAAGAAATGATCAAAGCTCGAAAAGATTTAGGATGCAGTATGTCCTTGAAAGTACATTTCTTGGACTCAAATCTGAACTTCTTTCCAGAAAGTTGTAGCGATGTATCAGATGTACCATGGAGAAACGATGTGAACGGTACTGTTGGAGTACAAATCGAGGAAAGAAATATGTTCAGTAAAAAAGGAAGAAATAAGGTGGAAAATTACTGTCCATATTTTTATGTTTTTATATAAATATTCCTTGAATAACTGCTAAAACGTGAAAAAATTATGCGAACCATTCAAATATCATCTTCTGTTACTCTCTTAATATTTATTGGCATTTTAATTGAATTTCGGTTAGTATCTGCAGAACTCTAAATTAATATATGACATATTTAATGCCATATATTGAAATATATTTAAATATATTGAAAATGGAAAATCAGCCTACTCTTAAAGAATTCCTGATATATAGAAAATAAAAATAGAATGAATTCAGCGTTAAAATGGCTATAAGAATAAAAAAATTGGCTTCAGAAATAGTTATTTTTTTATTTTTGTAAAACAGTGTTATTATTACACTAGAAGCTTGCACTTCACTTACGAAAAATCGTATCGCTTTCTTAGGCGCTGATGTCATGCTCTTAAGGAATGAGACAGTGCGAACAATTTATTAAAATTAGTTTAGTACACACATTAATTTGATCTGTAATTACGTTTCAAGGCTATTTTTTTGTTTCGTAATTGAATCTAGTTGCTAATGAATGTGGTATTTATTTGAGCATCGAAGCTGTAAACACTTTTCCTGTTTATATTTAATAGCAAGAATTCACATTAGTTTTTAACCAGCACGCTGTCTGGTAAGAAATATGAGACAATTTTAATCACAGGCATAGATATTCTACTTCAAGGTACTTCTTCTAAAATGTGTAAACAGCATGTATTTCAAACCATTAAAGAGAGAAAGAAAAAAATCTGATGCGTGGCACTTAAATGACTTTCTCTAATATTGCACGAACTATTCTAGGCGCTTATTCCTGTATCTACTTCAAGTTAAGCGAGATAAATTGTATCCTATTGTTAATGTTTCGTAGGTTTATGGATACAGTAGGCGTTAAGCAATATTTATATATTTGAAGAACACCGCTGGTCAGTTTGAAATTCCATCCTCTCCAAGATACGATTAACTAATCTAAAAAATGGTTCACTTCCACAATTCTTATTATTTTATTTCTTATTTTTTTCAGGTGCAAGGAGAATATGAGAAAGTACAGTAGGTTTTAAGCGATAGTCAAGTATTTAAAGAACAGGTCGCTATGTGTTGCCTCAGAAACTCGATTCTCTTTGCCTGGCCAAGAATTAAAAAATGAATAACGAGTTTCCATTTGAGAAAATATAAATATTGGATATAAAAAACCCGAGATGATTGACTAAAACAAGTTTAAGACAAATTATGTGTTTTAACGAGATCAACATTTGTCCATCAACATCAATATTTGTCCAGTAAGATTTTGTCTATCGCTTACGGTTTTCAAGCTATGGAAAGTCATTCAAAATGGAGAGTATTTCTGAGGCCATGCTTATAAAATTCAAAACATGCATTTATTTAAAATTAATTGTAATATATATATATATATATATATATCTTAAACATATAATTTAATCCAAATCCTTAGAGTCACTTTTGAGTAAATAAATATTTTCGAAGAATATTCACATCTAAAGTGTGTTCTGAGATTGGTAGGGGAATTTTTTTAAACCTTCGCGTCTCATCCTTGGAAGATGTTGAACTTATTTCATTTATTTTTAAGTTTTACGGTTCACGGACAGAAACAGACACTCATATATATTTTTTCTTCGGATTTAGGGAATTTCAAAACGTCTATTTCAGGCACAATCTCGAAATAGGATTTTTGAGTGGAATAGATATATTGTCTGCTTATTATACGTATAAGAAGTAAAAACATCACCTTAATGGACAAACAGTATAGTTTCGTTTCTCTGCTTACGTCCAGGTCAGCAAGCAGTAGCATATGAGACTTGCATTCGAAAATCGGAGGCGCTGTTCGGTCCCAAACGCCTCATGATAGCCGTGAGAAGTGTAAGCCTGCACGAAACCCATCACCGGTGAGTCTAACATTGAAGGGGCCCTGCTCTCTACTCTCGCGAACTCCTTGTTGTGACCACCTCCTCTTTTGACCTTCTTTCAAGGTAGACGAGTAGGTTCAAATACCATCGTACCCCATATACTCCTATATACCTACTTATGCTGGATAGAGCGGTCGTCGTGATTAAGCATCCTCTATTTCCAATCTACGCATTATAATTTACGTTTCCCACAACATAACGATTTTAATTCCAAACTTCTGTTTGTTGTAGACTTTTGGCATACCAAAAACATCTCATTTAGTGATTCTGATTCTATCACGTTATATACATCATTTGTTCAATTCAATATGTGAAAGTTTTAAAAATAAAAACCAACAAAACATGCATTATGAGAGCTATTTTGATCTTTATGAATACAAGAACATTGTGACCTAGTCATTTCTGCTTATCTCCTAAAGGATTTTTGTAAACTTGCAAGAGCCTCTGGTTGACGTCAGACTTGTGCTTTCTGGAACTAAGCACTCTAATAAAATTCTTGGAGTTAGCACGTCACGTAACTCCAGCAACTTTGGTTTGTACAAGGATGAACAAGTCGAACTCTCAGTTATTTTATCCAGTGAGTAAAAGGCATGTTCCAAATTCCAGCGTCAATTACGTACCAAGGTATACCCTTTAAAAGCAAATAGAAAACGAATGCGATTAAGAGAAATTAATAATAAAAGACTTCTGAGATCAAAATACGTCACCAAAAACTAATCAAGTTTAGGGACATTGTTTTCCACATACTTATGATTTATACGACATTTATCTTTAGCCTGGCCGTTTTATTTTTTGGCTAAAGAATGCACGAGCTGCATTACGGTGAAAAATTACCCAGAAACATGCCAAAGACCCTAGAGAGAGAAACTTGGGAATTTACAACAAAACTCATGTAGTTACCGATTCTAAAGCCGGTTTATACAGCACATTCGATATTAGAGCCAATAATTCCTTCAGCTCTAGTCCCTCAGAGTTTAGTAAACAGTCTCTGCAACTGCGGAGGTTCCCTGAAGATAACACAGTTGGATTCCAGTGAGCTTTGAGCGCAATTGTTAATAGATCATCTGAAATATCCGGCAAGATAAATGCACAAATAACAGAAAGCTCATATCTAAAATAATTTTTACTCTCTTTATCTATCATAACTTATGTTCACAGCTCCTCTCAAAGACTACTACTTCTGTTCTATTAATTATTCGGCAGAAGAATGTCAATATACTTCACAATAATTAAACATGCATAGCAATAACATGCATATTAATGCACTAGTTATTATTATTATTAATTATTATTATTATTATTATTATTATTATTATTATTATTATTATTATTATTATTATTATTATTATTATTATTATTATTATTATTATTATTATTATTATTATTATTATTATTATTATTATTATTATTATTATTATTATTATTATTATTATTATTATTATTATTATTATTATTATTATTATTATTATTATTATTATTATTATTATTATTATTATTATTATTATTATTATTATTATTATTATTATTATTATTATTATTATTATTATTATTATTATTATTATTATTATTATTATTATTATTATTATTATTATTATTATTATTATTATTATTATTATTATTATTATTATTATTATTATTATTATTATTATTATTATTATTATTATTATTATTATTATTATTATTATTATTATTATTATTATTATTATTATTATTATTATTATTATTATTATTATTATTATTATTATTATTATTATTATTATTATTATTATTATTATTATTATTATTATTATTATTATTATTATTAAGGTAAGTGAGGGGAAGATGGAAGTTGTTGGAAGACGTAAGTTTCGTAATATTTTGTTCATCTGAGACTAGATAGCAGCACTTACCACAGCTTGGAATAGGGGCATGCAGTTGGAAGTGTGCTGTTGTGCTCTTCAGTTTTATATCTTGTTTCATCCAGTGATAAACAAGAAACTTGGTAAGCACAAGCAGTGTAATATTTCGTTGCCCATATACGTAAGGTCTAGCACTTGATGTACTGCATGGACCTTCACCTAACCATGGTATTTTGCCATGTGCGCTTTTTGTTGTTGTAATTTATGTCCTTCAACGTAAAGTCATATCGGACGGTGAATGAATTGGATGAAATGGTGCTCAAATGATTCCAGAGTCCACGGAGCTTAGAGTTACCCAACATTCATCTTAAAGGATAAGGGAAAACCCCGGGGAAAACCTTATCCAGATAACTCACCCTGACCGAGATTCGAACTCGGGACTCTTGAACGTGAGACTGACATGCTACCATTTACGCTACCGAGGCGGGCATGTGCGTCTTTGTGAGCACATGGTAGCTCGGACCAATATGGCTGGTGCCGTACACAAAAAATAAGGTTCACATGTTCTACCCCCAGGCTTTGGGGGAAGTTGAAAGTTTTTAAAGAACTGATAAATTACATATGACCGATCATGACGGCTTGACCGATCATTCTTCAAACCACTGAAAACATTTTGGCAGCAAGCTTTGGATACTTGGATTCATTCAAACCCTGGCCGAGGAGTTACAAGACTGCAGTTTGGTTCTCTCCTTTCTTCATTGTATCATGTCTCAAATATGAGTTAAATTTATATTTTTGTGTCTTACCTGTTGTAATACAAATGCTCAATTTATGTTATTTTTTAATTTCAAACTTCGTGTGGTTTAATCTTCCACCGTGTTGTTCCATCTGCCCCACTGTTAACTCCCATCTTCCCCTAATGATGGGGTAAGATGTAAGTTTTGTTGCAATTAGTATAATTGTACCTTTTTATCTCCTCACATTTAAGAACACTGATTACTGTTTCTACCAGTGACAATTGAATATACACGCAATATCTTGAGATTCTTTTTATATTTTTCTCCATTTCCATTTCCATGAAAATAGAACATAACCGTTAAGTGTATCATCTTCCACCGACTTACCTTATTATTATGTTCAATGCTTCCTAGCAAACGTATGTGCTGTAGATTTATGTCAGGTGGGATAAATTAAAAACGGTAAGGCATCTTTAAATACGCCTTAACTCTTTAAAAGCTTATTCCTCTATCTGTATCAAGTTAAAACATCTGAAGAAATGCTTATATATTAGACACTTCCATATAGATGCAAATGAAGTACGTACAGCTGCTTCAAGCGATATTAATTCCTCTAAAAGGGGTGGCTGTGTAACGGCTTTGAAATTTCATTCTCTTTGTGTGACCGCGAGAAAATGGCGATTTAAAAGTTGAAAATATGTAAATTAAAATCAATAATAACAAGGAAATAATTAAAGCCACAAAAGGATATGATAAAAACGGTGTGTTTAACAAAATAGAGTGAAACTCTTTCTAGAAAGTTTATTAAATACATTTTTTAAGTTATACTGTTGACAGAGGCACTTGTAATCATTATTGAGAGGTAGTTCAGGAGGGCTCAAACGTGGAGTCAAAGCATTAAAACCAAACATTTAATATCGAGATTCAAATGAAATATATTTTTCAGAAACCTTAATGGGGGGTTTTCTCCGGGATCTCCGGTTTCTCCCGCCATCTCATTCCACCGGTGCTCCATCTTCATCTCATGTATCATCAGTGTCACCGCCTGCGGTGCCGTCGGTAGTAAAAGTGGGCGTTAAACACTACACAGAATCCTTAAAGTCTAAAGATGGGTAGGTACTTTTAGAGAAAACTGTGTGCTAGTGTGTGCATACCGTAATTTCAAAACGAAATGTAAAAACATGTCAATCATCATATCATTTTTTTTTTTTTTTTTTTTTTTTGTTATTTACGTCCTCCAACGTTAAATCAGTTCGGACGATGAATGGAATGGATGAAATGATGCCCAAATGAGTCCGGGGTCCATGGAGCTTAGAGTTACCCGACATTCGTCTCACAGGATAAGGGTAAACCCCGGAAAAAACCTTATCCAGGTAACTCACCTTGACCGAGATTTTATCTCGGGACCTCTTGAACGTGAGGCAGACAATCTACCACCATGCTACCAAGGTGGGCGCAATCTTTCAAGAATACGACAAAAGCATTTTTAATACATACCAACATATGAAAAACTGTATATTTCTAAAAGTGGGATTAAAGGTTTTGATTAAAACTACACAAATATATATTATTTAAATGACTAGGAAGATGTAATGCTTGAAATCTCTGCATATAATCTGTGAAGTTCAGTTCATTCAGAATGGACTTTGTATAACTTAGTATATTGGTAAGCCGTATATTTCTGAGATGCTCATTTTTTATTATTTTCAATGTAAGTTTTAGCCGTCATAGAGTAGTCATTTTAAAATCAGCATAGCGACCTGCCTTTAAACAAGTGATCATTGCTTAAATATTCTCTATCTCCTGGTAGTTATGTGCAACTAAACATGTAATGAAAGGATTTTGCAAGATTAACATGATCACGATTAACATTAAGTGCTTTTTCAAGGACAGTTTGTATAAACTACACAAAAAATTCTGTATGCAACCAGAGAAAGTCATAAGCTTTTTTAAAATAATATTTTAATTTTCCTCTTCACTTGGCGCAACAAGAGGAATCGTGCCACACAGGTACAGAAACCTGTTACTGGTTCATTAATCACCTAGTCACCTGGTTGTCGCGGGAATGAGCGAGATTTATTGCAAGACAAGTGATCTGGAAGTCACGCATATGTAGAACCTAAATCCGCTACTGGAGTCTCAAACATCGGAAACAAAACAGGTTTACTTTATATTGGAAAAATTCCTGCGCTGCTGTTTATGGGACAAACGGCCCAAGAGGAATTGCGTAAATATAAACACCTTATGGAGACTAGTTCTGATGATTATAAACTATAACAAAGTATTCATTTTAAAAAGTTGCTGGATTTTATCTATGTAACAGGAGTATACTGAGTCTGATTTTATAATACATATGTTCTCTGTTTCAGGTGTTGTTTCTACTCCGCACCATAAGTTTGGTGCACATGGTTTATACAGAACAGGCATTATACCTTCAAATGTTCGGGTGCGCAGAGGTGTGAGTACAGTGATTGTTCCCTTGTAAGATAATGAAGTGGCCTAATTCTTAGTAATTCTTAGATAATTAATTTTGAGTTGTAAATGATTCAGAAGGCCACCAGTGTTGTGGATATCTCTCTTTTTTAACCTTCTTAAAAATAACTGGATTTGATTGTTACGTAAACTTGAGATAATATTATGTATTGCTTTCAAAGTCACGCGTCTATCTATCCCTTTACATCCTTCGAATGCAGCTACTTATTTAAAACTGGTTTATAGAAGAGAGAAGAATAAACTATGATACAGAGAGATATGTAAATTGTACACTTAAGATTTGTGATATTTATTGTACCATTTACAAATTAATGGAGTTATATTTTTGGGCCCTCATTAACTGCTATGTTTCCAGCGTCTTATTTTGTATTTGGAATGAAAGGACGCTTAAGTTGCTCAGAGGTCTCTTTATCAGGTTCACATTTCTTTTACAAGAATCACACAGTTCAACTTTATTTCCTTTCTACCTGCTTAGCAATTCCTATGCCTGATCACAAAAGAATTAAGTAGTTCTACATCACCCGTTAGAGATAAACGCTTCAAAATTATTCTTAATGTAAAAACACGCGAATCACAAAGTCCATTCAATTATTCAGCAAAAAATGTAAATTTTCCAGCGTGTAAATGAGCTTTAATAAGTGCCCGATCAGCAAAACGATATTAAACACAGCTGGTCTATGTGACGTCATCACGATCATTGAGCATGTCGGCAATTAATCTCGCCCTTTGCTATTATTATCCAACCGGATCGCTCGATTTTCGTGTTCTGTGGTTTGCAGACAAGCGTGTATCCTTCTTCACCTTTCAAATAAATTTTCAATTTAGCTATCAGGATATCCCAGTGATGCAATCACGTGGAGAGCCGGATATGGATGGCTGCTCCCAGGGCTCATAAAACATCATTCAGTTTTCATAATCGCTCATCCAAAGAGATGGTGACCTCTAGACCTTTGGCATTCTTGTGGCAATGCGAAGGTTTTCCACGAGTATGGCACTGACTTCTCAGAACTCTTAGAGCTTTTGTCCATCACAACACCGCACTCCTAAGACATCATTTAGAATCTGTCATTTCTAATACGTTATTCGGAATACTGTGCTTGAATTCTGCGCAACTGAAGAAAGCTCACGCCATTTGTGAGTTAATGAAAATGGGAGTGTCAAGTGAGAAAAATCTATTGCTGCGTTCGAATGATTTTCTGTACCATTTCTTTACAAACCATTCTCAAAACCTCGCCTCGGTAGCGTGTGTGGTAGCATGTCTGCCTCACGTTCAACAGGTCCTGAGTTCGAATTTCCTTCAGGGTGAGTTATCTGGATAATTCTTTCTCTGGGGTTGTTCCTTACCCTGAAAGATGAGTTTCTGGTAGCTCTAAGCTGTATGGACCCTGGGCTCATTTGAGCATCATTTCGTCCATTTAATTTATCGCCCAATATGACAACGTTGAAGGACGTAAGTCAAAATTGGACGATACATAAATATAATAAATAAATAGATGAATAAGTAAATATAATAGTCTTATGAAATATTGATGCTTTTTCTACCACGTACATAGTATTGCCTTCCATCTCAAAATTCGGAAATAAATATAATAAATTCCTATGAAACTTAAAATAGTATTTTTAGAAAAAAGGTCCGCGTGCGCGTGTGTGTACAGTTAACTCAAAACAAAAATCGGATAAATATAGTGGCATATAAGTTCAGTAGCTTCCAAAGGATCAGTACGAAAATAAAAAAATCCCATTTTTTAATCTTCTCAAAAAATAATAATAACAATAATACTAATAACTCAAAATAAAAGTTGGATAAATATAGTGGCATATAAGTTCAGTAGCTTCGAAGCGTTCAGTACCGAAATAAAAAATCTCCCAGCCCCATTGAATACTTTTGATCTTTTTAATTTTCTCAAAAAATAATAATAACTTTTCCATATATCCAAGATATTATCATGACAAACAGAATGTCTTTTTTCAATTTTCTGCTAATAGCTTGCTAAGTTTCTTTCATTTGGATGGAACTATATAATATTGGTAAACGTTACGTGAGACAGAAACGCACTAAACTAAAAATGTAGATCATTTTTAAGCAGAAAATTTATATGAACTAATTTTTATGAGATAAGCCATTTGCAAGATTTTTTTAAATAATGGTCTGAATTTCTTAATGCTTTGACATTTTGGCCTGCGTAAACCACCCAGTTTTTAAACATTAGACTACCGCCAAACTGATTGTATGTATAGCGAAAAATATAGTTATTTATGCAAAAAAATTATGTCAGTTCAATTGAAATACAAATGAAAGTAAAATTGCTAATAACAGTTCATAGAAGTTATGCAAATTAAACGACAGTGATAGAGATGTTCAGTTGTTTTATACAGATGTCTCCTTTTATAATTTATAACAGAGGTAAACTTTGCAGAAATAGATTCAATACATGTTTCATGTTAGTACAAATAGAGTTTAGGAGGTTGAAGATAATCATACCTTTAAAAATCAGTTAACTGACTATGAAATTCCACTGACCGTGAAAGACAATTCGCAACTTAGAACTTCAAAACAGTATAAAGTATTTGAAACCTGAAACCAATAGCACCGGGTATTTTGGAAATAATGCTATAAACAGATTTCACATAAACATCATTTTGTGTGCAGTTTGCTTATATTCTTTCTTACTGTTTAAAATAATTAAACGAAAGTACACGCTATTAATTTAGAATGACAGGGTCGAATATACATTTTTTTTGGTCTTTGTATCAAATCCTTGAAAGGTTAACCTTATATTAACATTTTGCTTAATAAATTAACAAAGGACATATTGCTGGCAGTTTATGCTAGGTGGAAATGCACATGGGAAAGAGAAAATCACATTAATAAAGTAATAAGAAGGAAAAAGACATTATAACATCGTAAGAACAGGGGTGTCGAAATTGAAAGGTCGAATAAATTACTTTGCTCAGGGCGAGTGTCCATTGTGTAGAGGGCAAAAAGATAAAAAGTTATTATGTGTGAAAACCGAAGGAATTGACAAAATAACAAAATAACAAATTAGACATTTATAACAATAATGAAAACATTGACTGAAAAATTCAAAGCCATAGCCGAGATTTGAACCAAGGATCTCCCGCTCACCGTGCGGTTTCTCTAACCAATGTAGCTACTGTCCAGCTAATGTCCTGTGGAGGACATTACTATGGGCAACATGCCGACACGACATTAAATTCTCCAACTGATTCATATGTTTCCCACTAGGGGTTCTCATATGCTATGAGACACGCACCTTTTGTGGCGACTTACTATGCTGTAAGTACTTACGTCCCAGGCTTCTAGTTAAATCACTATGAGCCGGCATGTTGGCTATAGTAACCCAGTTGGATAGAGCAACAGCACGGATAGCGGGAGATCCGTGGTTCAAATCCCGGCTATGTCATTGAATTTTTCAGTCTGGCTTTACTCATCCAAACCTTAGCCTACACACGGCTAGTGTGGAAGAAATGCTTATTTCCCATGAAAATATTTATTGATGAATGCAAAAGTTTGGGAAAGAATTTATATAAAGCGTGAAAACGTGGATACAGGCAGTAAATACTGAAAATGTATGGCCAGGAACAAATTTCTGCAGATAATTTATTTGTTGTATTATTCTTACTACTTGAATAAACATAATGTAATAAATACAGATATTTATATGCATGCATTTTTTTAAATTTATACTGTTAGACAGTATGCATTCGAGACAGTAAGCCAAACACTTCAGGCTTATTAAGTGGAAAAGGAAGCAGAGGTGTCCAAAATATTTGCGCCGTCTCTGAAGAGAATTCCTTTGGGAAAAGTACGGAAGCGGGGCACTTTGTGATAGCCATCGCCCACGTTCTAGAAGACCACAGGACTCTAATGAAGACCTTCTGAACTAATACGTGATTATTCACCTCAGTTAACCCGAAAATTAGCAGAGATGGTTTACTGTGGCCAGTGAACTATCGTGCGACATTTACGTTTCATAAGGCTTTAACTTAGCACAAAACAGATCAAAATAAACAGAAGTAATACCCCCCCCCCCCAAGGTTCAAGGAATGGATAAAAAAAGACAAAGGAAACTCTACATTACATGTACTAAGTACCACCCGTGCGTAACCTTGAATAACAGCACGCGCAGGTAGTTACCACCCACTCAGAACACAAGCGTGGAAAGATGAAACATAAACACATAATACACTTACAAAATAACTACTTTCAGATTTGTATTTTGCTGTTACCTATAAAACGCGAGTTAATATTCGAACGTGTAGCTCATTTGGAAGTAACACATTCGGAAAGAAAGTAGCTTTAATTCAAGTGTTCTTAGATTCATAGAATTATTCCTGGTGCTGAAATTCACATTTAAATTAGTTTAGTTGACATTTTGTGATAGTTGTCCAAAGTTGAAGTTCTACAAAGAAATAGCTGTACTAATGCTTCTACATGAATGCTGACATGTGGATATTACAAAACTAATACATAAAAAGAGAGCAGAAACTGCCATACAAACAGTCGAAATGCGATTCACAGCCGTTGGAGGATATAAGAAGAGAAACACAAAAATTGGAAGAGTCTAAGATTTATAATTTAACAGAAAAAGATTGTAGAAAGTATAAATAATTGAAACGCCATTTACTGAGAATACAGGTCTTAAAAGTACCAAGAAAGATGAAGGGTAGGTATAGCCCAAAACGGAAAAGAAGTCGTCTAGGGGTAGTATGCTAGCTTCTGATTCCCACAATCATGACTTCAAACCCGACACAGAGCAACGTTTTTTTTTTTTTATTTATTTAGCGGAGTGGGCGATAAAATCCTTAGCAAGGCCTTTTTCGGAAAGGAAGTAAAGCCAGTGATCCTGTGTCCATGCAAAAGAACCAAGTCTGATAAAGAGACCTTTGAGCAAAATTAAGTGACCTTTCATGTCCAATATAGAATGTGATGCTGAGAACTACATCAGCTAAACAGCGTCCATAAACAAGCAATAAAATCATTTTACCCTAAGAGTCTACACAGTGGACTACACCATGGCGATGATGAATTGGTGAAAATATAAATTGATGGAAATTAACAATTTCTACACATTAGCCGTATTTAGGCTAAAGTTTTTGATAGTCAACATGAAAAATTTAATGCCACGGCCGGGATTTGAACCACGGATTTCCTAGTTTCCGTTTAGTCGCTCTAACCAAGCTACCATGGCCAACTTGCCATCATGACATTAAATTCTCCATCTGACTCGTATATAATGTCATGACGGCAAGTTGGCCATGGTAGCTCAGTTGGTTAGAGCAACTGGACGGCAATCAGAAGATCCGTGGTACAAATCCCGGTCGTGGCATTGAATTTTTCATGTTGACTCTATCTATATAAATAAATATTTATTAATGACGCTATAAGCTGCTAGGATCTCATCAGTGCTGCTGATGTGTCAGAATTTCGTCCCTCAGGAGTTGTTTTAGGTGTCAGTAAATCTACTGACATAACGCTGTCTTATGTTTAAGCAGACATAGATCTTCACCTTACCGACTGAAGCGCCCAGACGATGACACCAACAGCGATTTATTTTTCATCATGCTATCCAAATTAAATAAAAAAAAAAGAACAAAAGCATTAAAACCTAGTTTCATTAGAACTGCATGGGACAGTGAAAATAGCAAATTACACATATTTATAGCGTCAAAACAGTATTTAATAAAATATAATCTTATAACAAAAATCTTCTAGGAATAATAATAAAGTGCACGACACTTTACGTTTTTCTAAAAACCAGTTCTTGAACTCCTAATCCAGAACTAGTTTATTTAGAGGTGCAAAGAGAGATTTCGTCGGATATACTTTTTTGATGTACCATTCCTGCAGAAAGAATTCCCTTCTAGCTGTCAAATTGACTGGGAGAAAATTGATTGATTTTATATGAACTGGCCCCTTTTCGAATTTTTCCTTAGATTTTATTGCGAGATTTCAAAATTAATACTATTTTTATTTGTAATGTTATAGATATTTTGATACATACCCTTCTTGTTCTTTAACTTCTCTAGTAGCACTACTATAATGGTGTTACAGGATTCCTGTTCCTCTATCCCTTTAAGGTCGGGTCATACATACACATTAGACTAAATTACTCTGGTATAATTTGTAACTGATATTTTTCCTTCGTTAGATCATGACCAATTTTCACCGAAATGCCATTAAGATTAATAGTCCTGCCGTACTAAACGCACGTGGACATCATAGATGGAAAATGTGCAAATAAAAGTTGTATATACTGAACAAATAAAAGAAATCTGATTATGCAAACTGTAGTATTGGTTGATCTTTCTGCGTTACACGAATTCTTGCTGGAGTCACTGTACAACTACTTATTCTCTTCTTCCTGTAAGCGTAGGTAGTTATCTGAACTATCAGTGAATGCCAAGGAAGACAAAGGAAAAAACTATTCGGAAAGAAGATGAACACTAAATTCTAAGCTATTAGTAAGTCGCAATTTCCATGAGGCGTGCAGTTCCAACTCAATTATAAAATGACCTTGAAGGGGTTCTAAAGATACGACCCCCGAAGTCGGCACCACGTGTTACTTAGCATAAGAGAGTGCCTCGCCTTGCGATAGATAGATTCGTCTGCATGTGTGGTCCAAAATGACCCTTGGTTTCGCAGTCCTGCCGCACACAGAGCTTCCTTCGGTAGAGGCCCGGCAGCAAGATCCTGTGATAGGTGCAGGTAGCAAGAGGGGGGCCGATCACTGAAATGACTATATCGTTTCATTCAATTTTTACTTTCCCTACACCATATTATAATGCCTCCACACTCAGAACCCAACTTGGTATAAATAAATGACGTCATTGACAATGAAAGCAAAGCACACCATATCTCCTTAAACATGCGTCATTACCATGAGTTTTCCAGAAACACGTGAATGAAATAGAGTTCAAAAAGTCTGATTAAGGGGAGACTAAATGACAAAAATGACTGAAATTGACATTTTTAGCTTTTGTTGAGGCCTTATTGAACGAAATTTTCTATTTAAATTGTGCATATTTATCGTGTTAAGCAAAACGTCTGTGGGCTCAAGCTGCGTAGTTTGCAAATCTACACCAGCTTGTTTACTCTATTTTTACTACGAACAACTCTTTCTACAAATGATTCATTGTGCTGTTCACACACACATACATACACACACAAACTAATTTTTGACAAATATTAATCTAAAGGTGATGCATTTAATAAAATAGTATACTTCCTTAATAAATAAACATATTGTATCGTTAATATATTTGAAGTTTTGATTTCGACATTAAAGAAAAAAAAAAAAAAAAAAAAAAAAAAAACAACAACATACGAGTCTGAACAGAAAGTGTATAAGGTAGAGTTATCGCTTCGAAAACCCTTAAACGAACTAGCCCGCCTCGGTAGCGTAGTGGTAGCGTGCCTGCCTCATGTCCAAGAGGTCCCGAGTTCGAATATCGGTCAGGGTGAGTTACCTGGATAAGGGGTTTCCGGGGTTTTCCCTTATCCCGAAGGACGAATGTTCTATGGACCCTGGGTTCATTTGAGCATCATTTCACCCATCGTCCGATATGACTTAAAGTTAGAGGACATAAAATTAAAAAAAAAGAAAATAAACGAACTACCTCAATAATGTCACCTAATTATCGGAAGGCACGGCCATCTAGCAGCTGGGTGGGTGACAGGAGGCATTCAGACACCTACCCATTTATCTTGTGGCGTTCACTGAAGGGGATGGTGAGGAAAGTGTCACCGGTCGCTGGTCGCCTCTTTTCCTTCCCCCTGACGTCTGGAACAGTAGGGATATTTCATCTAAACCGGAACCTTCTAGATAGGTCAGTTGGTGTTATATAAGCGACGCGCAGGGCTGGAGAGGGTTCAGTTCTTGGCGAGCAGCCGTGAGGAGCGCCGTAATAGCAAACGGACTGGAAGACTGTACGTAATTGCGAGTGTGGAGTGGACCTGTGACAGACGAATTGCTGAATTGTAATTGTGTGCGCTACGTAATTCTATGTAATCGGCAAGTGTTCCAACTGTAATTCGGTGGAAATAAAGAACATTTTCAGTTTGTGCAATTGGACTTTTAATTTCACGAACCCACAAAGTCACAATAAATTAAAGAGAATATCGGGGCTTTAGAAAAACGAGTGCTATTTAGGAAACTCCTCTCTATGACCTGAACATTATATTGTCATTGTGATAAGCGCCATTTGGTTTAATGAACCAATAACATATGGTCTAGTTGTTTGAGAGGTATGGAGTTTAGTGCGACTCTGCCTGTGCCATTTCCCGCGGCAAATCTCGTTCTCTTGTGCAGAGGAGAAATCGCAAATGCATCACGATATATTTGAATGACCTTTTCTCCACATTAATGGAGATAAACCTTTGTGCAAGTAATTTCGTTACATATATCGGTGTGTGTGTCTAATGCTGAGAATTGGATAGTAAAATCGTTCTTGCCTCCCAGTATTTACGTGATTAACTGATACTAAGCCATCTTTGACGCATAAAACGCACTGTGGGGAAGATATTAATCCAAACTTGAACAAATGTCCACTCAGACAATCATGGCTCGTGATTAAGATCAACATTGTAACAGATTATTCTAGGTAAATCTGGAATCGTTTTAAGTTTATTTTGTAGATCCTTCCACAAGAGTAAGAGAAAGTAAGATATTTGTCATAACTGGTTTTGAAAAGGTTCCAATTAATATTTTAATTATTTCTTAAGAAATATTTGATGTCACAAGTAAGATGTGTGAAATAAATGTCATGTTTTAAAAGCAACTATATGTCTGTGTACTACGTGTTTATGTATCCTCGATTACCAGTTATAAACATTATACATTTCTTCTAAATGATAAATTCATAAGCTGTTCCCGGAAAATTCAAGATTTGTATTTTACATATCTTAAATACGTGGCATTTAATCAAAATTGTCAGAGCAACTTATGACGAAACAAAGGCTTTCGAAAATGTCTCAAATATTTTGTTTTCTTGTAAGACGGATCTCGCTTTAAAATATCCATGGTAATTTGCTATTCAACGTCGGTTTTTTCGCTCAAAGAGAATCGTTAACAAGGGTTTGGTGTAAGTCAACTGACATCTCGTTAGCAATCTGTTGTTGGAGGGCCTGCTCAACATCCCGTGTGGTCCATGGCGAGATTGCGTGACTGACCACCAGATTGAGTTGTAGAGTCAGCCGCACCTTGATGTGATAATTCCAGGCGGCCTCTTTTCTGGAGAGCTTGGCCCGCGGGCGCCAGCCTATTATTTAGGTATGTATGTGTGTGTACGTGTGTGTTTAGCAGAACAAACAAAGCCGAGCCGAAGTTCCCGAGGGAATAACAGGGATCGTACCAATCCATATCCGGCTCATGCTAATCACTTTACCTTCAAGCTAATGAACAGCTAATAATTTCACGGCTTGGGGGCAAATGTGGAGCGAAAAGAGAGATTTTAAATAAATATCCAATAAATAAGAGCCACACTATTTTCTATAGCCATTATCGTTTAATAGATGCTACAGGAATTATTCAAATGTAATGTTATTTTTATCTCCACTTAATGTTAATCACTACAAGATATTTGTATGGAAGCGATTTGAATAAATTGTGTTATTCTGAAAGTTTCCTCCAAAACATGCAACCAAAATAGATCAACCTCTACACTGAAATGCCCCCCCCCAAAAGAAATAATATTCATGTTCATTACTTTAATAGTGGTAGAGAAAACTCCTCAATACTACAGAATCAGTATCAAATTTTTAGGTGTGCCTTTCTGGCAATTTAAATGACAAAACGTGAAGATTTCATAGACCTGAAGTATGAGAAAACAATGTGCTTAGGTAAAAAAGTAATATTCAAACGGATCGCTATTATACATTATTTTTAATGCTTTATTTTAAGTCGCTTGACTACAGAGGTCTTATTGCGACCGACATAGATTTAAATACATGATGCATGTAACAATAGATAAAAATATATATATATATTACATTACTTTAATTAAAATTTGGTTGACAGATTGATGGATATACATTATTATCTATGTATATTATTATATTTGGCTTCATTGCCAAAGCCTAGCATTTGAAAACAATAACAACATTATTAACTTTGGACAGTATTTTTAAGAAAGCTTATAATTTGTTTTAGCATCTTCATAGTGAGCAGGGAAGGTATTGCTTTCCACCCAAAAAATTTATACTGAGATTTCACGTAAAATACAACTTCTGAGGCTCCATGATTGAAAAGCACATTTTGAGGGCCCCTTAACAAAAAATATATTTTCAGAAAAAGTGTGAATACACCAGAAAATGTGTAATGTAGTTTTTGTAGAGCTATAGCTAAACGCATCTCTCTTCTTATGTATTTTACTATAGTATTTTGTAATCAACCAAACTGGGGAAAAAATAATGCTATTAACATGGTTTGTGTATAATAAGAAGAAACAGGTGCAGAATTTCATAATCTCGTTTTGTACTCGTATGATCATGAGAGTCCAGTATCATATGAGATACAACGGGCGAACAATTACAGAGTGAGGAAAATCATAAGCTATGACTGCGTGTCTTCTATGTAATCGTGTGAGAGCTGATCTACGTGATCCTTTTGTGGATATATCTGAGGAAGTCACATTATGTATTCTGCAGTTCTTTGAAGGCCTCTTACAGTCTCAGAGCCAATTGGTGCGTAAAGACTATGCAGCATTTTCAGTTTCAGATTTTTCATTCATTATTAGCGATAATTGTGTCTATACGAAATAGCAATGTAGACAGCCAGCAACGAATACAATTTTCGGTTTTCACCTTCTATATCACTAATGATAAGTAAAGAAGGCATTGTTTTCCCACCAAAAATTAATAATTTGTATATTACGATTTCGCCGAGGTGTCCTGAATATAAAGAAGAAGAAGCTGTGCATGAATATCCCTCCTCAAAATCTGCATCTTCTAGAAATGTGATACGAGGATTTCCGGAAAATCTTCGCCAGTTTAAAATAAACCTTTACTTGGAGCGTTTTCAATGTTTATTTTTTTTTTTTTTTGAAAAACGGTTCAAACATTTCCCATTTAGATATCACATATTTAATATAAGTGCAAGAATGAAAAAAATTCACATTTGGAAGAATTTTAAAATTCAGAATTAGTTTTCTATAACAAGTAAAGCATAAGAAATAAGGGGAAAGTTCATGGCACCAAAATATGTATCTTGTTTTCTCATTTATGTTGCTACCTAAATGCTTCTGTTTACGTTCTTTTAATTCTATAAGCTTTATTTTTTATTTTTACTTTCAGTATGCTGTATTCTTGTAGTTACAATTGAATGTGCAATTAAATAATTTCTAAACCTTTATGTTTTAATATCAATAAGGAAGACAAATAACCTTCTACAAAAAGTTTGTAGAGTAAAGAGGTAGTAACACATCACAACTTTTGCTCTGATGGAAATAATTACGAAAAAGGGTAAGTAGTATTGGTACGAGTGTAGGAATTGCATTATTACGAAATATCTGAAATTCTTTTGTTATTTCACACTGATATTATTGCACATCGTGTTGTGCTATAACCGTGTTTTATTATTTACAGTTAATTATTAATTTTAAAAGTCGTAATGAATTTCCATCATAAATTTGTTTACTTCTTTTCAGGACAACTGTAAATATTACAATGACTTGCGAAAGCATTACAGTTTAGCCTTGCGTTAGTAGTTTGATGATTCATGTGGTACTTTTCGAAAATAATAATCTGGAACTGTCTCCGTAGCCCAGTCGGTAGAGCACATACGTGCTGTGCGAGATATCCCGGGTTTCAGTCCTAAAGTCTGAAAGTATGAATGAGAATGTGATCTAAAGTACAAACTCCAAGAAAGAGAACACTGTACATGTTTTGTGTGAAATATGCATATTTTCCAAAGGTACAACAGTTAAGGATGGAATATAAATAGAACAATGTTAGAGATTCAGTATTTTAAGCATAATATAGAGTTTGAATTTATAAAGAGATGAATTAAAGGAAATGTGTGAAAAATAATTGGGTGTGCTAAATTAATTCGTGGAAAATCTATAATTTTGTGAAAACTTTCTTCACCTTTAATTACAGTTAATTTGTCAATGGTGTTTGAAGTAACATAAGCTATGCTGCTCAAAATGTCTATTCAGTGTAGTCTAGACATTATCAAAACTGCTTAAATTCATATGTTAGAATTATAAATTTCCTTAGTACAAATGTCATCGTAGACACATGGACAGAAGGCAACTCACGTTCAAGAGGTCCCGAATTCGAATCTCGGTCAAGGTGACTTAACTGGATAAGGTTGTCTCCGGGGTTTCCCCTTATCCTAATGGACGAAAGTCAGGTAACTCTAAGCTCCATGGACTTCGGACTCATTTGAGCATCACTTCACCAATTTCATTCACTGACTTAACCTTGGAGGACGTAAAAAGGGGGAAAAAACAGAAGGCAACTGATGAAATAAGATCAGTATTACCGCTTGAATGTATTTTGTAAGAACAGGGTGCAAGCCAAGTTCTGCAATTATGAGTACATTATAGTTTATTCTCAACTGTTAAATAATGACTTCTTCCTTTATTATCTTATTCATTGTATTGTTGTTGATTAAATGTAACAGCATTATTATTCAATAATCCTTATAACAATATATGATTCAATGGAAACCAAAGATATTGTTCCGTTGATCTAGAAACAAAGAAACAGATGTTACAACATTAATCATTGTTTGTTTTATATAATATAATGGTATTTAAATAATTGTATTGTTGAGAATCTTTGTATTTGTTTAGAAAAGTATAGATTGCCTAACACTAATAATATTCTACTAATATTATATAATATATAGATAATAATATAAAATTATATAATATATTTTATAATATTTATAATATTTATAATAATTGTTCATTATATTTACATAATAATGTAATGATAATTTTATTTATATATAAAAATATATATAGTATAAATAATAATAATAATAATAATAATAATAATAATAATAATAATAATAATAATAATAATAATAATAATAATAATAATAATAATAATAATAATAATAATAATAATAATAATAATAATAATAATAATAATAATAATAATAATAATAATAATAATAATAATAATAATAATAATAATAATAATAATAATAATAATAATAATAATAATAATAATAATAATAATAATAATAATAATAATAATAATAATAATAATAATAATAATAATAATAATAATAATAATAATAATAATAATAATAATAATAATAATAATAATAATAATAATAATAATAATAATAATAATAATAATAATAATAATAATAATAATAATAATAATAATAATAATAATAATAATAATAATAATAATAATAATAATAATAATAATAATAATAATAATAATAATAATAATAATAATAATAATAATAATAATAATAATAATAATAATAATAATAATAATAATAATAATAATAATAATAATAATAATAATAATAATAATAATAATAATAATAATAATAATAATAATAATAATAATAATAATAATAATAATAATAATAATAATAATAATAATAATAATAATAATAATAATAATAATAATAATAATAATAATAATAATAATAATAATAATAATAATAATAATAATAATAATAATAATAATAATAATAATAATGGTTCCGAATAATGGGTTATTCTGAAGAAACTATTCCTTCATAAATGTCAATTAAATCGAGGATAAGGAATGACGTGGCTTATGAGCGGCTGTGCACTAAAGATACCGAAATACCATCTTTCACAGCACGTCCTACCATAACATCTTCACTGGCTGGAATAGAATTCGTTACTATTCTGCTTTCATCTAATGCGAATCAGTTCATATCGAACTTAAGCCCATCAGAAATTTTAAAATGTTTTCTCTACGTGGAGTAAATTCAGGTGCTAGGAGTTGATTCTGCTTCACTACTGTGATCAGCTTTGTTGTGATGTCAGACTAAGTATAAAATGGACTGTCACAAGGTTTTAGTTACATGTTTTCATTCTTGCGAACGATCGTTTCAAAGGCCAATAACTGTATGCATGTAGGTATATTGATTCAGTACAATGCTTGCGGATAGTGTATGTTATAGGTACTATAAAAAGTCGAGTTTAGTTCTTTGTATCGACATTTCCGCTCTTAAGAAACACATCACTTTCTTTAGCAGTTGTGTAAATAATTGCTAAAAATGCGGACCGTAGAGCTTCTGTTTCTTTCGTAAAGAGTGGAGAAAATGAAATAAATAAGACGAATAACAGGTTCTAATGTGAAGACCAAGGTTTAATCGTAAGCGATCGATGGTTCTTGTAACTGGAGTAGAAGCCAGTGAATGGAACACACTGCCCCCTCGGGCGGGATAGTAACTGCGTGAGAACAGGGTGACAAACAAGGTCAACATGTTTATACCGCCGCATCAGATGAATCATTTGCCAACGAGGGAAATTGATGGTTCCTCGGAATCATCGTAGACGTGGGCTATCAATTTACCTGGCTCACCTCCGCGCTCTAGGTGCGGCACTTGTAATGTTCCAAAAATGCTAACTTTGTCACGATTTCAAAATGTTTAAATCCTACGCCCCGAATTCCTACAGAGATTCCCTCACGTTTCTTATTTTATAGTATCGGTTGTGTTCAATGTGAACTAGGATGTTAACTAAACGTTCTACTGGAGCTATCGCTTCTACGAGTAGGCACAAATTGGCTACACGCGTATCGCATCACAATTACAAGCCGGAAAAAGAACTGAATCGTTATTTTGGAATAATTCTCAGAATAGAACGGTTTCTAAAAATCATTTCACGCGCTTATTTTTCTATCAACTTCATGTTAATTGAGATAAACATAAATACAAAAGATTTTATTACAGTCAAAATGAGAATAGCGAATAGGTAAACAGGCTCCTATCGGATGTCTTACATTATAAGGCCGAAAAACAAAACAAAAACAGCTTTTTATCTAAGAAAGCATAAATATTTGCAAACTCAAACTAATAATACGTAATCTCTTAGAAAAAGTTAACTTCATAACAATAACTAAAATTAAACGACGTATTTGTCATAATTGGTGTAGTTTAACGGATCTATATTTTTTGTAAACTTAGTCTTTTGTTTATCTTTTACAGTTTGTGAATTATGCAAAAGTCTACTGAATGAAGAGGTCACCTGTGCTATTCGGAGACAATTTAAGATGTACATTTTGACATGAAGATGCCTTAAATATTAGATAATTTAACCAACTCTTTACAGACGTTTCAGAGAAAATTAAAAAGGAGTACGAGGTACTTATAGATGGGCACATACTTTTGATAATCTGAGTGCACCCTTGGAAAATGCTGAATTTCAATATCACGTTTAATATTAATACACAATTCTTTGCATTCAGGAGTCTGAAAAATATCTATTTTTGGCAAATTTTGGTATTGAATGAGCGGAATGTACACTTTAGAGGTCAATAATAGTTTTATCACAGTTTTTGCTTGGGTTTAATGGGGATGACGGCATAATTGATACATAGGGGGGTCCTTAAACCTCAGAAATCTGTATTGACGCTGCTATTGAGGAGATAACGTCAATAATTTTTTTGAGGACGGCCTGGAGGAGCAGATGTTACAGAAGAAGATACAATTACAATAGGCGTAATGTTAACATAAGAGGGCTGTTCAATAAGGAATGATTATAATATTTTAAGGTATTAATTTTTCGCGCTAAAATTCAATTTTATTATATTCTATTAGACTAACGTGAAACAAACACGCCATAGTAGTTTCATTGTTAGTACTTCTGGTTCCCGCCTGTGAGAACCAGGCAGGTTCAGACATGTTCAGTATCGCCTACCGCTGCAATGGAGGTAACACGCGAGGAACAACATGCATCTTTGAAATTCTGCTTTCGTCTCAACAAATCTTCAGTTGAGGCCTACACCATGTAACAGAAAACCTATGGAGGCCTATGTTCTTCGCTACAGCACAGCTCGAAGTTGGTTTAAAATGTTTAAAGAGGGGAGACATTGAATTTCAAAGGAAGGTGGACCCGGTGCTCCAGTTGCTACTCTTACGGAAGAAAACATCAACACCGCTGCTGCCATTGTGAGAGAGGATCGACGAATTACCTTAAGATCACTTTCTGAAATACTAAACATTTCATTGTGTGCCACCCACACATTGGTGACAGAAACATTACACATGAGATGTGTTTGTGAGCGATGGGTTCCAAGACTGTTGATTCCCGAACAAAAGGACATTCGCATGCAGGTCTACATGCAGTTTAAGTTGATGTTAGGGGAAGATTCGGAGTTTCTTTCAAACGTAATCACTGCTTATGAAACTTGGTTACATCATTTTGATCCTCAGGGCAAACAGCAAAGCTCAGTGTGGAAATCTCCTTCATCATCAACTCCCAAAAAGCAAAAGTGGTTGCTTCTACTGGGGAAGTTATGGTCATCTCATTCTTTGGTATTCATTGAATGGTTTATCAGCATGTTGTACCTGCACACAGATCAGTAACTGGACAATGTTACAGGGATGTCCTGAAAACATTGCAAGTCCATACCAGATGCAAAAGAACACATTTCCATGAAGCAGACTGGATGCTGCAGCACGATAATGCGCGGCCGCATATTGCCAATGTTCTTGCAGAATATCTTGCAAAAATCAACGTGAAGTGCATCCCTCACCCTCCCTATAGTCCGGATTTAGCCCCATGTGACTTTTTTCTATTCCTTAATTTGAAGAAACGCCTTTTTGGGAGGCATTATCCATCATCAGAAGCAGTGGTGAAGGCTGCGGAGGCGATTTTGAAGGATCTCTCAAAAATGGTTTCCAGCATGTCTTTGAAGACAGGCAGAAACGCTGGGACAAGTGCATCGCATTCAGGGGAGACTATTTTGAGAAGGACTATCAAAATTATGAGGTTGAGTAAGGTACGTTGTCAAAACAAAAAAAAAATATCATTCTTAATTGAACAGCCCTCGTAAATTAAACTTTGCCTGGTTTGCCACCAGTGCTTAGAATTACACAAAAATACACATTTATGAAAGGTCAACTTTGGATTCAAGGACAATATGCTACGTTGCTAGAATGAAAAACGTTATGGCAGGAATTTAACATATAAGTGGAGAGTTTCAGAATTTTGAAAGTATTTAATGTCTATCATATATGGTTGGCAAGCAGATATACAAAATATATATGGAACAAAACAATTGCATACTTTCAGGATTTTGGTTTCTGAACACAAAGGGTAGGTAGGGAAGTGTTTTCATTTATTGGGACTTGCAAACATTGTGATGAATTACAGATGATACTGAAACATGTTATAACATTGGTGGAAAGGTTTTAATGATTGCTGTGCATTAGTGCAAGAGATAAAAAAATTAAATGTTAAATTTGGGTCTAACCGTAACTTTGATACTTAATTGCAAAGTAGTATAGCTTTGGAAAATAAAATAAGTATGAAAATACGTGGAAACACAATGACAAAGTTTTTTTAAGGGAAAATACACGTTCCCTTTAATTAAAAGTTACAACAATTGGCATGAACGCCATAAATATTTTGTATACTGTAACTAAAAAGGCTTGTTGCGAGAGAGTAAAACGTAAATTCGTATGTATAGGTCCTGATATGTGCGATCAAATGAGCATGGACTCAACTTAATATAATTACATAGTAGAGGAGGTAATTAGTAGTCCAATTAGAGTTCCAGAATAATATTCTTGCACCTCTGCACCACTGCGATAATTCAAGTAGTTCTATTAGCTATTCCGTCTATAAGAGAGTACGTAACATATCTTCCCTATTCTATAGTTCTTCCTGTCAATCAATGAGATTCACATATGAATGTGTCGCTGTATTGAAACATGTATTACTGATGACTTTTTTTTAATTTAGGTCCTCTATTTAAGTTATATCGGACGATGAATGAAATGGGTCAAAACATACGAAAATGAGTTCAAGATCTACAGAGCTTAGAGAGTTAATTGTCATATTTCAGGACAAGAAAAAACCTTACTAAGATAACTCACACTGACCGAGTTTCAAACTCGGAATCTCTTGAACGTCAGACCGTACGCTACGGAGGCCGGCATTATTGATAAAAGACAAAGTGAGAAGATAGATATGAGAGAGAGAGAGAGGTTACAGTGAATTAATCAAATAAGGAAAGAGGAGATTAGAGAAGTTATAATGAAAATTGAATCAGAGCTAAGCGAAGAAGGTAAGCCGAGAAAGATTGAAAATGAATAAAGAGGGGATATAAAATACTGTTCAAATGGATGTTGGAGATAGAAAAGAGTAACTACATACTATAACCACAGTGTTCGGTTGCTTGCGACCCTAAGATAAATCTAGTTACTCCAAATCTAAGAAGAACTGGAACATGTGTAATGGTATCCAAATGCAGTTAATAAACATTCATTCATGCAAGTACTGGCATCATAATAACCAATACGTGCCATAATATCTGCCAAATGAACAATTAAAATAAACCTTTAGATCAAACGCATAATACTTTAAGTACATACTGTTGGAATGAACTGATGTCAGTGGACCTAGAGAATCTTGCTGTTACACTTCTGCCCTATTTCACCAACAGATGTTAAGATATAACACGAGTTTTGCAATAGTTATAACAAAAAATTGCATCTCACTAGCAAGTGTTAGCTTAACACTCGTGTTAAATCTCTTGTTAAACTAACAAACCATATTTCTGTTGTCAAGTCCTTAACAATTGTAAAGAGTCAAGATGGCGGGCGTGAACGCCGCTTTTGATGTCCATTTGCTATATAGAAGACCTCTAGAGTACGACCTATGAGGAGAAATGATTTTGAGGAGCTATCAAAAGAAAATTATCTACAGAGGTATAGACTGTCAAAACAAGTTGATATGAAGGTTTCTGCGGAAGTACAAGAGAGGTTAGAACATACATCGAAAGGAATATGCCGCTCTCACCTCTGCTTCAAGTATTAATAACTTTGCAATTTTATAATTCATTGAATTATATGAGTAATAAACTGTCCACTTCCTGTCTGGATACGTTCAAGTCACTCGTCACTTGTTCTTCGCACCTCGTTTAAAATTTACGTAATACTGTCGCTAGAACATGCGTCGAAACGGATATGTCGATCTCGCCTTTGTTTCAAGTATTAATAACTTTACGATTTTATAATTCACTGAATTATATGGATAATACACTGTCCAATTCCCATCTTGAAAGGTTCAAGTCACTCGTCAGTTCTATCCTTCTTCGCACCTCCTTTTAAATTTACATAGCCCGCTTTGGTAGCGTGGGGGTAGCGTGTCTGCCTCACGTTCAAGAGGTCCCGAGTTCGAATCTCGGTCGGGGTGAGTTACCTGGATAAGGTTTTTTCCTAGGTTTTCCCTTATCCTTCAAGATGAATGTCGGGTGAGTTACCTGGATAAGGTTTTTTTCTGGGTTTTCCCTTATCCTTCAAAACGAATGTTGGGTAACTCAAAGTTCCATGGACCCTGGACTCATTTGAGCATCATTTCACCCAATTCATTCACCGTCCGATATGACTTAACGTTGGAGGACGTAAATTACACACACACACACACACACACACACACACACACACACACACACACACACACATACACACACAAAAATACATAATACTGACGAAGTTGTTTCGTGGTTCTAGCAGTAACACATTCATTTTAAATTAATTCGTTTCTAATGTTTTCCCCACATGATATCTTTCTGTTTTACCATTCACCGCATCCGTCCTTTTATTTTCCACTATATTCTTATACTTCGTCACCAATTCAGTAAACAATTCTTTCTGCATCGACGATAAATTTTTCCCACGAAATTTCTTACGATTTTGTTCACCCGCCATTTTTTCAGCTCTGTGCAGACGAAAATGAAAACAAAAGCGCATCACAGTATGTTCATAACACAATACGACTTATCTATAGCCTTCTATAGGTGTAATATTTACGAGTCTCTTGGCGTTAATAGTGTTTGTTAACATTATCAGAAAACAGGTTGGTGAAGTGCAGGAAATTTAACAGATTTGTTAGCGCTGTGACAATTGTTACGTTACATTTGTTAACCTCGATTTTAACATCTGTTGGTGAAATCGGGCAATAAGCATAAATAGACAAACACGAAGGTGCTTTATTATTTTGAAATGACTTTTGGGAATCTATACAAGTTCCATCAACATTTGCAGTACATCCAACTTTGGTTTACGCCAAGGATTTTATTATGGGGGGGGGGGCTCTTCAACAAGTTTTACCACAAAGAAGTTTTTCCTTAAGGCAATTGGGATAATTGCAAATAGTGACTGAAAATTTCTGTCACAAAAGTATAAGTGCACTGAAATTAAAGCTAATACGGTCATATCTGCTTCCACTTGCTTATGAAAACAGCAAACTGACGCAGCTATTCCCACCCCAAATATAATATTCATAACGTTTCTGATGATTTTTGAAGGATCCTCGGATTTTAATTTTGAATAAGTTTATCTGCAAGCATAACGTGTTTAGAGTGTAAGAACCGTTAGTCTGCTTGTGGAAGTTCCTGTTTACAGCTCATCAAAGAGAGATGAAACAAGAGTCATTCAGAGAATAAAATATCAACCAGTTCAAATCAATATCCACAGACTGCCCGTAGATGCAATTTCATTCATTTTTCATGGCCATCAAGGGTTCACCCTGAACATCACAATAATCAATGTGTTTGTCCACCTGTTCACACATCTACGGATAAGAAACATACGAAACAGGTTGCATTTCATATCCTTGAATTTGTGCCCTTTAAACGTGAAATGTAATTGATACACATCGCTTTTAAGTATATTGTCTTCATTGTTAAGCTGCATTTATCTAAGCTTTATTACAAAGACAGAACACAACCTTGTTTAAGTGCTTTTTAACTTAATCCCAAAAAGACCTACCAGAGTCTTTGGAAACTGGCTGCATTAAGAATGCCATGGGATAAAAATGATTGCAATAGTTACCTTAAGAAATTCATAATTGATTTTTTTGAATTCACATGAACTTCTCTACCCATTCTTTAAAACCTATTTTCATAAAACTGTAACACTTTTAGGCCCCGGGAGTTGAAAAATGTTTAAATATGTGGTTTAAGAATCGATATGGACATGTTAGAATGAGTAAGAAAGGGAATGGTTAAAATTTAATAGATCATAAGATGGCGCGACATATAAGTGATGTGATATGAATGTTTTATCGCTGGTAGTTTTAAAAATGATTTCATGTAATGTGTAACGTGGAACAGTAACATTAAGTTTGATTTGTAGTGATGGCAACGAGAAAAGGAAAAATCAATCATTTTGGGAGAACTGCTAGAAAAGAAAGCGTCTTTTGATGGAAGCTCGTTGAGGTGAACAAACATAAATTAAGTGCGGCGATGAAACCTTGTAAAAGAGTTAATATCTAGTTTCTGTTAATTGTGATCAAGGTATACAATACTATTGTAAAGTTTTATACGAAAACTTTTATAAATAATACAAATTAAATTGTACATTTTGATATTTTTAAAGTAAAAAGAATTTATTAGTATCGAAGTTTATTCAGAAAATTTACCCTTTCACTCGCGACCACATCTGAAAATTCAAGAGTTCTCATAGTTCAGACTGCAGCAGATCCAGAAATTTTTTATATACATCAATACAAAGGAGTGCCAGATAGGACCAATAAGAGTTAGCAAATTGCCGTCTTACCGGGGGACTCAAAACAACCCACAACCCCAGTTACAACGCGGGACGACATCACGTGAGAATAATCCCGTGCCACATGATCACCGCAATGCGGGCTTCGAGGACACCATCTTTCCAGTCTTTGGGCTTAAGAACTAACTTGCTCGATGTTTTAGGGGACGACCCAGTGGCCGTGGATAAGGCACTGCGGTTTGTGGCGGAAATTAGTTTTAATAAACAAGTCTGACTTGGATTTTATATTTATTAATTTTAGAGCTTTTAATTATTAGGACTGGGATGAGTTTTTATGTACTTTTAATCGTTGAGTGTTTTTATTTTATTTTACCTTTTTAGCTTAATTTGTGTAGCTTTTAGGTTTTAATGTTGACTTCGGGCCCAAATGACCTTGTTGTCGACGGGCCCTAAAACACCACACACTCACTCACTCTTTCCATCAACACCATAATTGCCGTTGCAAAAATTTGTTCTTATTGGAAATAGACATAATACACCTGTTCGAATCTCTCGCCCGCCTCGGTAGCGTAGATGGTAGAGTGTCTGCCTCACGTTCAAAAAGACCTGAGTTTGAATCTCCGTCAGGGTGAGTTACCTGGATAAGGTTTTCCCTTATCCTGATAGGCAAATTTCGGGTAACTCTAAGCTCCATGGACCCCGGACTCATTTGAGCATCATTTCATCCAATTCATTCATCGTCCGATATGACAACGTTGGAGGACGTAAACTGTAAAGAAGTTCGAATCTCATTATAGGATCGTCTTCCTTGAGATATTTTTACGTTTTTACCTCAGTGTTAACTGCCAAGTGCTAGGCAGGTACCTCAAAACATAGGCCTGAAGAGTTCAATTCCAAACTTATTTTTTCAATAATCATTTTACGAGGGCTGTTCAATAAAGAATGATCATAATTTTTTTACGGTCATAATTTTTCGCATTAAAATTCAATCTCATTATATTCTGTTAGCTTAACGTGAAACAAACACGCCCTAGTAGCTTCACTGCTGGTATTCCTGGTTCTCGCCTGTGAGAACCAGGCAAGTTCAGACATGTTCAGTATCGCCTACCGCTGCAGTGGAGGTAACATGCAGTTAAAGTTAATGTTAGAGAAACACCGGGAGATTTTTTCAAACGTAATCACTGCTGATGAAACTTGACTACATCATTTTGATCCTGAGAGCAAACAGCAAAGCTCAGTGTGGAAATCTCCTTCATCACCAACTCCACAAAAATCAAAAGTGGTTGCTTCTGCTGGGGAAGTTATGGTCATGATATTCATGGAATGGTTTATCAGCATGTTGTACCTGCACACACATCAGTAACTGTACAATACTACAGGGATGTCCTGAAAACATTGCAAGTACATATCAGGCGCAAAAGACCACATTTCCATGAAGCAGGCTGTATGGTGCACCACGATAATGCGCGGCCGCATATTGCCAATGCTGTTGCTGAATATCTTGCAAAACGCAACGTGAACTGCATACCTCACCCGCCCTATAGTCCAGATTTGGCCCCCTGTGAACGTTTTCTATTCCCTAACATGAAGAAACGCCTTCGTGGGAGGCATTATGCATGATAAGAAGCAGTGGTGAAGCGATTTTGATGGCTCTCTAAAAATGGTTTCTAGCATGTCTTTGATGACTGGGGCAAGTGCATCACATTCAGGGGAGAATATTTTGAGAAGGACCATCAAAATTATGAGGATAAGTAAAGATATGTTATCAAAAAAAATTGTGATCATTGTTTCTTGAACAGCCCTGTATTATACAGATCTGTGTCCACTGTAGTGTCATTAGTAAGAATGGACGTTAAACACTGTTAAAAGTAAACCGATGAAGAGCTTTTCCAGCGCAATTGCGTAATCCCTATGTTCTTTTTTTTCTTTGTAAAATGAGTCCGGGGTCAATGGAGCTTAAAGTTACCCGACATTCGTCTATCAGGATAAGGGTAAACCCTGGAAAAACCTTATCCAGGTAACTCACCCTAACCGAGATTTGAACTCGGGACCTCTTGAACGTGAGGCAGACTCGCTGCCATCTACGCTACCGAGGCGGGCACCCCTTTTATAGTCAGAATATTCAAGACCATTATTACTTACGTTAACAAAATAGATTTCAGTGATAACAATTTAGACATTGTTATGTTTATTTCGAATGTTGTTACAGTGGCTGAAATCCAACAGGTTCTAAAAGTTGGACGTTATTGGTCGCTCTGTCCTACTGAGCATAGCATCGCCGGAAACAGTTGTTTTTCTGTTGCCATTGTCATGAATATGTAACGATACGACACAGTTCAGTGCTCACTCAGAGGTCTTTCGGGCACGCGACCCACGAAAACGTGAATATACAAGGCGTAGAAACTTCTAGTACTTGCTGCTACTGCTTCTTACATCCTTTTACATACCTCTCTAATGTAAATTCTGTTAACATAGACCAAGGAAGGATATCTAGAATTAATTAGTTAATTTAGCAATAAACTACTTTGCATATACACTGCTCGCTTTTTGTTTGAGAGGTATAAGAAATAAAAAAAACTCACGTACCCTGAAAAAAGGAACATTCACGTACCCTGAAACACTGACAGGACAAATTCTAAGTTATGAAAACTTAATGAACCTTAAGTTAAAGTGTATATCCCTCGAAGTTTACCAGTAATTCAGAAGTCACTTACAAAAAAGATGACTATAGAGTTGTTCCCTGAAAACTCAAGTACTGCGTGTTCTTTGTCACTAAAATATCTTAAAATATCATACTTTCAAGAAAATCAAACATAATGGCAATACTTCCAAGTAATGTGTATAATTTCGAATGGAGAAGATAAGTTTTCTTGAAAATCTTAATGTTTTTTCATACGTGGAACAAATTGAATTAAAATACGAATTTTGGTATGGAAATGACTTTTTATTTTTGAGTTTTACTCACACACGCCACACATAAACTAAAATACTTTATTTTGGTATCAGAGATCTAGAAAACAACCAGTTATGATTAAGCATTTTTTGTTGAAGGGCAATATTTCTCTAATGATATAAATATAAAAAGGAAAGTTACCATGGAATATTTCACAGAATTTTGTTGATTATAGTACTTAAACATTGAAATAACAACGAATGCTGAAAATGGGCAACCTGCTTAAAGTTCTGCTTCTTAACTTCTATATTTCTCATACTGTACGTTTTACCTACCCCTTAAACCATGCCAGTCACATTAAATTTAATAAAAGTGAAGATAATAAATCATAAACAGGTTTTAAATCTGATTATTTTACTGATAAAATCCTTAGGGCATTTATCTGTCATAATGATAATCGAGTTAAACTTTAAAAGGAATTGTTTAATTACACGTTTCGTTGTAGGTCCAAGAGGGACACATAATAGGAATATCCTTTAAAAGTAGGTCACCATATTATCGATTCACATCTCGAGAAAGTAAATTGTGATAGAAATTAAAAAGAAAGGAAAAAGACGAGTGCTGAAGCATTAAAATCAACAACAAAGTATATCTCTGAAGTGGTTCACACTGTACGTCCTAAAATTTTATTGACTGGCAAAATTAACTGTATAAAATTAACTATTTTATATATGAATGATAAGAAAATAGATAAATAATTTCAGTAAATCAAAAATATGTGCATAAAGTAAGCAACAAGGTTATACATTTTGTCAGTTGGTACGAAACCATCAGTAATTTTTGAGGAAATGGTAATTAGCTGTAAATTAGCTGGAATTCAGTACGTTTAGAGATCAGTAATACATATTTATTTGCATCCAAATTTGCACACAAATTTATTAGATTTAGAAGTGGAAAAAAGTACTTAGAATTTCGCAAGTCACAGAATAAACATTATATTTCAGATGTGATGAAAAGCCATGGGATAGTATTGAAATAGGAATTTTTTCTTTTTTGTCTTGGTTGAATAATTACAATTACTAAAGCGAAGGTTCGGAAAAGGTTAGCACATGTTACAGCTAGCAGTAGATTCAACAAGGATAAAGATGTTGAAGACCTCAATAGACGTACAGAGGAAAACGTAATCATATTCTTCCCGCCTAATTCCTATGGTTTAATAGTTATACAAAATCATTTCATTTAGTATATGACTTCGTACGTCATTCAGAAACCTTTCACCAGGCAGAGAAATATTGTAACATTCTATACGAGTATTTTATGCACAATCGTTGGTGTCAGTTTGAGGGGAGAAAAATAACGGAATATTTTCCAAGTAAACCGCTCTTGGATTGAGGGTATTGTGTCCTTGAAATATTAATATTTGAATATGAATTATGGTATTTATGCGGATTTTGGTTCGAGTGCTGTTCTTCTCTTATATACACATACACCGCTTTCTAAACTTGATTTTGCCTATCTTCAAGAGACGTCAAAGCATGCATTTCTAGTAAAATTCGTGTTTCTAGATGAAATGTAGCACTAGAGAAGGTAAAAATTATTTCATTTGTACACCCCCTTTAAGTGGTTATATTCTGGAAATCACACCTAAGATCTCTGGTAGCACTGACCATGTCTTCATCTTTGGTTTTCTCGTCCTGTAATATAAAGATGCTGATGAAAACAAGCTAGTTCGTTGGCCAAACTCAACTATTGTATTCAGCAGTTCAAATGTAGTAATGCATCACTGGAGAATGCAAAGGAGTTCTACGTCCGAAATTTTCCAATGCTTCTGTACTATATTAGTTTATTTCGAATATAATGAAAATGGAGAATTTATTTGCAAGAAAATATACTTAAAATACATTAAAAGTTATTGAACATGATTATTAACCTTGGTGGTGATCCAGTTGATGCATGGTTATTGACCTAAAAATGCAGTAACTTGTACCCATATTTAGTAACTGCATTAATTACATCATAAGTTAATAAATGAATCAGCAAGGTGGCGGAGCGTGACGTGTGCGTTCAAGGCATTCGGGTGGTCTAGGGTTCAAAATCCCGGGTCCATCAACCTGTCCGAAGGTCTTCTTCAGTGCTTTCATGTATAGATAAGAAAATGTTGTGTTGAAAAAATAACACTGGGCAACAATGAAAATATTTCGGGCTTAAAAATAGTGAATGTGCATGTATTTCCAGCTACTGAATTAAAAAATCACCATAAAATGATAGATTAGCTCCTTTTTGAAGATGAAATGACATTTCATTTTTATAGTGAATATTTTAAATTTTGGGGAATTTTTTTGGGAGTTGGCACACCTGTCAAATAACAAAACACAATCAGAGAGAAATTTTGGAAATTAAGGGATGCAAAAGTTAAGGAAGGCATTTTTGTCGGACCACAAATAAGAGAACTTGTAAAGGATCCTGTATTTGACCAAATTTTGGAGGGGAAAGAAAAGGAAGCTTGGGAAGCCTTCAAGGGTGTTGTTCATGGATTTTTAGGCCACAACAGAGATGACAACTACAAGCATTTGGTGGCAGTGCTCCTGCAAAAATACCGTAACCTTGGATGCAACATGTCCCTTAAGATCTATTTTCTCCACTCCCACCTAGACTTTTTCCCTCTTAGTTGTGGAGCTGTTAGTGATGAACATGGGGAGAGATTCCATCAGGACATTTCTGTTATAGAACAAAGATATCAGGGCCGTTGGAATGAAGTAATGCTTGCGGATTACTGTTGGTCTTTGTATAGGGATTCTGCGGAAATCCATCGCAAGAGGCAAGCTAAAGGACCACGAAGTCAATAGGCCACCGCATGATTCTCTTCAAACACGACAATCTGCGAAGTATTTTTCCAGCAATTGAGAACTCTTAGCATGTGATTACCAGTTAAAAAAATCAAATACACTTTCATTGCAGCTAGCATGTATGTAATTAAAATGTATCCCTTTCTCTCAATCCGTTAATATGTTTTCAGATATTGGTAATACTAAAAAAACATAAGAAAGACATGGTAACCTTTATCGTTGACAACGGAGTTTATCTGTGGACTGAGGATGCAAACAATTTGTTTGCGAAATCGATTTCCATTTGAAAAGAAGTATCAACACCAATTTGTTAAGATAAGTGAAGACTAAGTTTCAAAATTTTTATTTGTGTAATCGTTAATATGTAATACTTCCACCTTGTGTATATCATAGAAACTAGAGCCAATGACAATTTTTCATTGTCATATATGTTTTTCTCAACCCACAATTAGAAGTAAAAGCCTCATGACGTGCTCGAAACATTCAAAAATTATTTTTTGTTGTCTAGTGTAATTAGTCCATGATTTACTTTCATCACTAATTTTATTTGCTTTGTCACCGTTACCCCCCATCCACCACTACAAACATTCCTTGCTATTTGACAATTTACTGACCCAAGGCATTGACTTGTAAGTCCTACAAAAGAGGAGGTCGTTAAAGAAGGAGTTAAATAAAAACGAAGTAAATATCCTGATAAAGATTTCAATGGCAAAAGCCAAATATTATATATAATTACGTCCTTACAAACTTCTTCAATTTCCTGAGTTTTATCACTATCGTGGTCTTAGGGGATTCCTCTTCATCTAGCCCTTATACATTTAGGCATCGGACTGAGGAACTTACTTTGGATCAGAAAGAGAACCCAGGATGGGTGATCAGCCTGATGTCTGGTATTAGAGTGATAGAAGCAGATGACAGTACGAGGGCGAAATGGATGAAAGGCAAGATGATAATGAAGCATTTGGTTGGATGGTGGGGGAAACAGGATCTATGCGGCCGCCTGGGATCGAACCCGGGTCTAACGCTCGACCACGGTGCGGCCATTTTGTACAAACGCGGGATAAAACAGACAAATCATGTAGGTAGGTTAGGTTTCCAGCACGAATGCAGGAAATTCACGAACGGGGTGTGGATCAAAAACACTTTCGTCGAAAAAACTCATTTCGCTGAGGAACATAACCCGGGGGAAGACCCTGGAAATTGTCGCTGTATGTACAAAGTAAACTGGTCTGTGGACCTTCATGAACACCTGTTAATTTCATGGTGCTGTGCAAATCCATCTGTGTACCCTCAGGCTAAGCGGTAACAGCTAAAGTGATACTCACGAAACTTGTTTCACCGACTCACATTTCACCCGACCTGCTGTCAGCTACCAATCATATCTTAAAGGTCTTTCGGCCATTACCACCACTTTAATTTGCACCCAACTCTGTCTCTAGAACTGAAAATAGTTCAAACGAACAGTGCCGTTAAACCCGTTCATCTTACCCACCTCTGCTTTGAAGCAGCTCTCTATATACTGTCCCGTAACTTCTACAAACCATTGTTAGGAAATTTCATCATTTGTTTACACGTACAAAAAGTAAGATAATATTACATTCCACCCAAAAATTAACGTTGAGGTTTCTTGGCAATATACATTTTACGACCCCCTGAAGCCCTTCCCCCCAAAAAGAATTTCCTGAGAAAGATTCGTGTGGCTGTGAACAGGACAACTTATAAACTACAATTCCGTTAGAACCCAACCTGGTATCTTCAAGAGTGCAACATGAAGATTTTGAAGAAAATGCTGTTCCCTAAACGTCCTTTGAAATGCAAAATTTAAAGTTTGATTTTCTCAAAAACAACTCTAACAATAAAATACTATATCATTACGCAGAAAATGAAGCTAGTTGCAGTGAAGCAATAAGTATTATACAAATATAACTATTTGTAACAAAAAAAAAAAAAAAAAAAAAAAAAAAAAACTTCACTTATCTTAAGCAAAATGATGTAAATTTTTCTTATTAGTTGAATTAGTTGAAGTTGAAATCGATTTCACGAACCGTTGTTCACGTCGTCAGTCAAAGAAAACCACAGGAGAAAACAAATTTGTCGTTAAGGAAGTTACTATGTTATTATGTTTATATTTTGGGCTTACCGGTAGCTTCACCCAATGGGGCAGCACAATTAGAGTTGGGAAGACATTCAACAAGGGTTAAATGTTTTCTTTTTCAGATGAGAAGCAAATGGAGAGAGTCTTGGGCGCAAAAAGTAAGGGAACTGATGGAACTGATAGGTATGGGACATACTTGGAGAAACGAGGGGTATTATTATAGGGGCTTTTGGAAAGAGTTAGAATTAAGGCTGGAAGATTTAGATAGCCAAGTTACATTTACCAGTGTGAGGTAGAAAAGATCATTGAGGACATATAGGGAAATAAAGAGTGTGGGTGAGGCAGAAGTACATAGATGTGTGTAATAAGTAAGGGCGCGACGGATTTGCCTGGGCAAGGACAGGAGTTAGAAATTTGAACGGTATTAGATATGAAAAAGATGCAGGGAAATGCCCAATGTGTGGAGAAGAGGATACAGATTGGCATAGTATACTTTATTGCAAACAAACTAAAATATGGAGAGAACAAGTTTGGCAACAAAAGTGGGACAGTTTTAGGGATGGGGGTAGTATTAATAATAAAGAAAATGTTATTGGGAAAAGGAGAAACGAATATAAGAAATATATGTGAATATCTGGGGAAAGTTAGAGAGAAATGGTTAAGATTGATGAAGAATAACTAACAATTAAGGGCTGGAAAACTAGAACGAGGAATACAAGGGAGAGGAGGGTCGTCAATACACGGAAAACCACGGGTTATGTATATTGAGACCGAGACTTGGGGCAAGCAGGTAGGAAGGGTATGTTAGATGTGAATAAGTTATGTTGTTATTGTGTGAAAGAAATGTTATAAATGTCAATGTATCAATGAAATTGTATGTAGAAGAAAGATGAGAAATAAATACAAAAATACAAATGTTATTATGTTTTTTCAGTATTACCAAAATCTGAAAACGAAACAAACTTAAGAACAGAATCAACTGCTGGTATTTCAAAATTCATTATGCGATGTTTATTTTTTAAAACAAATATCTTTTCCCAAACCATTAAATCTATCGGGACATTTAATTGTTTTAATAATTTAACTTCAGGATTAATATTATGGTTAAATGACCAAAAGTGGTCTTCTACGGCCGATCTATCCGTTTGTTTATACTTAATGTTACGAAAATGTTCTTTCCTTCTGGTTTCCAAATTAAGTTTCGTCCTACTAATGCAAACCCGATCACAATCTAAACAATCAAATTGATAAATACCAGATTTTTTATTATTAGGAATTTCATCATGTTTAGAGAAATGTAGTAAATTTTTAATACTATATTTGTTTTGAGGAACCAAAGTTATACCAAACTCTTTAAAAACTTTTCGAAATTGTTTATTAAATCAAGGATGATAAGTAAAACGTTTAAAATTATAATCGTCTTTTATTTTTTTAAGGGTAGAAATATCATTAGCAGTTCTTTTTTTATATTTAAAAATTTCAATCTTCTTTTGTGTAAAGTCTTTATTAAAACTATTAATTAAAGCCGCATTAATAATCGTGAAATCGATTTCAACTTCAACTAAATGGAAAATCGACATCATTTTTATTAAGATAAGTGAGTGGTATATCCTAAGAAGGTTCTTCGTTCTGAATGACTTTTAATTAACTGGCATATCGTGGTAAATAATGTAGATATCGTTGAACTACATAATTTGTCAATTACATTTTTTTAAATTAATTATTTCGACATCTCCCTTCTTATTGGTTTGTATTTTCTAATGCTTAAAATGTTCTCAGATGGAAAGTCGTTATTCGTATTATTTCCCTTTCACTGGGCATTTAAGAGTAATAGAATTTTAAAACATAGCAACCGCTTTTTAAAAGGTTTGAATGTCATTTATGATCACTGAATTTACCTATTCTCAGTGTACGAGTACCTAAAAAGGTACCTACAGAATGATTTTGAACTAAAAGATTTGCAATTTCGTTTGCTGAAGAGTTTGTAAAGAAAGTTATGTGAATAAAACGATAACTTTGTTATTTGCTCGTGGTTATCCAATGAATATGAAATTCCAGAGCCTCACTATACCACGAAACATTTGACAATCACTTCAGTATTCTGCGTTCTTTCTGTACTTACGAAATGCATATAAGAAGCCTTTCTGCAAACTTTTAACATGAATTAAACAAAAGAATAAGTTTTTAGTAGAATAATGTGAAGGGAATGTAACTGGGTGCAAGAGATAGAAGTTCTTTTTAGCAAATGGTCAACGACTGGCACAGGTCACTTACACTGAAAAGCTGTAACTGTGATATGGGATAGGGATATTTTTAACGACACCACTTTGGAGAATATGTTAATGACTTTGTAACAAAGCCGTGGGTCAGCGAATCAAGGACATCATATGAAACATCGTTGCACGTGTGCCAGGCTATTTAAACGCGCAAAACGCGTTGGTAGTAGGTCGGCCTTGAAACTATCCGTGATTATACCTCCGTCCAGGACTTCAGGTGCGTTAAAAAAACACTTTCATTTACATACCACACACATTTTGGCGCGATTTCGGAGCCCACGGTTTGCTGGAAATACAAAACAGTGAGCGTTACTCGAGAGACAAGCTGACGCTTGCCGTACGTGACTAAATGCCCAACAAACACACGAGATAAATGTATTTCATCCATTACAATCCGTCTAAAATGGGCTAATCCTGTTGTAAACATAGGGGAGGTGGGAAAGAGAGAGAAAGTAGGGATACTTTCCCTCTAAACAGCAATTAATTTTCTTCCACCAATCAGCAGAACGTTCAAGAATCTCTTACAACAGGATCGTTCAAGCTTGAGACACATTTTAGCAGGATATTGTTCGAACCATGGACAAGCTGCATGATTCAAAACTAATACTTTTAAGGGCTTAGTCTGTGGCTCGCATTAGGGAGGTTCGGGTTTGATTCCCATGGCCCGCCTACCTGACTCATGGAATTTTTCGCCGCTTTCCCGGGGCGATAGGCGAATGCTCGCTAGGTTAATTATGTTTCCTGCATTTCCTGTCCCTCCATTTCATGTCCATTATTATTTCACATCATTTCTCATCTGGTGGTCTCTTTCAGTGTAGAAAGTATCGGTGAGTGTCACGCGCTACATGGCAGAATGGTGTGCTCCTGGTAAAGACTTCCTCCTCCGGTGAGACGATCTCCGGACTCTGGGCCGACCTGGTGGGTCATTTCACGACCACGGTGGGTGGGATGACGGCCGTATTGGCCTGCAGGAGGAGTTTCGAACTGACCAATTATAGGGGCTCTGCCCTCTGTATTGTCGTGACTCCTCGAGACGGCCGCCTACTGTCTCCTTTCACCTCATCCTTCATCCTGGGTGTGCCCCACTTGGGACATACGTACAACACACCAAGACTGGAACTCCTGGCAAGTCCCTTCCGTAGCATAAACCAAACCAAACCAGACCAAGATTATGTTCTACAATTTCTACTTAGGAGAATAAATAGCGAAGCATAAAAATGACAACTTTAGTTTTTTCCACGATCATTTGAGATTTTAACTTCAATTTCTGTATTTCATAGCTGGACCCACTAAACATAATTATATTATTTCTCTACCACGTACGAGGTATGATAAAATATTGTACATTTTGTTTTTTCTTGAATGACTTTTATCTATTCATAAGATCAATATGGTGCGGTTCAAAGCAGTCTATCCTCAGATATAACTCACTTTTCTGGCGCTTTTTCCAAATTTCGAAGCACTTCTGGAACTCGAGTTTTCTTTATGGCGTTCATCTGATTCAGCGGTTGTTTTTATGTCATCAATTGGGAACAGAAAGAAGTCACAGGAGGCCGTGTGTAACAATTACGGTGGCTGGAACACATTAAGGGTACCCATCTGTGAAAATTAGTCAAAACCTGTAGAATACGACAAAACATTTTTTTTTGTCCAATTCGAGTAATCCGTGTCCTCAATTTCATATTATTTTTAATGTTATGCAACCCTTTAAGAAGTGTAGCATATGACTACTTATGTGAGTCGCTCTAAGTGGGTGCAGTGCTTTATATCACCTATTTTGGTGATTTTCTCTTGTTTTTAATTTTCAGCGCTTTTCAGAATATAAATTGCTCCACCCAATGCAGCTTTCAAACTAGAAGCTTGAAAATGTTTGCGCTTGGTTTATGTCACCAGTGTTTGTGCAATTAATTAACAAATCACATATTTCACAAGCGAATATTGAAACTTATAAAAGGAGAATTGAATAATCTTTTTATCCTAAGCGAAGGGTCAGATTAAAATTTCATTTTATAAATTTACTAATAATAACAGCGAAGTATTATTTTTCTGAAACTAAAATTGCATAATGTGGAAAAGTTTCATCAAATGACAATAAAACACTATAAATATATTAATATCACAAGAACTATTTTGGACAAAGGTCTGAAAATTGGTCTGAGAACTATTGTTAAGTCTACAATAATTGTGTTGAAGTTTCAAGTCGATCCAAGCAAAATTGTAGATTTTGGGATTTTCACAGTCGGATATTCTTAAGTTCTGTTTTTTCCAAAAAAAGTCATGAACCAGCATTGACGTGTGAGCGGAAGATGATCGTCATCTTCAACATATTTTGACCCTTTTTGAAACGTTTCTACCACTCGTAACATGTTGCCTTACTCATAGTCAATTTTCTAAAAGCCGCAGTTAATACTTCAAAAGCAGTGCTGCACAAGCTTAATTTTCAAACATAGGTAATTTAATACAAATTATATAAACATTCGACGAGCAGGTATAATCGTTTCGACTGTCAACAATAAACTAAGTATTCAAAACACCTGAAAATGAAAACTACATCAAGAAAATAACTTTTTAAACCATGTAAAAATACCGCAATATTCCATAACTCCCATTACGTTTTCGTCACACCTCGAAACTTTATCCATATTTCACTGGAAATACTTATTGTTTTGAAGCTTCTAGAATCAGAAAACATCCTTATATGTATAAAAGCTTGCAGAAAAAAAATTACACAGCTTTAGCCTTTTCCAAGAATGCAATACGAAGATATTCAAGAAAATCTCTCACTCCAAACACTTTTACATGGGACACGTATTCAAAAATGTACATTATCAAAAAATAAGACGCTGGACGACTTTTTTAAACTACATGTTTCAGTTTCTTTCATTTTTCTTTCATGACATATCATATAGGTTTAATTTTTTCGGATGCCTTAAACCGTAAGAGATAGACATTATACAAAAAAATGTAGATATCTTATGTCAGATACCTATACATTTTTGTATTTGAAATATTTGTAGTTATTGGCCTGAATTTTCTAGCAAATTTTTTTATAATGAAAATATGTTAAGATTTTCTTTTTATGTTATTGGATGTTAAATTATTTTTATTCTTTTCGGTTATTCTCATGAACACGTTCACACAACTCAATTTAACACACTATTTTAAATATGTTTTATCTAGGACCTTGATGCGTGTATTTTCAGCGAGACCTCGATTTAGGAAGTTTGGGTGCAATAGAATACCTTCTCTATGTACGAGGCAAAGAAAAACAAACTAAATGTTTTCAAGAGCTAGTGATATAATATCTGCTGCATTAGACAATCAGTTGCCTTTCTCCACCCAGTTTCCTATAATTATCTACAACAAACATTATTGACTCTTGTAATTTTGGTACGGAATACACTACCGGTACGAGAAAGTAAAAACGGCGTCACATGCGCCGCTCTTGCAATTTTCAACACCTCAGTGACCTCCACCGTTTCCGCAATAAACAAGAAACACGAAGATGCAAGTGCGAAATAGATACGCAGTACAGTTTCTCAGAAAAAAGTTCCCGCGGGTTTGAACCCACGGCGTTCAGCTTTCAATGATAGCACGCTAGATACGCAGGTGCCTTTGAAATGTGATCCAAGTCGGTATGAAACCGATCATGCGTTGAAGAACTGTTTGATGGGGAATACACGCAGGGACTACTACTACTCCTGTGGTCTGATAAAGCCTAGCTTATAATTACCGCTTCCTAGAAACGAGAAAGTATGTTAAACAGCTGGCTGCCAACTTAACAAAAAAAAAAAAACAAATAGAAACAAAACCGCGATTGTGTGGGATGATACGCAAACAAAGCCACACACAAAGTTTTGCAATCAGTGGCGTTGAATTCACACCAAACGCTTAAATGTATCAACACTGACAAAATGAAATTCTTTCTACACTAACTACACTTTATACCTTTGTAATTTCATACCACATGTTTACCAATACACATAAAGAAAAGCTTAATATTGCTATTTTTCAGATTACGATAGAGTTAAACAATGCAGTTTTACAAGATAAACTTAACTTTTGTAAAATATAAGGTAACACCAAGCGCTTAATGAATGATCAATATGTGTGCTTACATCTTAAACACATTTTAGTTTAGATAATGCAATTTTTTAATGTTGCAAGGCTTAATGTGTACTATAATAGTTTAAAAAAGGTGATCTTATCACATAATGTGATGTAAGGGTAATATAACTGTAATTATGCTTTAGCATTAGCGTAAAGATATTATTATTATTATTATTATTATTATTATTATTATTATTATTATTATTATTATTATTATTATTATTATTATTATTATTATTATTATTATTATTATTGTTGTTGTTGTTGTTGTTGTTGTTGTTGTTGTTGTTGTTGTTGTTGTTGTTGTTGTTGTTGTTGTTGTTGTTGTTGTTGTTGTTGTTGTTGTTGTTGTTGTTGTTGTTGTTGTTGTTGTTGTTGTTGTTGTTGTTGTTGTTGTTGTTGTTGTTGTTGTTGTTGTTGTTGTTGTTGTTGTTGTTGTTGTTGTTGTTGTTGTTATTATTATTATTATTATTATTATTATTATTATTATTATTATTATTATTATTATTATTATTATTATTATTATTATTATTATTATTATTATTATTATTATTATTATTGCTCAGAATTCGTAAATATTTTGAAAACCGGTGCAATATCTAGAATTCCCAAACAGAAAATCTGGCGGAAACGAATATTCCATCGTATGCTCTGCAGCTCACTACGGCTGCGATACGATGGAGAACTTGGTTAAAAGCACTTACGAGCTAATATCACTATGACTTTCATTTTGTGGGTGAAATGTTAGCTCTTCACTCAGGTAATCAAGTATTAGAGAGGTTTGTTCTGAGTCCCATTAATGCTTCATAATTGGCGAACAGTACGTGAAGGCAAACCTACTCTCTCTTCTTTCGCATAAGGTCGAACATTATTAGTAAGAGTAACAGTTGGGTTGAGAGCGGACGAGGCAATAAGCGTGAAATAACAGGAATGGAAACAGCAATTGACAATAATAAATTAATTCAGATATTTTCAATAAATATGTAGACAATATCTATGATTTAACATTTTACTGGCTAACTTCTCTGCTTTTACCGCAATACCTTATGGAATCCTGGTTAAAATTCCTGAGTTTACAGGAATCTGATAATTAAATGTATCAATTCTCAAACAACTGCGTAACAGATTTATATGATAGAACAGTCTTAATGTTACTAATATATAAACATAACTTAGGAATAATGCATTTTTCTACAACAGCACGACACTGTTCTTAAATATTCCAGGATGCTGAAGTTATATCAGAAATTGTGTAAAAGGTCGTTCCGACTTCGGTTATGGAACTACTAGGTTTTAAATAATCATTCCACTACAATAGTTAATATACTCCAAGAGTATATTATATACAATCTGGCCATAACCATAAATAGAAAATACTTTTTGGTCTATTGTTGGTTGCCTGACCCAATTGTTCATCAATTCGAAATTATTTGTTCCTTTTCAAGACAACTTTCTTTCCTCTTTCAGCCAGTGCGTAATATTTATAAATTAGTAATTTGTGGGAACAAGAAAATAGAAAGAAAAACTCTTATTCTGTTTAACTGAGCCCCTTCAATTAAACAAAAATGGGATAGCAAATGGAAGAGACAATTTAGGCGAGGGAGTTGATTTTTCAATTTGCATTGTCCATTAATGAATGTTGACGCCCATTCTCTGCCCATCAGTTACTGAAGATACAATTACTTTACTAGTATTTCAAAATAAAAATTTTATATTGTGTATGTTATTCAGCCCAGTGAACAGAGACATGATCGTAATGAAGCATATAGATATAGATAAGCTCTGTGCTATCATAGCACATATAGTGATCATTAGGTATGTAATCTTAGGTTGCAATAGTACACAAATTATTAATGCTTTGTCGTAAAATTGGTGAAAGTTTCGAACACTGAATTTGTGCCATAACATCTCATAGTGCTGTGAAAAAGAGTTCTGATGCTTGTATTTTGCAGGGAAATTCTAAACGTTGAGAAATAGAACAAAATACGCGCAAGGTCCATTGTATAACGGACGTATTTTTGGACACTCTGTTGGTTTTCATACATATAACACTGACGACTCAAGTGCCGGCTGAAATCAAGTATGTAGAATTGCTGATAATAATGGGTATGTACGGCAAGAACGTTTCTAACAGCGCAATAAGGAAACTCAGGAGTTGTTGCCGAACCGCCAGTGTTTGCAAATTGCGTGCGCTGTAGTAAAGCAAGACCTTGTTAGCTCTGGACCGGACCGAAGAACCCGGAGGCTGTCTTGGTCGAACTTGCCAGACTGCTTGCCGACTCTGCCGCTGGATCTCCCACGTCGTGTGCAGAGGATGACCCCGTTACATCTGCAGCTGTCCGTGAAGACCGCGAGAAATTTGCAAATGCCTTCTTACCTTGCTGGCTGCAATCGGAGCGTGGTTCATTCCACACATCCGTAGTTTTGATACCACCAACACCTTGTTCTCTTTGTCAGCACACATTCTGAACACTTAAGAAAAACTTTACATTGCATAAAAGCGCATTTGAATAATATCTACACTATTTCTGGCAAAATATACGTGTTTTGTTCGATACATGCTCCCATATCCACAAACAAATACACACTCGATATCTCTCGATATATTTAATTTATTTGCGTTTAACAAAGCTTTTTGGTGGTTTGATGATTTATACATTTATTACATTTTTGTTTAAATCTTTAGATACAAGTTAAAGGCTGTCTGCTTTCAAAATTAAAACTATTAAACTAAGGAAAGTGTGACGTGCTTTGTGTGTGGTGTGGCATTGTATAGTGCGAAGTAACCGAAAAACGACTATTCTAGAAGCTGTAATACTGATTGTGAAAATGAAAAAGAATGGGCGAGTGAATTGAGCAATCGAAATATAATAAAGTATTTAGAAATAGGGTAATTGAGGGGAAGAACGCCTTTTAGGCTATCAGAAGACGAAAAGAAAAGCGAAAAGGCCCGCCTCGTTAGCGTTCAAGAGGTCCCGAGTTAGAATTTCGGCCAGGGTGAGTTATCCGGATAAGGTATTTTTCAGCGTTTTCCCTTATCATGTCGGATAACTCTAAGCTCTATGGATCTTGGGCTCATTGGAGCTTCATTTTACCCATTCCATTCATCGTCTGATATGACTTAACTTTGGAGGAGGTAAATTAAAAAAAAAAGTGAAAAGATGCTTGCTAGGTAAGTTAATGGAAACAGTAACACTAGTGCAAAGGTTTTGTACAAAAGATACCGTTTGGTAAACCATTATAAAAAGGAAGAGATGGGGCAATAAATCAACAGTGTAGGGACAACTATTGAGAAGAAAAGCTGGAATTAAGGGCTGAAAGGTTGCATTAAAATTTCTTTTCTTAAATTTTTAAGTTTATTATTTAAAGTTGCTTCAACAATAGTCATATCGTGACTGAACATTATAAATACACTGAAAATATAAAATAAATAAATACAAATACACAGGTTCTTTTTTGTAATTTTACGTCCTTTCACTTTTTAAAGTCATATCGGACGATGAATGAAATGGGTGAAATGATGCTCAAATGGGCTCAGGGTTAATGGAGCTTAGAGTTACACGACCTTCATCTTTTAGGACACGTAAAATCCCCGGAAAAAACCTTATCCAGGTAGCTCACCCTGACAGAGATTCGAACTCAGGACCTCTTGAACGTGAGGCAGACATGCTACCATCTACGCTACCGAGGTGGGCACAGCTACAATGTCTCCAGTCAGTGAGATGCACGAAGTTGGTTTTGAATTTAAACATTAATATTGCATGGCTTGATAAAGTTCATACTTTTCCTGTGGTACTGTTGATCACCCAAAGCAAGTTGAAGGTTTTTAGGGAGTTCAAACAGATGTCGCTGGCCAGTGTATCTTGGGTAAACAGTGAGCAGATGATGAACTGTGACATAAGGAATACCCAGAGTACATGTAGTAGAAAATTCACGGGACAGAATGTGGAAATATAAATATAATTGGAATATTCGAAATTAAGAATATCATTTTTAAACTATTCCTTACTATTACATATTTTGTAGGTACTATATTCTAATATGATTTTGCTTCTCTAATTTTGAAGTATGCTTTAAGACTCTTCACTTCTGAACTCCCAAATCCAGTTTAATTGGTGGAACTATGGCTGATCTAGTTTTTAATGAAATCATATGAACAAAAGTAATAGTTAATTCTTTTTTCTTCTATTATGTAAGTAAAGGTTGCACTCCACCAAAAATTTACACATTTTGAGATATACAAAACTTTACAAAAAAGAAAAGAAAAGAAAAGAAAAGCTGAGAGCTCATAGGAACACAGATCATAAAACATAATACAAAACCTTGGTTTTAAGTCCAGGCATACAAAACGCAGGTTTTGAAGAAAATCTATAACTTCAAACTAGTATGGGAAATTCCCTAGCATAGGAAATTGTTTACTGTTTTTGATTTTCTAAAGTGATTTTAAAATATGACATGTATATGACATTTGAGTAGAAAAATGTACATGGTGAATTTTCTGGGAATAGTCTAAGCTCTCTTCAGGTTTTGTATTGCTAATGAACCATGATATAAAATCTTACTAGAAACATAATGCCCTTAAACATTTCCAAGGTGTTATTTGAATTAGTTTACATTTTTAAACACTGATGTCCTTATTCGTTTCTTCTCGTGATTAAAGAGCATGGCATTTCAAAGTTATCACATAGTGATTTGCTTTTTAAAAACCTAACTATATTAGACTATATCCTTTTATACCTAAACGGAAATATATAGTGAATGAAACTTAATATCTACTAATAAGTGAATACAAGAATAAACTTTTGTAGAATATGTCGAAGTGAGTAGAGAAAGTTACGTGAATGAAACACATTTTCGTATATTTCCTAGTGATACAGGCTACTCTGTAAACTTAAGCATACTGCAGTGGATATTTCTGAAATGATTAAGAAAAGAAAAATGTGTCTTTAACGGGATGTATTTTGCTATGCGTTTAATTCATTTTATGCACTCGGGAGCTTTATGGCCAGATCTACTCTATGTAGATGATTTAAATAAAACATAACAAACATATAACATGTCTGGTGTCCACATTTCAACAAAGAAAACTTCACAGAGTGCTAACAGAAAATTAAATGCGAATCTTACACGACATATGAGCATCTAGAATTTATGACGTTTTGCTTAGTATTATTAGGAATGATATTAAAAAAGATTAAACGCTTCTTATGTTAAGATGCATGAGATGAGCGGAATTCCACTATTTGTTTCCCCTCGCTCTCTTAAAACGCTGCCCGTATTAACTAGATATTTACCCGAAAATCTCTTTCTGGAACAGTGTTACACACACGAAAGTGTTCACAAATATTTTAAACAGAGAGCTATTTGTTGCGGAAGTCTGTTACATCTTGTTTACTTCCAACTGCTTGTCAACATAAAATTTAGTGACCACTGCGAGCAAATGGTCCAAGACTGGCATCCTTTGTCCCTAAGGCAAAACGCACATAGTCCAGCGTTAGCAACGGGTAATGTCAAGAAACCCATGTGTCTTCGTAAGCAGTGCAGACTCCTGGGCTACTCTTTACAGAAAATACCTTTTATTACTTTCTCAATCATGAAACTAACAAGCAGAAGAAGTACTGCAAAAATCCCAAAAATTCGATCTAGAATTTTCACAGGAAATAATATTTCGAAGCCCTTAATCTTAACAATTCTAAAATATAAGTGCCACGTTGTTCTGTGTGTATGTACAATATAACTCAAAGAGTCAGATTAATACCAAAAAAATTGAATGTCTTTCAAATGTGTAACACAAACACTTACAAATATTCTAGCATCAAAGTATTCAACATGAAAAATATATCGATTCTTTTAATTTTTTAAAAACATATTTAGCACTTTTGATTTAATCACTATAACGTATTACATATAGGTATATTTACGTGACAAATTATATGTGGGTACATCTTAAATTTTCTAGGTGTTTCTCTCAAGTGCTCTTCATTCGGAGTAATTCTTTTTATAATTTTATAAAAGTGGTAAACCATACGTGAAACACAACTGCTTGATACACATAATTTCTTTCACGTAACTCCTTTGTTATTTAAAATACAGAGGTTGAACTTCCAGCCGGAGGCTGAGGAATTAGGCAGGATTATTCCCCGTCTTCTTTACAACACAAACGTTTAAGTGAGATGAAAATGCCGTGTGTCTGTAAGAACTCAAAAAATACCTTAGTTAAAGGGCAAATATTTCAAGTGCAAAACCGCCGATATGTCCTTGGAAGCTAAAGGTGCTACTAAAAACTTATTTTGTGTCATTAGCCATTTCTGAGAAATTCGTTGTTATTTCGCGATGTCGTGGAGCAGAAACAACAACCTAAACTGACTTGATTACACCTGACAACGTTTCTATTTCTTGTATCTCACCCTCACCTACAAGAAATTGTATGATATAACTATTTGTGCTAAAGTTCTTATTAATAAGTAGCATGAACATAGAAAACCAGAAGAGTTTAGGAAGCTACACAGATATCTGTCATTTGTTTATTTTAATATACTGGGGAAAACAGGGCAAATTCCTATTTGTATATCCCAGGTATGTCCCAATGATACCTCTCGAAAAGTGGAACAATGTCAGTTATTTGTGCAGCATACCCTAAACATTTGATTTGGATCACTCGCAAATTTCACTGCCTATTGGAAACTCACATTGCATAAAAATACTGATGACACATGAATTAGAGTACTGCCCACGGCCTGGGTCTGAACGACAGACCGATAGATTCGTTGTCACGCTTACAGCATAGGGCGTACGTTTTATAAGTTGTGTTCTGCTATTTATACGTGATGACAGCTTTTCGTTAAAATTAAAAAATACATTTTTCTTTAAGGAGAGCATACCTTCGCTCTTCAGAGTTTCACACGTTTAAATTCTTTACAGGGGAGACGCACACATTCTCATTAATAAAGTGATGAATCAAGTTTTATTTTTGGACAAAATATACTTCATCAGAGGCATATATTAACCAATAAAATTAGATAATACGTAGAACGATGTGAGCTATACGTTATGTTTACATCGATATAAGTTTGAATTTGAGTTAATTTGATCGTCACTTGGTCGCTGGTTATGACAATTGTCGCTGTGAAAAAAATTCTTTCATCTGCGTGGCATTATCATTCATTATACATGTCTAGAAAAATATGTATAATTTAGCAATACTTAAGTTACAATATGAGGCAAAAGGCTTAGCTATTTATATTCTCAACCTTAGTGAAATGCTTACACAAGGGAAAGCAACAGAAGATAAAACTGCATTTTGCCTGATAATATATTTCAAAGTTGAGAACATGTAGATATACAAAATCGGATACTGTGAAACTGCTTAAGGTACAGGAGAAAAACAAAAGCTATGCGGATATATTTTATATACTAAGTTTTCGTAAATATTGTAGGAATCTAAATTATATAAAATTCCATAATAGAGAAGGGAGCTTTACAGGCAATGTAAACAAAAACACAAAATCCGTGATTAGCGCTTGGTTGACCTAAGTGATCGGATATCACAATCACCTACACTTCCATGGAGGTACTGTCTCTTATTTGTGCTAGCTTTAACGTTATACCTGTACCCTAAGTTGATTGAGGGGTGCACTGGATCCTGAATTAGTCATGATAAGATCTCAATTCTGTGCGATTTGTATTAATATCATTTGAGGCATTTTGGAGAAAAAAAATGAGTGGACATTTTCGCCTTGATCCATGAAAGATTCTGGATTAATTATGAAGTTTGGAGTTCAGTTCACTTCTCTCTCTCTCTCTCTCTCTCTCTCTCTCTCTCTCTCTCTCTCTCTCTCTCTCTCTCTCTCTCTTCTCTCTCTGTCTCGTTTCTTTCACACACACATAGACCGTTGCTATTTTGGATGCAATGAAATTACTGAACCTTTGAGAGGAATGCAATATTATTACATCTGGGTCTTTAAGATAAAATGACGTATGAGCTATGACCCAAGGTTTTCGGAAGATTGGCCGCCAGCCATTTCGAACGGCGAATAGATAAGCACTGCCTACGCCTAACGTAAACACGATGAGCGCAATCGCTAGATGATCAGAATCTTCTAAAACTTTCGCCTTCTCGAACGTCGTGGGTTTCTGCAGAAATTTTCCACGGCTGTATAAACAAGTGCTCTTGCAAGTCTTGCGAAGTGAGTACGGAGTTAGTAATACAACGGAACGCGCTGTTCTCCGAGCAAGTTTGTGACTCTGTGTTAACGTGAAATGGGTGCTCATACTGCAAAGATTTAGACGTGTCTTGTGTTCGACTCCCTAACTCCTGAACCGTCCGATACAAGAGGCTTTGTAAGGCATATTTCGTTACACGGCTAATTGTAAAAGAAACATAAGTTATAGTAAAACGACAATTTAAACACCAAATGACGTCACAATAGAATAACATCACTATCAGGTTGACAATAAAAACAAGTATCCATTAACTACTTAGCTGCTCTAAACAAAAGTTTTGTTTGATGCAGAATGTTACACTATATTCACACGATTGTAGTATATGTAGGAAGTAAATGTATACGTGTGTAATATTGTTTCCCTGTCATACTGCTACTTTGTTTTACCAGATACGATCTCCTAGAACTTAAAAACCGCTCATTTAAATATCAGGGATTAAAAGTTACAAGGCTTTCTCAGCAGGAAGCAAATGTTCATTTCCTTGTTACGGGAGGTTTCGAATTTGGCATGGAGCCATGTTGCAGGTAACGTAGAAATGACTTCTTACAGTTGTTTTAACACGAAGCTCTTTGATGTGTTTCAGCTAATATTTACACAAGCAAATGAAGTGGCGGACTCCGCGCAAGAAAGACAGATCCCACTGCTGAAAGGATGTGCTCCTTCAAATGTTTCCAAGCGGCGGTTTTCTAAGCTTCCGGAACAAAAAGCCATCGCATCACTTTCAATGTCTGTTTAAATTAAGCGTTTCTCTAATTGGTATGTTATCTAGATTAATTCAATTGATTATATAAACAAAAGTCACGTATTAATTGAAATTGTAGAATCCACAAAGAAATTCTGTTTGCACTGTAATAACACAGTGTTTTAGATAGAGTGGAGGCTACTTGACAGGTCACTAAGATGAGATTGTAAGTTTGAAAATTGATCTGAAAATAATTTGAAATAAGTACGAATTTAAACCAATCATCTATGAGAAAAGAATAAAGAATGCTTGAATACGAATGCAAGAGCACGTCTTCTCAGATGTAAAAAAAGCTGAGTTATTCATGTTTATAACACCAAAAGTAAATAATTCTTGATACTCAAAGCTTTTATATCAAGCAAATTATCAGAAACTCTAAAAGATTTTGCAACCTGTTTGTTCAGTAAACTCTCTAGAAAAGAACTAGTGTATTTATAATAATTTTTCAAGCTTATGATGTCGGAAAATGTAAACGTAACAGCAATAACAAAAATAATAATATAACTAAAAAGGAAAATTGTTATCAAATTATTCATCAGACACACACACGCAGAGAAAGAGAGAGAGAGAGAGAGAGAGAGAGAGAGAGAGAGAGGGGGGGGGAGAGAGATTGAAGTCTATAACACAATTTTCATGCCTCAGTTTAAAAAATTTGCCTCAAACTTCCCTTTGTATGGAAAATAATAATATTTTTTTCATTTTCACAAAAGTGACTGAAGATTTTATTTAACACTTTATACATTTACGATATTTACGTGACTAATACAATTTATAACTCGAATTTTGTATTTTACATGAATAGGCTTTGAGCTCCTCTTCATTCGGAAATATTTTTTTCTGACTGTAAGATACAAAAAAGTTTTAATTTAACTAAGCATTCCCTTCTCTTACTTATTACTGGGCAAAAACGTGACATGAATAACTTAAAATTCTGTATGCGAAGTTATCAGAACGTGTTATGAGTAGAAAACGGCGTAGAGTGTTCACAACTAAGTCCTCTAAGCTTCTTTATAAATATTTCAGTCTCCAATTAAGAAACCAATGCTTTAGAACAAACCTATAGTACTGAAAGGCTAACCGCACTTTGCACATTAATTTGACTTCTGAACACGAATTTGGCTATATAAGGATCTAAGTAAAACTTGCATTAAAGGCTAAGCGATTATAGTTTCAAACGAAGTATAAAGTTAAGTTTTCGAACTTCTCAGGAACGTATTTAAGCGCGGGGGGGGGGGGGTTCCCAGGGGTTCCGGTCCCCGAAATGAATCATCATTGCAAACTTCTAATAAATAGTTGAAATAAGACTTAGTTTAAAATAAATCGAAAAAATTTTATTCAAGCTTCTCATCTTAACGTCTCTATTCATTGTCAGGCAAACATGAAGTTATTTAAGAGATAAACAAAAAGTTACTGCACGGCAGCTTTAGAACTCGTTAAAATACACAAATAATGCCAATTACAATAATGTATTGAAAAGTTAACCAACTGCGATATATCATAATTTGTTGATTGTTGATTAGGGTTAAAATTGTCTAAAGGGTATTAAAATATCTATACACAGTTGCCAATTTGGAGGAACGCAGTATTATCAAGGAATGTTTCATTTTGCAGATGAGAAGAAAATGGGGAGAGTAAGGGAACTGATGGAACAGATAGGTATGGGACATATTTGGAGAAACGAGGAATATTATTATAGGGGCTTTTGGAAAGAGGTAGAATTAAGGCTGGAAGATTTAGATAGGCAAGTTATATTTACCAGTGTAAGGGAGAAAAGATCATTGAGGATATATAGGGAAATAAAGAGTGTGGGGGAGGGAGAAGTAAATAGATGTGTGTAATAAATCAGGGCGAGAAGGATTTGCCTGGGCAAGGACAGGAGTTAGAAATTTAAAACCTATTAAATATGAAAAGGATACAGGGAAATTAAATGCCCAATGTGTGGAGAAGAGGATACAGATTGGCATAGTATACTTTATTGCAAACAAACAAAGATATATAGAGAACAAATTTGGTAACAAAAATGGGACAGTTTCAGGGATAGGGGGAGGTATTAATAATAAAGAAAATGTTATTGGTAAAAGGAGAAAAGAATGTAAGAAATATAGATGAATATCTGGAAAAAGTTAGAGAGAAATGGTTAAGATTGATAAAGAATAACTAAAAATTAAGGGCTGGAAAACTAGAAAGAGGGATACAAGGGAGAGGAGGTTCATCAATACACGGAAAACCAGGGGTTAGGTGTGTTGAGACCAAGACTTGGGGCAAGCAGATAGGAAGGGTATGTTAGATGTGAATAAGTCATTCTGTTATTGTGTGAAAGAAATGTTATAAATGTCAATGTATCAATCAAATTGTATGTAGAAGAAATATGAGAAATAAATATCAGTGGTTCACTTTTTATATATCTGATTACGACTTATATCACTTTATCACAGGTAGATGAACAAAAAATGTGCAATGTGCAAGGCCTTTCTACAGAATTTATACAAAGATACAAGACAAAAGCAAACTTTTCTAAGAGCAATTTGTAGAAGCTTGGGTGGATAAAGTCATGTGAATATAATATATTATATATGTTTTTATTTTTTATTAACATGATTAATTATTTATTAAAACAAATAATTCAACGTAGATGTTTTGGACCCCCCCTCCCCGGAAACTGACTTCTAAATACGTGCCTGGAACTTCTGTATGGGATTGAAACTCAAGGACTAAAATATGTTCATTATCAACAAAATCTTCTTATTTAAGGTTTGAGTGCAATTGTATACTTCCTCCACATAAGATAAGCGAGAGAGATTTCCTATAATTTGATGGCTTCCACCCTTAAGTCATACGTGACGATGAATGAAATGGGTTAAATATATTCAAAATGTACGCAGGATCCATAGAGCTTAGAGTTATCCAACAATCATCTTTCAGGGCAAAGGACAACCCCGGGGAAAAAAACCTAATGCAGATTACTCGCCCTTACCGAGTTGATATCGAATGTATGGCGGACGCGCTACAAAGAGAGGCGCACGAGAGAATGAGAACCTCTATTTTAATAACCCAGAGGAATTATCTCCAATGCAGTATTTTAAATTAATTTTAATCAAAAATGGAGTATTTGCCCTCCGAGTTGAAACAGTGTAGGATTGTATGAACAGCTCACTTCAACCCACCATGTCAAAGGCTGCGGGAAGCGGTTGCTGGAAACTTAATTTGGAAGTAATTACTGACTTTGATTATTTACTGTTTCGAACTAAGGCGGCGCGTTTTGTAAAGGAATAATTACTTTTCAAGCAAAAGAAGAAAGGAAGTAAAGAAAGTGCGCCTGGTTTCATATCGTAGTTTAGTTTGTCCCGATGTCCTAGTGGATGTGCTGCTAGATTCGCTGATAGAGGAATGTCTATACGTCCATAATTAGGAGGGCTGTTCAATAAAGAATGATCACAATTTTTTTGACAATGTACCTTTACTCATCCTCATAATTTTGATAATCCTTCTCAAAATAGTCTCTCCTGAATGCGATGCACTTGTCCCAGCGTTTCTACCAGTCTTCAAAGACATGCTGAAAACCATTTTCTGAGAGATCCTTCAAAATAGCCCCCGCAGCCTTCACCACTGCTTCTGATGATGGATAATGCCTCCCACGAAGGCGTTTCTTCAAGTTAGGGAATATAAAAAGTCACATGGGGCTAAATCCGGACTATAGGGAGGGTGAGGGATGCACTTCACGTTGATTTTTGCAAGATATTCAGCAACAACATTGGCAATATGCGGCCGCGCATTATCGTGGTGCAGCATCCAGCCTGCTTCATGGAAATGTGGTCTTTTGCGCCAGATATAGACTTGCAATGTTTTCAGGGCATCCCTGTAGTATTGTCCAGTTACTGATGTGTGTGCAGGTACAACATGCTGATAAACCATTCCATGAATATCAAAGAATGAGATGATTATAACTTTTCCAGCAGAAGCAACCACTTTTGCTTTTTGGGGGTTGGTGATGAAGGAGATTTCCACACTGAGCTTTGCTGTTTGCTCCCAGGATTGAGATGATGTAGCCAAGTTTCATCGGAAGTGATTACGTTTGAAAGAAACTCCAGATCTTCCTCTAACATCAACTTTAACTGCATGTTACCTCCATTGCAGCGGTAGACGATACTGAACATGTCTGAACTTGCCTGGTTCTCACAGGCGGAAACAAATAAGATTGAATTTTAGTGCGAAAAATTATGACCGTAAAAATTATGAACATTCTTTATGGGACAGCTCTCGTATATATAGGAGACAAAATAAGTATCGAATTCCATCAAATTTCTATACAGTGATTTCATAGAAAACGGGGTTTCTTAAAGAAAAAAGTCCTGCACATTTATGTGCGTTCCTTAAAAGCTAAATATCGAATAAATATCAAACTTGGATTTGAATTCAACTTCATCCATAGTTAGGATGGTAAAATATTAAGGAAAATATGTTTAATATATTTGCATGATTAACAAAATGCATCTCTAGAAGTACTGGTTAATAGTTGTGGAGTTTCCTTCGTTATAGATTAATTTTGTTTAATGTTGTACACTAATAAAGTATGAGAGCGAGAGCGAGAGCGAGAGAGAGAGAGAGAGAGAGAGAGAGAGAGAGAGAGAGAGAGAGAGAGAGAGAGAGAGAGAGAGAGAGAGAGAGAGAGAGAGAGAGAGAGAGAGAGAGAGAGAGAGAGAGAGAGAGAGAGAGAGAGAGATTTATTAGAAAAAATGTAAATATAAAGTAAACACTCACAATTTAAGGCAAATATATATTTTTTTTGGCTTTAAGATTTTCAAATATTACTACTTACTGCTTTAGATCTTACTAACTTTGTAAATATTATGTGCTGAATCGGCATTATTTTGTTTCTAACAACGTCTTGCAAATAAGTGACACTTCTCAGCTAGCACATAAAAAGCCAAGTTTTTAAGATTTAACAATTAATTAGTTCTCCTGCATATATAACTAAAACTATCTCGATTAACGTGATGCAGATTCAAAAAATATACATTGGTAACAACAATCTATGGAATTGCGTTATTAGTACCAACAGTAACCGAATAGACGATGAATATTTTTGTAAGAAAATCCATTGTTTGACCATGGATATTACAGGCTAAACCGCTGTTCACTCCTCCCCTACTTCTCAGAAGAAAAGAAAAGAAGAAAAAAAAAACTAGGCAATTTTGACTTTAGGAAAAGCTGGTCGAGAGTTTAATTTTATTCATTTATATTTGGTTTCAATCGCCAGCTTTTATTTATTTGGGTTTTAAACGTTGAATAATATACATATGAATTTATATTTTCAGCCGGTACCTAATTCAAAGCCTCTTGCTTTAGAAACTTGCATGTTAACTGCAGAGAAAATTTGTAGTAAGTATTGAAACAAAGAAAAGAATAATTTAGCAGGCCTTACAAAAATTCAAAACTCTAATGAAGTAACTACTGTTTACCGTACAGCCATAACTACATTTATATCTTTTACTGCACTCAAAGCGCTACTACTTGTTCTCTTATAGGAAAATTTTCTCGTCTTTAATTGCATTAGTTAGAATGTTGGCTCTGGTTACTTAGAAGCTTTTAGTTTAAGTGCACTGACTATTCAGAAACGCTCTCTTCCATTTTTTTTCCTTTCCTTATTTTCTTCTGCTATCAGTTGCAAAATGTTACCACTAAGTTAAGGACGTTTGCTGTAAAGTGACTGATTAATAAAACTGAAAGGAGAAAGTTCAAACTTTCAATTATTTCCAACCAGTTTGTCAGCTCGCCGTAATAAACTCTTGAAGTATTAACAAAAACATTCAAAGCAGGGCATTAATTAATTTTAATGATACATGGGAAGCAAAAAAAAAAAAAAAAAAAAAAAAAAAAAAAAAAAAAAAAAAAAAAAAATCGAGCACTTCATGAGGCAATTCCTATTAATTTTGGGTTGAGGAAAACAAATATGACAATGAAAAATTTTATTAGCTGTAGTTTCTATGATAAACACAAGGTGGAAGTGCTACATATTAACGGATTGAGAGAAAATGATACATTTTAATTACATACATGCTAACAACAATGAAAGTGTATTTGCTTTTTTTAAGTGGTAATTACATGATAAGAGTTCTAAATTGCTGGAAAAATACTTCGCAGATTGTCGTGTCTGAAGATAATGATGTGGTGGCCTATTGACTTCGTCGTCTTTTAGCTTGCCTGTTGTGATGGAGCTCCGCGTAATCCCTATACAAAGACCAACAGTAATCCACAAGCATTACTTCATCCCAACGGCCCTGATATCTTTGTTCCATAAGAGAAATATCCTGATGGAATCTCAACCCATGTTGATCACTAACAGCTCCACAACTGGGAGGGAAAATGTCTAGATGGGAGTGGAGAAAATGGATCTTAAGGGACATGTTGCATCCAAGGTTACGGTATTTTTGCAGGAGCACTGTCACCAAATGCTTGTAGTTGTCATCTTTTTTTTTTTTTTTTTTTTTTTTTTTTTTTGCCTAAACATCCATGAACATCGCCCTTGAAGGCTTCCCAAGCTTCCTTTTCCTTTCCCTCCAAAACTTAGTCAAATGCAGAATCCTTTACAAGTTCTCTTATTTGTGGTCCGACAAAAGTACCTTCCTTAACTTTTGCATCATTTTCTTTCCAAAATTTCTCTGTGATGTTATTTGACAGGTATGCCAACTCCCCCCTCCAAAAAAAATCCTCCAAATTTAAAATCTTCACTCTAAGAAATGGAATGTCAGTTTGTCTTCAAAACAATAGCTAATCTATTATTTTTATGGTGATTTTTGAATTCAGCAGATGGAAATACATGTAAATTCACTATTTTTAAGTGCGAAACATTTTCGTTGCTGCCCAGTTTTATTAAGAACCTCATGTCTTCAATTCACATTAACCTTCTCTTGATAGTTTAATGTTCTATGTATTTAGATTGATATAAATATTCCTATACACTTCGTTATGTTTAGAAAGAAGTTTAACAGAATTCTAAAAAAGGGTCGCTACTTGCGCATATTGAAATGTCATATTCTTTCAAGAAAAACAACCGGTTAGCGACTGCATTTTAAAAAGTAATAAAAGTATTGGCAGTCTAAGCAAGCAAAGATATCTAAGAAATAGCTGCTGTCACAGCCTTACCAGAAATAATATTGTGGGTTTTAAAGAATTCTACAATTAATTACTGCAGTGTGCTTTTGAAGGTTCTTTATTGTTTACCATTATGTAAAATTCCTTCCGAGTGAAGAGAATTTACAGACTACACCAGAAAATAGTTGGGAGCTCATGAAAAAGATATGGTAAGACTTGTATTTTCCCCTTCTTCTGTTAATATTTACTGCATTGCGAAAATGTTATCTAAACATACATGTTTTCCTTGAAAGGCTGATGGGAATATGCCACGCTTGTAAGTAACTAGGCAAACAGCTAGTGCAAATCTGTTTATTCGATTTCTGGCTACAACCAGAAGCCACCGGTTAGTCCTTAATACGGAAATGGGTCATACGTCTGGGGAACGATAAATGGAATCCTAATTTATGATGTTTTCTCCATTATCACAATGCAAATAATGATGCAAGAACTTGGTAGGAAAGTAGTGCTACATATCTTACAAATAAACCTCTATATGATTTATGGTATTACTGCACTGCTGCGCATCGATCAGCGATGTCTCAGCCGGTATGTCACAGCCAATCACTATCTTCTGCTATGGTTTAGCTTCAGTTTACACCTTTAAGAAGCAAACAGATTGTTTGCTATTCGTCTAAGCAAAACATGCTATGGAAAGTAACTTGTTTCAATTGCGAGGTCTCTAAAGAAGCAAGAGTCCATTTAAATAACAGAAAAAACGTTCTAAAAAGAAGTTCATGAACTTCTAGACGTGAAGGAAGCTTTCAGCTGTACAAATAACAAAACTGTAATCAACTGGGGATTTTCCATACGCCCACAAGTTCTGGCGTATTTTCTTTTAGTGGGCAAAGTGACATATTTTGGCAAAACGTTTTATGTTATTCGGTAGAAAATTATATAGTCTCAAAATATCGTGTTTAGTTTTAGCATTCTTATATATTGTTTGATCTTTTCTTGTCAAAATTGGATGTCAAGTCCACAACAAAGAGCATTTTCGACGGCATCTCCCTTTTGCGCTTGATCGAGGCGCCAAAGCCACAGAAAGCCGTTTGCAAGCGCTCATCATTGAAGATGGTATTATCCTGTCCACTCCAAGAATTCAAAAGCAGCAGTGCGTCCTTTGCAACATCAGACGATCTATGCCTGTTCAGTGAGCTTTATGTAACAAACAGGGCAACACTGAAGTAAGTTTCAAATCGCAGTATCTTGCATGTTTTATCGACTAGTAACGAATCGTAAGACTAATTTAGAAAGAAAACGGAGAAGTCCATTTGGGGTAGGTGCTTCTCTTTAACTTTTTCAGTCTGCAAAAGAATCATTTCTTATGTCTAGCCACTGTCTTGCCATTTTTATTACCTTTGTCAAATTTTTATTGGTTTTCATTTTTCACCTCTTCTTACTGGAAACCATTCATTGATAATCTTTACTCCACTGATTCTTTTCACATCTACAAGGCGTGTCCGTAAAATTAGGTCTCCAAGGCACTAGGGCCTTGAGGAACGCCATTACTCGAGATCCGGCAACACTGGCGTGTAGCTTGGTTTTACTCCTTCAAATCCCCACAACAAAGAAACCATTAGTCTTGGCTGGGCAGCCGTTTGCGATGGAGCTTCCTATCACTTCCGCCGCCAAGTGCGAGTTGCGTGCAAGATCCGTTTTTTGAATGCCAAGGGCACTACCCCCACTGAAAATCATCGTTAGTTATGCGAAGTCTATGGGCCACAATGTATGGACGTCAAAAACGTGAGAAAGTGGGCCAGGGAGTAAAAAGACAGACGTACAGACCCCCATGACGAACAGCGTTCTGGTCGGCCTTCGGTTTCAGTCGAAACAATTGCAAAAGTGGAGTAAGAGATGCTTAAAGATCGGCGTGTGACAGTTCGTGAGCTGTGCGAGCGTATCCCTGAAGTCAGTAAGACAAGATTTTGACCTAACATTTGCATTATCGCAAGGTGTGTGCGAGGTGAGTCCCTAACTGCACATTCAACGGCTGATCTCCTGGCCCAGTTCAGATGGGATATCCTCACCCATTCCTCCTAGAGTCCAGACTTAGCACCCAGTGATTATTATCTATTTTCTGAGTTGAAGTCACACCTGGGTGGAACACATTTCCAGACCGACGATGATTTGAAAAACGAGGTTGAGCGCTACCTGCGCAACTTGGCGGGAGAGTGCTGTAACAACGGTATACAAAAACTGTCACAGCGCACTCAAAAGTGCATCGATCGCAATGGTGATTACGTTGAAAAATAGATGTAAGTTCCGCCTTTACATCAATGCAACATTTATTGACGATGAACATGTTTTTTTATATTAAATAAAATTTGAGACCTTGTTTTACGAACACACCTCGTATATTGTGTTAGTTATCTTGTTCATACCTATACCTTCCATGTAGTGCTACTTTTCCCTCCTTTCTTTGACTGTTATCATCATCATCATCATCATCATCATCATCATCATCATCATCATCATCATCATCATCATCATCATCATCATCATCATCATCATCATCATCATCATCATCATCATCATCATCATCATCATCATCATCATCATCATCATCATCATCATCATCATCATCATCATCATCATCATCATCATCATCATCATCATCATCATCATCATCATCATCATCATCATCATCATCATCATCATCATCATCATCATCATCATCATCATCATCATCATCATCAATTTCTTACTTTTGCTCTTCCTGAAACCCCTGTAAACGTTTCAATAATTCTGCCAAAACTTTATTTTCAAAGCATTCAAAGGTATATTAGTATTGCTAAATCTATTTGTTTATAAAAGTTTTAAGAAGTGAAATTTCGATGAAAAGCTTTCAAAATTAAGAATTTGTATATTAATAATTAGAGAGATGCATTAAATTTAATAGTAAGTATATAAATCAGTGGTTTGGTGGATTATGCTGTTTTTCAGTTACCATAAAGAGCCAAAAACCTTAGCTTTAGTCTTTTGAAGTAAGCTCTCTCAAAAACATAATGCATTTACACGAGAAGCCTGACCAGACAGGTGTCAATCCTTAACTACTATTTGTAGTGACTTATGTACAACAAATCTTATAACACATTATGTCTGTAATGTTTTAATTTATTTGTGAAACTGATTAAAGTGAGAGGGTTTTACATGCCATCTTACTGTACTTCTCTTTTGAAGAAAGTAATTTTGAAGCTATGTATTACTGGTAAGTGGAATATGTTATATATCGTAGTGTTTTGAAAGTTACATATATACATTAGATATAAATAATTTTAAAATTCAATTTATTCTTGCAGAATGGTCCACTAATTTGTAACAGCTATTTATCCAAAATCTAAAATTACAAGGAAAAGTCCTGCTTATATGTTATTGTGTAAGGAGTGAATATTCTAGCATGAATATTCAATACTATGTATACACATGCGTGAATTACAATGCCCATTTACTACAGTAATCAACATAAGCTGTTGCTAATTGCATATTCACTGTTGTTTTAGACAGCGAGGTTGTACGTCCCTGGGGTGCTGGGCGCCTGCTGCTAGGAGCGACAGAAGGCGCCGTATGTGAACCGACACGTGGTAGCTAGCCTGCTGACACTTTGTCTCAACATCAGATGTCCCGGTGAGATCTCTTGGGCATTATAATCCCAGAATTCGCCGCTCAAACGATATTGGATTTCCCATATGGCTAGCGAGTACATCACATAACACTGGAGCTCCTCTATGAGCAGCTTGAGTTCTACTCTTACTACCACCAGTAGCTTCAAAATTCTTTCCCCCAGCCAATCATTCCCACTAGAAGGGCAGAAATACCGCTCATCCTGACAAACAGATGTTAAGAAGCGACATGGTACCTCCTTAAGAATCAATCCTTGCGAGAAGGAGGCTCTTTAAACAGCAATCCCGGGGGGAAAATTAGAGATAAACCGTACTGAGGGCGAATACTAGCAAAATTAAACCTCAACCTGCCAGCAGCAAGCCGAAGTAGCAGGCTTGTGGCTCCCCCTAGGTAGTTAAATAAATCTTCTCTCCTACTTAAACACCGGTGAATGTACAGCATGCGGTTTCACACATAAAAGGAATTTGGTGGGAAAAGGGCAATATATTAACATAACCACTAGTGGTTAAGAAATTCATCTAAGAAAAGCCTAAAGAAGCAATGATTTCAATTTGAGAGACCTGATATTTTTATAAGGGTGGGTAATCTCATATATAAAACTTCAATGATCTATATGCATATGTTTAAAAGATAATAATTATTTTATTCTATAGTTAATTTAGTTGTATTAATTAAAAATCACCCACGTGTCAAACGGTACTTGTATCCCACAAAGGATTTTATTTTGCCTAATAGGCCTTATATTGTTACTTATGTATTCCTGCTTTTTTGATTCAATAAGGGTATGCTGAAAAGTAAGAATGACTCTTTTGCATTTTGGCAGTTTTCGGTTTTGTGAATATCAGAGTATGAAAACATTTATAAAAATTACGTTAATTATAAGGTTTAAAAAATTCGAACTAGAATTTAAGTTAAAATTTTTGAAACCTTGAGAACTTCAAATACACATACTCTTGATATTAGCAAATTAAATATACTAATTGGAAGCATGGAATATGAATTAAGTAAAAAGCATAAAATTCAATATTTCCATTATTTTATTCAATTTAAGGCCGAATATGAGAGCAGATGTAAAATGAAGATTGTGGTGGCGAACGTAAAAAGCCTTTTGTGACAGTGTTCCTTTATTTCCAAAACCTAAATGTCACAAAAGTGTTTCTTTATGATTTTGAAGTCATAACCAAGATTTTATACTTAGTTTGTGCCTTCAGACCTAGTTGCGTTACAGATGAGAGCTTTAAAATACAGAAATGTGCAACAAGTATAAAGATAAGAGAAACATAAAGGTACTTATACAAAAAAAGGTGATTTGTAATTTTTATATGTCCAAAAATATACTGTAACTCTCTGCTAACTTTTCTATTTATTGAGTTCCCTAAAGCGGGTAGTAAAAGCAGAATAGTCCATGATAAAGTAGGGGGAGTGAGTTAGTTTGCTGAACATAGAGAAGAGCAGATGTCTCCCTGAGGACAACTGGAGTAAAATATGAACACAGTCCTAAACGAAACTAGAAACAATACGCTTAAACAGAGATAAACTCAATTAAAAAAAAAAAACACATCAAATTACAACAATCTGCAAGCTTTTTGTACAAAGTGTAATCAAATGCTACGCTATGCTTTTTTGAGCCTCTTATTTCCAAGTGAAATTAAACCACTGCGTATTGTGGAGGGGCAGAGAATTTAAAATGAACACGAGAATCTATTGCGTCCATGATACTGGACTTAAATACCAAATAGGACACTTATCAGTTCTTTACTGCCGAACACAACCAGACTCGTACAAACTTTTTATAAAACTAACTTCTTTGTTTTTGTCTTCAGGTGTTGAATTTATGGAAGAAATGCAATAGTTTCTCTGTCTACTAAATGAATGATAGAGAGAGAGAGCTATATTTTAATCTTAAGTATCTTGTACTTTTATATTAGGATAAAGAATCCAAGAAACGAAAGAATACAAATGAATCTTCGTCATGGGTCAAGAAGAAACAAATGAAAGTCACAGGCAATGAGGAGATGAGGAAGTACATTTCACGCTTTTCTTGTTTAATTTAAAAAATCTTCCTTTCTCATAAAAGTGCTTAGATAAGGAAGAAGCTACAGCCTTTGAGTTTTCTTTGTCTTGATTTCCATTTATTCCCATTCCATTGAAGAAGAGAGAAACGAGAAAATACGAAAAGCAAAACAAAGGGGGAAATGGAGAACAAATTAATGTTAGTCTTTTTTGTTTCTTTTTTAATTTTTTCTTCTACGGATTCATTTCACCTTTGTTTAATGTTTCTACATAGTTTTTACGAAAGAAAAACGTTAATAAACATTCATCTTGATACCTATCAGAAGAATAAGGTATGAGATATAAAACTGTAGCCAAGTTACGCTCCGGACAAAATAATACAAATATTTTACTTTAAGGCAAAGGACACATGCCTTTCCAGAGGTTATACTGTACCGGAGAATAAACTTATATCTACATATTGCGTGGTATATATATATATATATATATACCATTTTGTCGAGTAGAGTAGAGCTAAGTTGCCGCAATTTATTTATTTTTATTGAATTTTGGTGCGAATTATTCTGTGAAATCGTTTGAAGGTGTAAACGTACTTCGAACGATTAAATGGATATGTACAATTTTTTTACGTCCTGCAATAGGTGAAATCATGCTCAAATGTGTCCAGGGTCCATTGAGCTTAGAGTAACCCGACATTCGTCTTTACGGATAATGGAAAACCCCGGATAAAACCTTATCCAGGTAACTCACCCTGACCGAGATTCGAACTCGGGACCTCTTGAACGTGAGGCAGACACGCTGCCATATACGCTACCGAGGTGGGCACAGCAACGCTGTTATTGTGACTTTGTGGGTTCGTAAAATTAAAAGTATAGTTGCAGAAATTGCTCTGTATTTCCGTACAGTTCGGCCGCTCCATCTCCGGCTCCGACATTTCTCGAGAGGGGGAAGCAGGCTGTTGCCAGTTCATTAGCGGGAATTTCAAGCAGAGGAACAATGCGTATTTTAAATATTTCACGTATTTGCTTATTTCACGAACCACTAGCCATATTATTAAAATAGCGATAATAATAGGGCTTACGAACACTAAAAATTGGAATTCACGCACGCAAAATATACCAAAGAAAGTTTACTATCGCAAGCAGCTAAAGCCACGTGGCTCAAAACAAATTTAAGCAGGCAACACGGTGTTGGGTTCGGGAGCCACGCCTAGCAGCGACAATGCTGATTGGCGTTAGCAGATAGTTTTAACTTCCTGACCACGACACCGGATGTAGAGACTCACAGTACTACCAACAGATGCAGTTAGTGCGTGTGAAAGGTGTGAACGAAATATTCGAATAAAGTGGTGTTGTAATAAATATCTTGCATAATAATGAAATTTTAAGTTGTATTTCAGTCCTTTAAAGCTAATACAGTCTTATATTTTCATTCTAAAGATGATTATGAGGATATGTGTTCAGTTGCTCATTACTGTATGTTGGTACTATTAACTTTCCCCCTCCTCCTCTTGCAATCACAAAACGTCAGAGCCGGAGATACAACGGCCGGACTGTAGAAAGACACTTTCGTACAGCCCTGTGCAGCAGAGTGACGTGACATACAGCAAAAGTCTCTCGTGGCTTCCCACATGTAAATAAACAAAAGAATTCACTTTCAAATCACTACACGTTCATCAATTGTCAAATCGCAACTCGAAACAGTTCAAATGTCCACACACACACACACACACACACACACACACACACACACACACACACACACACACACACACACACACACACACACATACACTGCACGAAAACTGACCATTGATCACTCTGTAGCAGCTCTCACTGCCGAACTGGCTCACTTCCACAGCCGTCCGTATACCCGGCCCGCTGTTTCTCGGATGCTGCCGAAGTTTCTCGAAAGCTACCAAACTAGCACGATCTTTCATGATGTAGCGAGAACCCATGTAACTGTCTCTGTCTCCCTGCTGCTCTCTCTCTCTCTCTCTCTCTCTCTCTCTCTCTCTCTCTCTCTCTCTCTCTCTCTCTCTCTCTCAGCGTTCGTCTAATAACAAGTGCCTCGCGACATTATTTATATTGATTGCATTGTTTTCAATGTAATTTAAATATAAAATAAATGCTTTTAAAAACTAAAAAATACAATGTGTGCTGCTACTGAGGCACTTATTGATTTGTTCGCTTGCATAGACCGCCATGTACAACCCGAGCGCGGTTGGACATCTTTTGTATCTCAGTAAAACACTTCTATTAGACGAAATTTTATCAACTTGAGTTCCTTGCTACCCCGAAAAGGTAGCTGAAAGACGATTGTTTACTATGTTACTATGACTGACTTGCTAAATTTTGAGGTGCTCCCTCCTTCCTCTCTCTCTTTAATACAGACTTAATCTGAACATCTAATTGGTTTGACTATTATGTTTTGCTTAGCACGAAACTTGGTTTTCTTTTTATCTGACTCACAGATAAAATTGTAAATTATTCTTTTTATATTGTATATGTACTCATTTTACACATGGGCATCATTTATTCAATTATTTATCCATTTTACGTATCATTTCTTTACCAATCAATTATCTATCAAACGTAGCTTAGTGTGAAAACAACAAAATACGCAAAACTATCCTTCTTTCCATATATTAAAAATGAAAACGTTCTTGCTTTAATCTGATTACTAGAACCTTTAAATGGAGACGAATACCGTAATTGTTTAAATGTTTTATGTGTATTTGTCATTAACTATTTGTAACGAATTCAGCGGGCCCGAGGTTAAAACCGAGGTGTGCTAAGCCAGTTTTATTATACCTTTGCTTGTTCCGACAAGATGGCTCTAAAAACTGATAATTACTTTAATCTTGTCGGTGCCGATTAAAAGGGTGAGAAAAGGTGCGGCCCACCCAAGAGCCTGTTTGTGCATAGTGGTTTATAGGGACGAAGACCTCTGCAGTGATGTAACCAGCCAGCAGCCCGCGGGAATTTTCTTCTTCTTTTTCTGCTGAATCTATCTCCATGTGCCGGTCTTCCTCACACCATTCCAGTGACTTGCCTTTAGGTAGTCTTGTCTTCCAGCCATTCTTCTACCATCTGGCCTGTAACTTCCGATAGCCTACGGAATATCTACTCACCGACTTGTGATTTATTTCTTTCTTTAGGTTTACAAACTCAAAGTAATGACTTCTTTATTGATATTTCAAAATAGCACAAGCAATTTCAATTGTGAATTGTGAAACAAAAAGTATAATTGTTGAGCATGTAATGAAATTATTAGCTAAGATAAACTTTTTGGAATGACGGGAGTCCTGAGTATATTATCGCCTGTGGTGCACTTGCCCAAAATATCATCAGAAAGGTATGCGCAAATATTTTGAAGGTATAAAACTAATTAGATGGTTTTATGGATACCCATACTTACTCATAAATACACAAAGATTTAACTGTGTTAACTCCACAAGTACTGAATACACAAAGATTTAACTGTGTTAACTCCACAAGTACTGAATGTTATCGCTAGCGCCATCTGTTAGAGAAAACCGGAATTGTACGAGGCAGCAAGATCTGTTATACATCCAGGGCTAATTTGAACTCACTACATCCCCTTTACGTGCGTTTGTGGGTTAATTTGATGCTGAATTACAGGTTTGGATAAGCTTCCTGTTGCGGTGCATTCGCGCTGAATGTCTATGGCTCGATGAAACAGTCACTAGATGGATACCTAGATCATGATTTAGGAATCTACTCTGTAAATACTGTCAGTCTGAAAAATGTCACACTAATTCCAGCAGTTTAAACATTCACTGTTTGGCTGAGACGTTATTACTGGTTAGATCCTAGTAGGTTTCCATTATTTTTTTCACTTCCCTGAACAAGGCCTCTTCAAGTTGCAACCTTGACATTTTAAGGGAGCATGGATCCACTAGGTATATCATTTTCTTAATTTCGCTGGTCTACACCAAAATACAGCTTGCCTTTAGAAAATCATATTCGCAAACATTTGAACATTAGTAGAGGAAAACCTGAATAAAATAACGAAAACATGCAAGCTCAAGACGAACCATGTGGATCAATAAAGGTTTTACAACATTTGTTCGTGACCGTAGAGTTTGCAGGCAGTTACCTAGGTGACATCGATATAAACTGGATGTTTACAGCGTCGATGCGCGCAACTGTCCGCGTAGATGGTAGCATGTCTGCCTCACGTTCAAGAGGCCCCGAGTTCGAATCTCGGTCAGGGTGAGTTACCTGGATAAGGTTTCTCCGGGGTTTTCCCTTATCCTTCAAGACGAATGTCGGGTAACTCTAAGCTCTATGGACCCTGGACTCATTTGAGTACCATTTCACCCAATTCATTCACCGTCCGATATAACTTAACGTTAGGGCGGACGTAAATTACAATTTAAAAAACCTACATTTTTAAGTTTATCAAATGCTTTTACGTTTAATTTGAAATACCAGGATTTGTTATTGCTGCTACTTACCTATAGCAAGAATAGGGAGCATTTCACACAAAATTCGATATCGAAACTTGACTGGAGCTACATATTTTCAGATTCCTGAATTAATAAACAATAGAAAAATGTCCGGGTATGAAAATTCTAATTTTCTCAAAGTAGCTCTAATATTTTGATTAAAACACATAAAATATATTTGCATGATCAATAATATATGCAACCTCTTCATTTGAAAGGAATCTGTATGATCATATATAACTAGTTAAAAATGAAGTCAAAATTTTTTCAATTCTTTCCACTGTCGACTTTTAGTTGTTTCTGTCGATGCCATGGAAACAGTATGCCATTTTAAGGCCAGCATTGCATCTAGTTCTTAAACAGTTGACTCCCGCTTTGACTTTGTCTATAATGAAATGTAATAATTAACAATTTTTGTTTACAGCGAATAAAGTAGAAAAAAATAAACTTTAACAAGGATTGTTTGTAAACGATAAAAGATCATGTGAATGAAACCCATCTATAGAATATCCGTGTACTCGGGTATTGCAATTTTTATACACATGCACAGATAGAAACTTTAAGTATGTGGAGCAATCTCAAAAAGCTCTCAATCAACTCTATTCTTTTCAATAAAAAGAATCTAATTCAATTTCATAAATTGCTAGTATTTACAAAGTCCTATGCTTGCATATGAACACAATGCAGTTATAACGAACAAAGTTGCGAAAAAAGGCTTGACTTTGAATTGATAATATCACGAAAACGAAAATGGCCTTCATTACTCGAGAGAAAGAGCTGTAAACTTATTAAAATACAGTGGATATTTAATTTAAAGCAATATATTTGTACGCACATGATTACGATTTAGGAACAAAAGAGATTCGAACTTCCTGTATTTTAATAACCCTCAAATAAGAAAGTTTTTATATTTCCTTTGTACTTATGCTATAATGATAAATGTTAGATTAGAAGAATATACTAACTAACTTCTAAATCAATTATAATGAGCTTTTATAATAAACAATTGAGATGGTCAAAAAAAGGTTAAAGAGGTTCCAAGTTTGAATCTCGTTCAGGGTGAGTTAACCGGGTAAGGTATTTTCCGGAGTTTACCCCTTATTCTGAGAGATGAATGTCTGGTAACTCTAAGAGGGCCCTGGGCTCATTTCAGCATCATTTCATCATTTCACCCATTTCATTCTTCGTCTGATATAACTTAACGTAGGAGGAAGTAAAAATTTTGAAAGGTGCGTATTTTCCAAATGGATTAACTTGGTTGGCTGAGATTGGGGAATCTTCATATTCCATTACTTCACTTTTATTATATTAAGGATTTATGTTATGCTCAGAACACATTTTAAAATAAAGGGGAGAAATGTTGACACATTGCTGTTTGCTGATGACCAGATTTTAATTGCGGAGACCGAAGATAACTTTAAAAGAGCCATACATGAATTAAATAATATTACAAGAGAATATAATCTTCAAATTTCATATGAAAAAAAAAACAATAATGGCTTTTATAGGAACGAACTATTTGAGAGCATAAATTTGCATAAATGATAAACCCATTCAACAACAAAGTTATTTTAATTATCTTGGCTATATTGTGTCATATACCAGTAATAGAGATATACAAAACAAAATAAACAAATTCCAAACAATATGTGGCACAATAAAAAGAACTTTTAAAAATTGTAATCGTCAAACTGTGTTAAAACTGTAAAAAATAATGGCGATCCCAACCCTGCTTTATGGGTGTGAAAACTGGGTCTTGACTATCTCACAACAGAAGAAAGTGGAGGTTGCTGAGATGAAATTTCTGAGACAGGTGGCAGGTTATAGACTCATAGACAAGAAAAGAAACGAGGATGTTAGAAGAGAATTGGAAATTCAGAGTCTAAATGAAACAATTATTGCATACAGGCAAAAAATGGCAAGATCATGTGCAGAGAATGACCGAAGACCGTACACCACAAATAGTATACAAGTATAATCCTGTAGGTAGAAGAAATGTTGGCAGGCCACGAATGAGATGGTCCGATCAATTTCCTTGAAGTCGGAACGGGCCACAAGGCTTATACCATGATGGTGATGGTGATGGTGATGATGATGATTTATTTGAAAACGATGAAGCTTTTATGTTATAAATATATCTGTAGAACGAAAGAGAAGGCATGGAGGATTAAAAACTAGTTGTGATTAACTAATCCACTATTACAATCGAGGATAGTTCCCACACCAAAAAGTATTCTTATAAATTAGGCTGTCTTAACTGTATATAATCAATGTGAATGTCCAAGAATGAATGAGTTGCAAAGCATTTCATCTGATAACGACAAATCAAGCAGAATGCTTTTTACTGAGCTCTAATAATTCCCGGAATACACGGACCATTCGTGCTTTAACTCATGTAATACACTTCTGATATACAGATTACTTAATCAACTGAAGTTCGAAGCTTGTGTTTCTTAAATATCCTGTTATTTGTCGGCAAGTCTGGACCAATTTTGTTTAACCAATTTCTAGGAAAATGAAACAGTATACCAGTTAAACTTTACCCTTCATTCTATTAATGGAGGGCTTCATTCCCTCCAAAGGTCAAACACAGTTCATTGTCTCTCAGTCTGAGCTGAAAAAAGTCACTTTGTTATCTTAACAGTACCATTTGTAAACTGATCCCAAAACATTTCTGATAAAGCTATTTCCACTTAACTTTACGAGAGTGCAGATAAGGTAATAGCTGATAACTTTAACGTCGTGCGTCTAAACCAAATTCTTTATATGCGCAATCAACGTTTTAGTAAGTAGATTCAATATTGTGGAAAACTTATGTAACAATCTGATGTTTTAACCTCACAAATTTTTTTCCTATGGATTTTATGTTTCATAGATACTAAAATTTGTAGTACAAAATCTCGTTGTTTCCATACTATAAATCAAACTCTAAACGATTTCAGCTAACGTTCGGTTTGTATATCGATTACGTTTACCATAACTTTGACAATTACTACACATGAGCACTTGAGATCAAAACAATGGCTAATTTCTAGTGGTTTCTCTGTTTACAAGAGTACCACTTCAGAAAGCCGTCCAACTTCTAAAGGAGCATTTTCCAGCTGTTATCACAGAGCTCTTCCGACATGCTCTGACGTCCAGTTTCTTCTTGTTTGGTCGTACTTTCTATAAACAAGTAGACGGATAGCAATGGGCTCACCTTTGTCACCAGCTATAGCTAATTTCTATATGAAATACATAGAACATGAAATACTTGCCACAGCTCCACTCAAACCATCTCATTTCTATAGATACGTGGACGACACTTTTGTAATTTGGTCACATGGATCAGACACTTTGCCTAGCTTTCTTGCGCATCTCATCAGACTTCGACCTCAAATACTGTTTACCCTGGAAGTGGAGAAGAATGGAAATCTTTCATTCCTGGACATTCTTTTTTCAAAAATCAGCAACGGTGCACTGGGGCATGCTGTATATCGCAAGCCTACACACACCGATCTCTATCTGAACGCTCATAGTTTCCATCATAAGTCTCAGCAACTAGGAGTTCTCAATACACTGGCCCACAGAGCTTTGTCTATCTCTGATCCCTGGAACTTAAAACAAGAATTACAGCATCTGAGACTCAAAACGTCAAAACGGCTACTCCGAATATGACATTAAAGTCTCGATCACCAAAGCTAGGAAAGGAAAACCTGTAATACAGCATGCGTCTGATAAGCCTACCGCTACAGCCTGCATCCCGTTTACCGGCAATCTATCCGGCAGAATCAGCAGAATTCTCGCCAAATATAACATCAGGACCATCCGCAAGTCACCTCCGACGATTAAACATCTGTTGACACCAGTGAAAGACAAACTGGACTTCCAAGTTCCGGGAGTGTACCGCATTCCCTGTGAATGTGGGACATCGTATATAGGACAAACCGGAAGGACCATCGCTTCCAGAATAATCGAACATGAACGGAGCATTTGTTTAATGCAACCTGAGAAGTCTGGACTGGCAGAGCATTGTTTTGATAACGACCATAGAGCCAATTTTCGGGAGACGACCACCTTGGCAATATTCAACAGTTACTGGGAGCGGAGAATTGAGGAGGCTTTGGCGATTTCCTCTGAAAGGAGCACGCTTAATCGTGATGCTGGATTTCAGTTCAGCTCCTCTTGGAAACCGGCCTTAACAATGGAAATCCGTCGATTTAAGAAGCAAAGACCAATACAGCTTGATAATCAAGTTAAGTAGTTACGTTCCTTTGACACAATTTTCTATACTCACGCCATATCCTGGCATTTAATGTCCGAAAACAGTCTTTTGTTCACTAATGCGAATTTTGATGGTGTTTTGTCTTTGTTTATGTTGGTGTTATATCCAGTGTTTCATTTGTGGTTATAACATTTTATAAATATCCTGATGATGGGAGAGATGTACACTCCCGAAACGTCGATATCTAATCGTCTTTTCACATAGCTGGCTGCCCGAGCACAAAAGTCAGTACTCTGGACGAATGCAAAACTCTTATGATGGAATCAAAATTGAGAGTTTTATATCATTTTAGAACAGCTGAAGTTTATACCACATTAGATGCAACACTTGTATACGAGCTGACGACCTGGAAACTGCCAGGATCCGCGACTTTAACTCCGGCCTGTGTTAACAGTACTCTCCCGATCTTCAGACAATTATTTAATGCTAGCAGTGAAATTAACCAAACCAGCAAATCGGCGTGAAGCAGCATAGACTACCCTGCTATTCCCAGCTCCATATACGTTGTACATAAAGTCTCTAATACTTGACGAATTTAAAACGAGTATTTCGCATGTGATAGCCATAATCCAGTATTTGTTATATGCCAACTGCGTGTAAAATGTCGTAGAAGGAGGATATTATTTAAAGACGTTTTATAATTTTAAAAATCATATCAGTGCATTCAAATGACTTTTTCTACTCTTAAAACGGCCATTCCTCTGTCTACTTCACATTAATGGAAATAAATACTTATAGAAATATTTCTATTGCTGCTTCTCTTATAGATACTAGGACCTTCCCTTTGCATAAGCATTTTTGCCTTTCTCTTAGTTTTACCATTATGAAAGTCATTCTGAGTGAAAAGGACTTATAAGGACCTTATAAGAAAATTAATTTTTTATTTGTCATGTAAGTATATTGAACATACATTTTAATCAAAGTTGCTAGAGCTATTTTTAAGAAAATTCCATCTGTAGTAGAGGATTTTCTTAAACATCTTCGTTTCGCATCCTTGGAAAATGCTGAAATAAATGCCCAATCAGTTATGCTGTTCTCCCATTAAAAAAAACACATTCTGGAGGCCCAAAAGCTCCTGAAATATGGAATTTGTTGTAGAATGCAACGCAAAAATGCGAACTTTCAGGCACAGACCTATGAGCAACAAATGGAAATCAGGGCGAGTGCTGGTCAGAAACATTGGGCCAGCCCTGCATCTTTAGGGCAGATACAACTACGAACGTTTTGGTAGTTTTGATTTGTCCAATTCATTGTGTAATAGCTCGGGAGGACAATGATAGTAAAGTTCGTTATGACTTCTTATATCACAGAGTATCAAGTCTAATCTAAGCATTTACACCAGTACTTCAAAAATTGTATATTTTCAGAGGATATCTTACTAATTCGTTCTAGTATTTTATTACGTGCAACACTTTTCCATTATCATAGACAAGCATCAGCGTCAAGATGAGACCCATATGCCAACCTGGGATCCGAATCTCATCGGTTCGCAAGCTTATTGGAATTCCATTCGATTACGTACTCATTTTGTTTGTTTTTATCCCCTAGCGCTAAACGAAAATATGCCTCGACCTCTTCTAATATGCTGTATGTTATATGGGGGGGGGGGGGAGGGATTCGTAGTATCTCTAAGGAATTTCATTTCACTGGACTATTTTACCTCATCCAAGTACGAACCGTATGGTAGTCTTTGAATCTCACGAGCTGTAGCAAATATTTTTAATAATAATAATGATGATAATGGTGATGATGATAATAATAATAATAAATAATAATAAACAATAGTAATAATAATAATAAATAATAATAGTAATAATAATAATAATAATAATAATAATAATAATAATAATAATAATAATAATAATAATAATAATAATAATAATAATAATAATAATAATAATAATAATAATAATAATAATAATAATAATAATAATAATAATAATAATAATATTATTATTATTACTATTATTATTAATTATTATTATTACTATTATTATTATTACTATTATTATTATTACTATTATTATTATTATTATTATTATTATTATTATTATTATTATTATTATTATTATTATTATTATTATTATTATTATTATTATTATTATTATTATTATTATTATTATTATTATTATTATTATTATTATTATTATTATTATTATTATTATTATTATTATTATTATTATTATTATTATTATTATTATTATTATTATTATTATTGTTATTGTTATTGTTATTGTTATTATTATTATTATTGTTATTGTTATTGTTATTGTTATTGTTATTGTTATTGTTATTGTTATTGTTATTGTTATTGTTATTGTTATTGTTATTGTTATTGTTATTGTTATTGTTATTGTTATTGTTATTGTTATTGTTATTGTTATTGTTATTGTTATTGTTATTGTTATTGTTATTGTTATTGTTATTGTTATTGTTATTGTTATTGTTATTGTTATTGTTATTGTTATTGTTATTGTTATTGTTATTGTTATTGTTATTGTTATTATTATTGTTATTATTATTATTATTATTATTATTATTATTATTATTATTATTATTATTATTATTATTATTATTATTATTATTATTATTATTATTATTATTATTATTATTATTATTATTATTATTATTATTATTATTATTATTATTATTATTATTATTATTATTATTATTATTATTATTATTATTATTATTATTATTATTATTATTATTATTATTATTATTATTATTATTATTATTATTATTATTATTATTATTATTATTATTATTATTATTATTATTATTATTATTATTATTATTATTATTATTATTATTATTATTATTATTATTATTATTATTATTATTATGTGTAAATGTTATCATGTACAATGCCAATTCTCTGTATTTTTGTGGGTTAAGAAAAGACAATAACTTCTGAAAAATCACTTCGTTTACTGCAATGCCGTTTATACTTTATTACTTAGTATGTTATAATCTTTCTCAAACTAGGATGTTCCGCTATAAACATTTGGGAGGGGAGAAAGAGAGACTGATTCTTTAAAGGCTGCTGATTGGTGGTAGAAAATTTATGGGGATTAAAAAGAAGAAAGTATATTCACTGGGGAGATGTGGAGAGAATAACAGAAGCTAGGATGAAAGAGATATTAAATGATAAAGCTGAAGAAGGGGAAGTCAGATGGAAGACGAAAAGAAAGGAAGAGAAAAAATGAGAAACGCAATTTTAATACAATTTTCTGCTTGGTTTTGTCTTCTTTTTCCTTCTTTCTTTCCTGTTTTTGTTTATTTAACTAAGATCCTCTAACGTGAATTATATGGACGATGAACTGTGTGTAATACTGCTCAAATGATCCAGGGCACATCAGCTTTATCAACTTTCAGTATAAGGAAAAACCGCAGAAAAGAGAAACCCTTACTCAGATAGCTCATCCTGACCGAGATTTGAATTCGGGACCTGTTGCATGTGAGAAAGACTGGCTATCACTAGGCTACAGTGGCAGACATTTGATTCTATAAGTAATCTAAAAAAAACTTAAAAAAGAAAGCAATAAGATAACGTTTTACTTTATTCAAAAGTTATTGGCTCGCTATAAAGTAAAACAGCTGTAAGTTACGCCATATTCCAAAATTCCACGTTTCCACTTGCTGGTTCACTGAGGCGGCCAGCAATTTACCCCGAAAGATGTCAAATAATCAGCTACGGATATTATATAGGTGTGTGTTGTTGACTGAAAGCCTCAAACGAGATAACATTCGACGCAAATGAAGGCCATATTGTTACTGGTATTGGCTGGGATTCAAACTGACTGTTGCCAAAGTGTGTGTTGTGGGAAGTAGAAACGTGGGGTAAGGTGAAGGTACTTTACACAGGTAGGTAGGTGGCAGCACCTTCGTTTTGTATGTATAATTAATAATGCTCCACGTCTTCCAACAGAAATGTGTTCATTTCATTAGCATTCGTCATAAAAAATTATAGTTATACAGCTGAAGACGTTTAAGAAGTGCAATATTTTACAAAATGTAAAACAAGATGATGTAAAATGCAAAATCTGGCATTTTCTGTGTTTGTTGATAATAAATTGTCATTTTTAAACAATAAGGATGAACCGTACTTAAGCAGAATAAGCAGTAATAAAGCCTAAAAAAGAAACAATTTCTATACAGGCAAATAATTTTATTGCAGGAATATTCAATGAAAATATTTTGCCTTAAACCCGGAAAAGACACTCAGGTTCATACTGGGTATTTTTAGAGGCACAAACATTTTTGTAAATTGAAGTTTTGAAGGGTTACAAGTTAATGTGTTTTCTTTGGAATTTTAATATAAAATGTTTGTGTCAAAAATAATACTTGTGGCAAGTAATTAAAATGTTAGTAATGTCTCTCTTTAGAAACATAAAATGTAATGCATGTATAGATGTCACTGACTCTAAAATAATTTATGAGATAATTTATGAGATAATTGCCCCAGTCAAAATTCCGACTGGGCATGCGTGATGTTAGCTCCATTACCTCCACCCGTATCAAAGGGCTAAGGTAACAATAGATAATTGTTTTTTCAGCAGCTGTGTTGAAATAATTTATCTTGAGAAAACTTAGGTCTCAAATTGTACGATTTTGGCTTTAAAAACTGTGTTAACAGAACAGAACAAGTATAAAACATAGGCAGGCCCAAATTATCCAGCTGTTGACGGGCCTTTGAACCTCACGCACTTTAAAAGAACATGGATGGATAGGTATATGTGATTTTATGTCGTTACTTCATTCTCTGCATCAGTGCAACTAGATTCATTCAGTCTGTAACCTACTCAGGGAACGACATTTCAATATGGTTATACCTAAACTCTTTGGAGTTAGCACATTTATTATTTAAGACATTTAAAGCATGGCAGCTGAGAATGCACAAAGAAGCTATAAAGTTTCAGTAATACTACGCTAATGAAACACGATAAAATGAAAATGTAATCTGAAAACGATAAAATGGTGTTGAAAAATTGATGTTTCTTATATATTATTACTGAATTTGGCACTGATTCATGGGCTAAAATCAGCTAAATGCTATTTCTGAAGAAAATTCAGTTGAAATTATAAAAGGAATTGCCTTCAATCCCAGCCGCAAACCAAAATAAAACACTTCAAATATTGAATGCGAATACTAGTATTCCAACTTTACCTGCAAGGTGTATGTGTAGGTAAATTAAAGTTTTATCTCGTGTCTTTTCATCTTTTCCATTTGGTATCGCCCACTAATTACGACTGCAAACGTCACCAAAATCTCCTGAAACAACCTGTAGTTATTTTTCCAGTCTGCTTCTCCAATGACGACGTCCTTTGCAATTCTGCTGACGCAAGTGCAACCTATGGACTGGAGCCGGAAATGCCTTGACCATCCGCAACAGAACCTCTTTTTGACCCCTCTTTCCTGGATTGAATACAGAGTTGAAAGGTCATCGCTTTTCTATTACGGGAAGTGCGTTTCTCTTCCTACAGATGTTTAGCATCACCGGAGTACTTCTCAGCGATAAATAATTTTTTGTCAGTTCTTCGCTCCCATAAAATGTCATTACGTTTGACGTCATATAACCTAGATCGAAATCAAACGTTTTTAGTATTCTAGCTCGTGAAATATTAAATTTCAAAAATGAATAAGGCAACGTTTAAACAAGTACATTATTAAATCTCCTCAAATAGTTAACTTTATCTTTGCCATTGTTGGATGAACATAGGCAGATGCCTTGTACAGCTTGCATGTTTGTACATGACATCTTTAAAGATTAGATAGCTGCTTAATGGCTTTCATATTCTACTCTTCATATAATCAAGAAATGAAAGAAGGATGAAAAGAAGCTAAATAAATATTAAAATAATTGTATGTATCCCAAAAGTGCATTTAGGATAAATTACATTTCACCTATCTACATTCTTGACGACAAAGTCTTGTATATTTCTAATAATGTACTAGTTACATAAAGTGAAGAGAATTTCATAGAATAAATGTAAAATACTAATATCTTGAATATATGACATTTTGATAAAAATTTTAAGAGCTTTTCTCAGAAACCAAGAAATAGTTGTCTCGTGTATAGATCAAGAAGCTCAACTTTTTCCTAAAAAAGCTTCCCTTCATATCGTTCAGGCATAATAGCAAGTTTGGTACTTATTTGACATCTCGCTTTGTGTTAGGTTGCACGTACTTGCACATTGGAACGTTTCCACATGTTTTTATTTTATTTTTACTTAGAGTATGTAATTACCTGAGGTCATGTCTAGTAAAATCTTTATATCGAATATTAGGGTAGAATACAATGTCGACTTCCTTTACCAACTATATAGGTAAAGGCAATATTTGCTTATGGGGCCCGTTAATACTTGGTTGAGTATCTGTTCATGTTCTCAGAGAATCCCGGAAACAATCTAGTTATTTCGCCCATATCCTACGCAGTTTAATGGAACATTTAACTGGGAATACACGAAGCGAGCATTAGCGAAATTAATTAAATAGCGAGGTGAACCTATATAGCTACTTTCTCTGTGGTATCCCTTCATAAACCCAAATGAGTTTAAATCACAGTGCGCCGGAAGCGGATGAGATAGAAGCAGAGATTCGGGTCGAAGTCCATTCCTATGGTCTGAAATAACCATAATGCGATATATGGGTTTGTTATGAAAATTCCAAGCCGCAAATGTCATATATCAAACACGAAAATGTGGAGATATGTATAATACTCTGCCTTGATGTATAGGTGAATAATTCGGATGATGGAGGTGTACAGCACTCGAAGAAACATACAGAAATACAACTAAGAATTAGAAACATCCTCAGAACTTTCCTTCTATAGGAGGCACAACATTCAGCATAATTTTCAATATGGTATCTTTTTATGTTTTATTTAATAAAATCTAAAATTCATCCTCATTATTAAATAACTAGAAAACGCGTATTATTAATATTTATAATAATATAAGTAACCCAAGGCGAGACAGCCTTAAAAGGCCAAGGCCTACCACCCCGACTGCCGGCCTCACGCCCACTTACGCACGGCAGATGTGGACGATCATCCAACCGATACGGGAAGGAGATGTAGTCAGCATCTCGGCATCCCCCAGCCGGAATGTTGGTTTCCGTGACCAGGGTCGCTTACCTAGCGTAAACTCCTCACTTTCCTCACGATGATGAGTAGGCACCGGTCCCATACCCGGGACCTAAAATCGCCATCACATGGGTGGGATCGAACCCGGTCCGCTTTCCGTGGCCAGGGACCACGGCATGCTGTCTTAGCCCGCTGCGTCACGACGCAGGATTATTAATATTTATACCACCATTATAATTAGAATAAACTATTCTAAATTTAAGTTTTTGTTTAATTTAACTCTGATTAAGACAAACTGAGCAAGACTACGTTTAAGGACCTACTGTCTTATGAAAAACTAACAGTCTCTATTTCTCACTAACTGATAATTCTGAATCATGTTCATATGTTTGAAAATATGCTACAATAGCAAAAACTGCTATCCATAGTTTTAAAAGAGGAATGAAACTAAATTAATCATCACTTATAAGTTAAGATTTCGTTATATATATATATATATATATATATATATATATATATATATATATAAACTTAAAAATGCCGGTAAGGTAAGTATACCAGAGACGAGGATTTCAGCACCTCGTCCCTGTACAACACAAAGAGGATGCTTCAGAGGGATGGAGTGAAGCGAAAGGGTGGCTGATTCATGAGTCCCGACTGAGTAGAGGGCAAGTTCCCTAACAGTTCCAGACTAAAATTCCACGTACAACCGTTACTCTCCCCTGACTAATGTGAGTATAGTATACCACAGGAAGATAAGTCTCCGGGGGATGAGACGCAGGGGGGTTGGAAAAGGTTCCTACACGCGCCGACGGTAGTTTATGACTCCCCCCCTCCATGTCAATTTAGTTACAGACCATTCAAAAACATTCTGACGGCTTCTACTTTTATGAATGAATTTTCTGGTTTTAGTGTACATGAATAGTCTGCATGGTTTTTTTTTTTAACGGTTCTGCTCTTTGTGTAGCATGCATTCTCTGTCACACACACACACACACACACACACACACACACACACACACACACACACATATTTGCTGCCCTTGTCCCACTGTGTTAAGGTGGCGCATTCCTTTCAGAGACTTAGTTTGCGCAGCTGGACAGTATATCCTCCTGGGAAACTCTAAAGCCGGATACCGTACTGTTGAGAGATGAAGGTTTTACAGACATTTTCTCTGCCATGCAGCGCCGAGAAAGCTATCGGCGCGGATCAATCCTTCAGAGAAACATGTGGATGAAAGTAAAATAAAGTGAAATGTAAAGAGAACAAATTCGGAGGAAGTAAGAACCTTTCCAGCATTCACAGTCTACGGAAGCCTATATGGACCAGAAACTTCGGCCACAAGAATTAAACCCACAATCTTCTGAATGTGGGCCACATACACCACTGCCTGAGCCATCCCGGTCGGTAATACTAGAAGTAAACCCTCAACTAATTTAAATGCATTTTTAAGCTTTTTATTGTATGCATCTTAAAGAACGAGTATGTGGAACTTAACTATGCTCTGTGTTGTAATTATGACAGAGCTAAGTTTTCCTCTACCATATCAAAATACTTACAATAAAACGCAAAAGTACAGAAAGTAAACAAGAAGTAATACAATATCACACCCTTATACCTTAATGAATACCTACATATCGAATGAAGCAGACATATCATCGTCGCTCTATTGTTTAGACATCCTTTGTTCGTTCCTTCTGCACAGTAATCCTTCCAGTTTCTATATCAAAGAAAACTATTGGTGGCGCTCAAAGGGTTATGTTACATAAAGTGACGTTCTCTACCCTATTATTCACTTTTTTATTTTTATATCTACTTCATATTACTCAACACAAATGTTTGCAGAAATAGTTCCATTAGCGTGTTGTAAAAGGTAAAAACAATTCGTCTTATGCTGGCTTTAACATTTCTTACGCTTACGAGACAAATAGGAGGTTAAGTAATTAAAACATTTAATATACAGTATTGGAAAACCAAACACATAACAGTGAATACATCGTCAATGGTTAATGAAACAAAACATTATTTGACAAACCACGTGGTTTAACCAGATGTACATTTTTGGTAACAAGTTTTTATCTATCCGTTTATCGTTTATTAGCAATAAAAATATACAAAATTCAGTTAGAAGGAACGGAATTTATTCGCCTCTGCATTGCAAAAAAAGAAAAAAAAATAGTTTTCATGCATATGTTTAAAAATCAGCACGGCATTTAAATTAAAATCGTTCTTTTTACATAAAAATGTTAAATAATGAAGAATTTAGGATTAGATATTTTTTGTTTCTTTTCTTACTTGTTTTTGGAGGGCGGAAATCTTTTGAGAAAATGCTGCATATAAATGCCAAATTTATTTATTTATTTATTTTGAAATTTACGTTCTCCAAACTTAAGTCATATCGGACAGTGAATGCAATTGGTGAAATGATGCTCAAATCGTCCGGGGTCCATGGAGCTTAGAGTTACCAGACATTCGTCTTTCAGGATAAGGGAAAACTCCAGAAAAAACCTTATCCATGTAACTCACCCTGATCGAGATTCGAACTCGGGACCTCTTGAACGTGAGGCAGACACGCTACCATCCACGCTACCTAGGCGGGCCAAAATTATTTAAATGGACACTAGCTGGTTTACCCACTTTTCAGGATAGGCTTTCTAAACTGCGACTGACATGCACCTCCCAGAATTCTTTATGAAATTATTGTGCAATAAACTGAAGGATTTTGGTGGTGAATCAAAATTTACTCGTTACAAAATTCGTATAGTTATGCCTAACAACGACGAAATCTCCCCTGATATTAATTTGTTTTGAACCATCTTCCCCTAAAGTAACTGTCTCATTCCTTCACAAACTAGAGCTATCATATTGTAAGCATATAGGTGTGGACAAAGAGAGAGACAAATGTACTTTCCTGGCGGGAACCGCTTCTGTAAACTAACGGATTTCCCTCAGACTTCAGAGTCTAATAGCGTTCCCTAACGTAGACGCTTCTTTCTTTGTTCCCTCCCATATGTTTTCAAAAAGATCGTTCTAGTTTGAGACAGATTATAAAGATCGACAGCTGTATTTTCAATAAGCGTCTGCAGTACCTGACTTTTGCGTATGGGAACCAAGAATCAGGTATATCAGGTATATCTTCCGTTGTGTAATCGAGTATTCCAGTAAAATATGTTTCAGCGTTTCCTTGGCTCGTAAACACACGATGTACGGGCTATCTTTGAATTAGCTCAATAGCTTTTAAATATTTTCTGAATTTTCTATATCTATTTATAAAACTAATAACTTGTCTACATACAGGCTTGTTAAGCCTCATTACTGGTTTAATTTTTCCTAACCCTCATTAGTAATTTGCGTATAGAATATTGTGACTTTGGGGGTTCGTAGAATTAAAAGTTGGAGTTGCAGATATTCTAAATGTTCTTTATTTCCGTAGAAATACACTCCGATCAATTCTCACGTAACAACTTTACGTCACATATACAACACAATCTACCAAGGTCGATGACAATAACAAACAGCGTTCTCATTACATCTGTTTACAACATCAGCTCAGCTGTTTACTGATTACGACTGACTCTTGGCGAGTCGTCGCTCCCTTAAATACCTCACTGATAATTTCTAGACTGTTCTAAAAGAGACCAGAAACCGAATAATCTCTAATGCCCGTTACCGCGACAACGAATTGCTTCCCAATTGTTTAGGGTTTCATTTAAAACCAAAGTTTATCTGAAACTAAATGTTTACGAATTATGGTCCTGTAAAGGAGAGACCTGCTGCTTTCTAGCTGGGAACTCTATATTTATTTTTATTTTTTTCAGTTCCGGTAATACCAATATATTTGGATACCCATTGAAGTTTTACGGAATTATGGGAGGAGAGAATATTCACGTAAAAAGGTGTGCACAAATGCAAAAACTCTGTTCCTTAACCTCCCACTCCCAACAGTCTCCTAATTCTGGAAATGCTCTATACACTAAAGCGACCTATGGCAATGGAAGGATCATCGATTGGATTGGTAGAGTAATTTTTTTAATAATTACAGTAGTTGAAAGTTGAAAAATTTGCAACTTTTCTTTGGTTCTATAGTTATTTGATAATATAACATTCACATGATCATTTCTTCCGCACTAGCCATGTGTAGGCTAAGGTTTGAATGAGTAGAGACAGACTGAAAAATTCAATGCCATAGCCGGGATTTGAACCACGGATCTCCTGCTCTCCGTGCGGTTATTTACCTGAATAACATAGTGGTTTAACTATGAAGTAAGTCGCCACAAAAGGTGCATGACTCATAGCATATGAGAACCCCTAGTGGTCTACCGGGAAACAGGAGTCAGTTGGAAAATTTAATGTCATGTCGGCACATTGGCCAAGGTAGCTCAGATGGTTAGAGCAACCGCATGGATAGCGGGAGATCCGTGGTTCAAATCCCGGCTATGGCATTGAATTTTTCAGTCTGGCTCTACTCATTCATAACATGCACAGTTTTCACATAATAAAGAATTACTTAACATATACAGCGACACAAAAGTTGGTGAAAATGAAAATTCTGCAATCTCAGGCCACCTCTGCAACATCTCAATTGTTGATATGACATATCAGTTCACTGTTTTCTGTTATTGATAATTTTCTCTATATATGACCTGTTAAGAATCTGATTATAGCTTAAATGCGCAATAAATAAAGCAAACGTTCCTAAATGAAGGTTAACATAAGCTTTTGGCATCCAGAAACTACAGCCCGCCTCGGTAACGTAGATGGTAGCGTGACTGCCTCACGTATAAGAGGTCCCGAGTTCGAATCTTGGTCAGGGTAAGTTACCTGGATAAGGTGTTTCCGGGGTTGTCCCTTATCCTTCAAGACGAATGTCGGGTAACTGTAAGCTCCATGGACCCTGGGCTCATTTGAGCACCATTTCACCCAATTCAGTCACCGTCCGATATGACTTAACGTTGGAGGACGTAAATTACATTAAAAAATCCAGATACTTCAGTTTACAAATTTATAGAATAAAGGTTAGTCAGTGATTTTGAGTACGTTTCTGGTATTTTGCTCCTGATATTTATGAAACATTATTATTACAATAAAAACTTTCAGCTTCTAAGTTAAAGCATTGTTCAAACATTGTTCAAGCACATTTCACTGGAAATCGCATTTTATTCAGCAAAGTTTTTTTTTTTCTTTTTTTCACGTAGGAGTGTAACTCTTTGTAGGAAATGTGTCTTAAATTATATTAAACACAAAGTATGCTTCTACAGAATCTTACAACTACATTATTTCTTTCCTTGGACCATGACATTGCATACACGAGAAGACTTGTTCCACGTTTGCCTTTTGGAAGGATTGCGAATTAATATTGCATCATCCTCAGAGGTCCATTTCTGACGCGCTTGTAAATTTTTGAAGTCTCCATTTTCTTGCAACGGCTTCGTGTTCTTCAGATTGCAAGCCTGGTCAAAGCATTTAACATTCTTCTGTTAAATATACATTTTCACCAACTAGAACTTTTATAGTTCGATTTAATGTTTCACCATTTGCGTATTTTACTCAAATAAATCCACAATTAAAATTCCTCCATGGAATGCCTCTACTTTTTGAGGTACTCTGCACTCGAAGCGATACATTCACCGTATGCTAAGGAACTTCTCGGGTAAAGTCAGAACTAAAAAATATGTAGGTCAAGAAATGAATACTGTTTATTTTCCGAACCTTTTTAAGACATCCGTCCATAGATGTAATTCAGATGAGGAAAACAGGGCATATCGGGAAAACCCGGATACATCCTAACAGGTACCTACATCCTCAGATGATGGCAAGTTCAACGTTTTCTCTGGGATTCAGAATGTTATACATCAACAATTAGTGAGCATAACATAGGTACCGATAAATGGACAGTTTCGGAGGAATGTATCCTTACCTCCCTTCCCTGCAGATATTTATTATATAGATATTGTCCTACCAGTAACAAAGAAATACAGTTAGCAATATGTGATACAGCATTACTTGAGTTTACTGTAACAATGTACGTCAACCTTCTCAAATCTTTCCTAGAGCTTGTGTGGCAACTGGGTTTGATCAAGTTGCCTTACCCAATGTTTAGGGGGAGCGGGGGTTCCCCGCCTTAAACTGTCTCACATAGTCTCCCTGTAACTCTACACACTTCTCACAGCGATGCTGCCATCTCTGTAACCCGTCCAAATTGTACTCGGCGTTTTTCAACATAGTCTCCTTGTAACTCTACACACTTCACCCAGCGATGCTCTCATCTCTGTTACCCGTCCAAATTGTACTCGGCGTTTTTCAACATAGTCTCCTTGTAACTCTACACACTTCTCCCAGCGATGCTCTCATCTCTGTTACCCGTCCAAATTGTACTCGGCGTTTTTCAACATAGTCTCCTTGTAACTCTACACACTTCTCCCAGCGATGCTCTCATCTCTGTTACCCGTCCAAATTGTACTCGGCGTTTTTCAACATAGTCTCCTTGTAACTCTACACACTTCTCCCAGCGATGCTCTCATCTCTGTTACCCGTCCAAATTGTACTCGGCGTTTTCAACATAGTCTCCTTGTAACTCTACACACTTCTCCCAGCGATGCTCTCATCTCTGTTACCCGTCCAAATTGTACTCGGCGTTTTTCAACATAGTCTCCTTGTAGCTCTACACACTTCTCACAGCGATGCTCTCATCTCTGTTACCCGTCCAAATTGTACTCGGCGTTTTTCAACATAGTCTCCTTGTAGCTCTACACACTTCTCCCAGCGATGCTCTCATCTCTGTTACCCGTCCAAATTGTACTCGGCGTTTTTCAACATAGTCTCCTTGTAGCTCTACACACTTCTCCCAGCGATGCTCTCATCTCTGTAACCCGTCCAAATAGTACTCGGCGTTTTTCAACAAAGTCTCCTTGTAGCTCTACACACTTCTCACAGCGATGCTCCGATCTTTAAAAAATTATAAAAAAAGAAAAGAAAATGCATAAACATAAAAAAATAAAAATAAAAAATAAAAAACTTAGGATACTCTGGTTCAATAGTCTTTCTTTCCTTAGAGATATTTAAAATGATTACTTAAGAAATGATTACTTAAGGCACTTATACAAAGAGTAAAGTAAAAAAAATACAGTAAAACAAAAAAGTAATGTTTTACACTTTTGAAGAAAACTAAAAAACAATTGAAATTACCTGCCTATTAAAACTCTTGTTAGATTAATACCAACAATATTGTAACAAATTGTTTATTGACTGAAATAAAACTGTCGCTAGAACACCTTCCTGCTATGCGAGGGGTCCCAGGTTCGATTCCCAGCTGGGAGATAAGTATTTTTCCTAGCCAACTATTCCCTGCCCTTTCTATAAACTGGAAGTGTGTATGTATGATCTAATGCAGTTTCTAAGTTAAAGGCTATTCGAGATACCAATGATGAAGGGTGGTACCCAGCAAAGTGGCTTTATGTGGAAGATCGGGGGTAAACTAGTGTTTCCCAAAGTTAGCCCAGTAAATACTAGGCTGGAAAATATGTAACAAGGACCATCCGCCAGTTCGGAACACCCAGAAAACAAATGTTCATCATGCTGCTCAATGCATAGAAAATAGGTGGTACAGGGAAGTGATTACGCAACAGAGGGCATTTCTCAGCAGCATTACCTAAGCGATGTAAGCAAGACTGCCTGTCTTACATACACCCAATTAATTCACATATACTACGAAAGAATATAAACCACCTCCTCGATGTGACGAGATTACCTCCCAAGAACTGAAACAGATATTTTAGTGCCCATAATCGACAAGTTAATTATTCTAAGTCACACACGACAAAACAGCTAAAATAATAACCTATTTTCTTTTTAATCTTTTAATCGACGGTGTTTCCTTCCTGAAGGTTGCAGGAAGATAATTGCCTTACCCCTTTCTCGTAACATGAAACCTTCAGTCTGCGATGTTAGCATTGTCAAGGACAAGGCTTTGGTGGTCTGTAAAGCCGGTGTTACAGCTTCTTATAGGTTTTGGCATATTTGTAAAGCTCTAACGCAATTTCAACAATTAAACGTCTTTAGAACCAACGGAGTACAAACTAGCGCAGAGAAAGAGGGGAGAAATTCAGCGAAAAGAGGAACTTTTTATATTATCATTATTATACATGCAACTGCAACGTGATATGTGGCGTAGTGTTTAGCAGTGTTTAGCTGCGGGTTTACAATTCTTTGGGTTAGAACAGTGAAGAGCTAGCGCATAAGCGTTAACAAATACGCTAATTCTAACAGGAGACTTTTACAGTAAGCAAAATAATGTCATAGCGAAATTTGTAGCTTTGTTTTGCCATGTAATAATTAAGAGAATAATAATTAAGGCAGGAAAAATTGTCTGAAGCGGTCAAAAGATCTAAATAGCCATAAAAGGAATCCAATTTTGTTTAGCAAAACTAAATCATCGTATGTACTTGGGTATTTGTAGTGTATAAGAGAGAGAATTATAATAAACCTATAAGAAAAGAAATTCTCTGAGATTTGCGCATAATAAAAATTCTGACAGTTTAGTTTGGTCTTTGGACGTTTCCGTTTCTATTATTACTGAAGAAATACAGGGGCAATGATAGAGAAAATAACTAACATTTTTCAGGTTATGATAAAATTAGAATGTAATTTAATATGCAACATTCGTTGTATAATTAAATACATGATTATTTTTATTTAGACAATGTTATGAAATGCGTACCATGTGCGTGATTTTATCATAACCTGTTTATAACGCTAGGTTGCAAAAAGGGCCTTTTTGTTCCATAAATCATTATTCATTGACAGCCGCAAGGAATTAACACAACTAAATTTAAAGTCAACTTTCCATATATAGAGTCACTAAAATATATGGTAACTCATTCGCGAGCTCTCTTCACTGAGCGTGGGAAGCTGGAGTCTTCGGAGAAACTATGCCGGCAGAGGCGCACAAAAATCCTTAGGCTGGCCCCGGAATCAGTCGGCACAGCACCTACCTACCGTGCGAGGGATCCAGGGTTCGATTCCCTTCTAGAGTTGGGGGTTTTTCTCCAACCAAGATGATTCCCCATCTTCCCTAGAATGAGAGTGAGAAAGTGTGCGTGATCTTCTGATAAAAAAAGCCTACGAGATAACGCCATCGCGATATGTTCCAAAGGAGAATGGCCGCTGATAGGACCATTGCAGTCCTATTAAAGCGGGATATAAATGGAACAAAACGAAATCCTTATCTCTCAAATAGGCAGCATATTCCTGGTATTTTTTTCCTTGGATAAACCAAATAGGACATGGAAAGATAGAGTCAGACTGAAAAATTCAATGCCATAGCCGGGATTTCAACCACGGATCTACTGGTTGCCGTCCAGCCGCTCTAACCCTTGAGCTACTATGGCCAACGTGCCGATATGACATTAAATTCTCCAACTGACTCGTGTTTCTCCCGGTAAATCACTTAGGAATTCTCATAAACACAACTATCTTAATGGCGACTTACTATGCTGTAAGTACTTTAAGGCCCGGGCTTTATAGTTCGGACCACTATTAGGTCAATTAATGGACATTAATTGTTCTTTCACACTGGCCGTTTCCATAATAAATATCCTGATGGGAGACATGCACCGTCTTTTCACCTCGCTTACTTCCGGAGAAAAACTTGAGCATATTTGTCGCCAGGAAAGCTTCAGGTCTTATTTCTCTCATCATCTCTGCAGCTCTGAGAAAAGCACGTTAAATTACAGCCTATGTAGTCCTTTAGGAACTATGAATAAAACAAAACAGTCGTTAAAAATGTAAACTTAGTGTTTGTTCTTGTTATTTCCGTTTGATATAATGGTAGCTATTTCTGAAGGTATTACTGTTATATAAAAGTTCGATCTTCAGTATTAGTGTAATTATGCTTACAAATATCAGGTATAATACCTAAGGAATGGTCGGTATAACGGTTTGGCAGGCGATTTGGAATTTCCTGAGTAAACTATGCATGCGATACCTTCCGTTTTAGTGAAATCACTGTGTGAATGGAGGTTGTACTAAAATCTGTGGTGCGATTGTTGTATTTTCTTCTAGTATAGTGGAATCACGAATTCGTATAATGTACACAGAACACGTTGGAGCCATAACAGAAATACTACATTTGATCACGTTGTGTGTTCATAATAAATAACTATTCAATTTTAAATCTTTAAATAATTAGTTTCTCTGGCTTCCTTCGTCTATATAACATCTGAAGTTAGATTTTACGAGAACTATAAATTATTTATTATCGGGCATCATATTGAAATTAACACTTTTCCTTCTTTTTTTGGCTTGTTTTTTGACGACACTGTGAATAGTCACATCCATGCCGCCAGTGTGCCGTAATTCCGGCACATAGTTCTTTTACACACCAACAATTCAACTTACATGGGCTTGAGAAAATAGTGTAAGCCTTCCTGAATCCAAAGAATGCTTAGACAGCATCCGCAAGTTATTTTTAATTGCTTTAATTTAGTTTGAATGTTACGCGAATGCTAGCTTATGATATGAATTCTCATTCCTTATTCTTGTTTTGTCGCTATTGAAATTTTCAGCATTTTTCAGCATTTAAGACGCTCCTCGAGTTGCATTTTCTGTTTTTTTTTTTTTTGTTTGTTTGTTTGTTTGTAATTTACTCCTCCAACGTTAAGTCATATCGGACGATGAATGGAATTGATGAAATGATGCTCGAATGAGTCCAGGGTCCTTAGAGCTTAGAGTTACCCGACATTTGTCTTTCAGGATAATGGAAAACCCCGGAAAAACCTTATCCAAGTAACTCACCCTAACCGAGATTCGAACTCGGGACCTCTTGAACGTGAGGCAGACACGCTACCATCTACGCTACCTTGAGTCGCAGTTTTGGTGTTAAGACTAATGAAACTTTCTACATATATTCATAGAGACACAGTGAATAGAAATTGCTCTGGGTTTTATTGTGAGATGCATTTAAGCATCCTTTCTTTACTTCAAAACACAAAAATGTCAAATTTTGGGCAAAAAAAGCCATATTCATATCTTTAAAAATTTCTGGAGCCTAAAGTTATTGAGACACAGAGAAACCTAGCGCAAATTAAAAAATGGATGTATTGGGAACCTGTTGTTAAAATATTAGCCCAAAATTTAAGTTATTTTGTCGCAAGGGACTTTTTAAGTGAAGTAACCAAAAATAAATAAATTTGACCCTATTTTCCAAACTATCAAAGTGAAATTGATAAAATGTGGGCTGTATAACAGTTGCACTAAGTTGTATCTATGGTATAAATCTTAAAAAAGTGACTGTTATTAGTCCAGGATTTCAAATTTTTAGTCATACGTATCGTTAAAAGCGATTTCTTTAATTTTAACAAATGCAGAGGTCGTTTGTAGGCAATCGATGCTTAACTGTCTTCATAGTTTAGTATTAAAGCGTTTAGAAATCAAATGTAAAATCCCAACTTTTTGACCATTTTAACGCCTTCACAAGACGCAGATCAACTACGGAAAATTTTTGAGATTTTCTATAGCGTCCCATTCAAAGTAACTGATGCATTAATTAATCGTGCTTAAATTTTACCAGAGAGTGAACTAATGAACATCAATTTTCCATTTTACCATGTATGAAGCGCAGCGACGAATGTGTATTCTTGTATAAATAGTATAATTAATTATGAAATTCATGCTACTCAGATTATTACATAATTATTTTTGAAATGACAGGTTGTTAGATAACATAAATGTTAACTTCAGGAACTTGTATTTATAGAATTATGCGGCAGACACCATCCATTAATAATTGAAACCTGTAAAAAAACAACATATATTTTCATATAAATATACTATGCAATACATTTTCTAAGTTGGAGGTACGTCAATTTGTATCTTGATGTGCTAAAATTAAAAAAAAAAAAGTGTTTAAAATGTCGCTTAACTAATTATTGTGGTCGATATTCAATTATTAAGATGTAACCAATGAATCTGCACTTGCTACACAGACTAAATTTTAAGCTAAAATGAGTTATGGACTCACCATGAGTTCGAAGGGAATTTGGGGATCCCAAGGGCGCTGTTGGGGGATGTCTCCCGCAAATTCGGGTATGTCTTCAACAATCCTCTTGCATATACAGCTGCTGGTAGTTTTCAAGGAGTGTGACTGTCAAAATGTTTCACTCAGAGCACACGATGGGATATTTGCATTCACTAGGTCACCGACAGATAACGTTCCGTTTTCCTTCGTTAACAGTTTGCGATTTTCACACGCGCTGGCAACACGCAAGGTGAGTTGTGCCAAAACCACTTCCAACACTAAAACTTGTTCATTAAGGTCACTATGAAGCTTGCTCCTGCCGCTATTTTTACAATGGAACACTACATAACCTGTGCTAGACCATGCGTGAAAAAAATGAAAGCTCACGACAACCTATATGGCCGTAAAACATGCCATTCAATCTTTACGCACTTGTCACACGGTTGTCAGAGCTTTTAACATCCAGCAAAAGGTACTACAATATTACTTTAAAAATGCTGTTTAAGCATTTATAACGTATGTTGTATTCTTTTGTATTTTTCCTGTCTTCTCCGCCAGTCAACAGCTTTGACTTGACTAGAAAGAAGTGTGTCACTTCGGTAATTATGCAAATATGTTAACCTTTATCGCTGCCTGCTTGTTGTTCGTTGTGCGAGAGAGAAAACGATTCCAAGTAATTTAACATTCCAAGAAAACACTTTTCCTCTTAGTCAAAATGTGTTATCAATCTAATGATAAAAAGCAAAAGTTTGCGTCAACTTTAGAAAACTTAACACAGCACACGTTTATTCGACTGTCACTTGTTCATTTAAACGTAACCAAAGAGGTTAGTGGTAATAAGTTAAAACATTTTCAGTTACCTGTCCTGAATGACTCACGAATTCAATGTAATTTAAACAATGGAAAAACAGCTGATTTCCTTTCACAAGCAAATGGCATTGAAATCACAACACATTTTCTTGCAGCACATGTGAGTTTTGACTTGTTGATAAATGACCACTGGTGATTCCAATCGTTGTAGAAATTTGTTGATAATTAAACGCGCACATGTAACATAAATGTTTACTAGGGCGCTCTGCAGCGCCGGTGTCAGTTTTTCGAGGCGTGGAAATGATGAATGCTGGAAGGAATTTGTGCGATCGTAAAGACACTAGACGAAAATACTACGGATCGTGTTGTTTTTTCTTGCAGCTGTCCGTCAGTCGGTCACGTAAGCCTGACACACTAACAACTTACTGAACCCACTGCTTTGCGCGGTTAACACGGGGGCGAGCGATTACTTCGGAAAACTTCGTGACCGCCAACCGAACTGACGATGTTAGAGCTATCTAGGGAACAAAGCATGAACTACATTACAAGCCTCAACTTGACTTCCGCGGCTCATTCAGAGTGCTTTCTCTAGAGATTTATGGTCTTGTGCCAAGGGAAATCTTTTGTGTAAGTGCTGCACACACACAATTTTTCTTCATACTTACTATAAAATTAGTAATGTGTTCTTTCTAATCTATATTCATACATTTTTTGAAGCATAAGAGATACATTTTGAAAGTGCCTATCGCTATGTAATGAATGGGTTTTTGAAGTTCCTGCTCTTTGCTAGACCGAATAAAAGAGCTTTTCAGTTATAAAACGTATGATTGAGAATTTAACCAATATAAAGGAATGTTTTTGAAGTATATGAAGCATATGAGAGATTATGTGCTTTAATGAGTTCTGCATTATTTGTAGTAAGATTTTCTCAACCTTTTGGGTTACGAAACTCAATAAGAATGATATGGACTCCAGTGCTATTTTCAGAGAATTGAAAAATGTACATTCCATCTTTTACGAAAGTATCCTATACTTAGGGTATTTTTGTTAAAATCGTTAAACCTCTTTTGAAGAAAAAAATTACAAAATTCTAAATAAAGAAAAAAAGATTTCCAAATAAAGGGCTGTCTCTGGAATGGAAGGTTTTTCTTAAAAATTTTCTTATACTATCCTTGGAAAATGCTGAACAGAAATGTCTAGTTAGGTATTTAATCTGCTTTTAATTTTTGAGGTTGATTTTCATATATTAAAGGAATATGTTTGTTAACGAAATAGAAAAATAAACAACATAAAAATAAATTCAAAAATAAATTCAGATTTCGATAATATTTCAATATTGAAGTGTTGGTTGATTGGTTGGTTACCAACACTCCCCAAATGGCAACCTTGGCCTTTGGGGTAACCTCGACCCACCACGTGATGACCGGACCTATTTCTCAGGTGGAGGCACCCAGATGGCGGTGTCCATTACCTCCAATTGATTGATAGTGAAAATGACGGTGAGGAGAGAGGACCTACAGCTTATACCGAGGACTCCGAAACACGTTGGGCATAGCGGACACTTCACATGTTAATATTGAAGTGTTGGGTGATATACATATAATCCTTCCTCCCCTTACCAGAAGTACTTATATATAGTAGATGAAAGTAAAAACAGCAATGTGTAGAGTAGCTCTGCTTCCGGGATAACTTCATCCTTTAATGATTTCAAAAATTGTTTAATTATGCTGCTTCAAATTTATGGGGCCATTTCTAAACACCACAATCCGTCAGGTCGGAAGAAATTCAAGAGAAAGGAAATCTTAAAAATTTAATACTTTACACAAATCGTTTAAAGCTGCTCTTGTTAAACAGCTGACCAGACAATAACTATGAACTTCTTTTTTTTTTTTTTACTTCTGAATAGATTATTTAAATTTAAGATTTAGTTTTCTAAGATTAATTTTTTAATATGCTGCGTCATAAAACGTTCTTGCATCAAAACTTTTACATCATGTTTAGTTTTGTGCTAAATTTTTAGTTATATCAACTATCAATTTCATTTTAAAATAGTGACTGAAAGTAACAAATAGGATAGTATAATGGATATATCTCAAAATCCAATCGTCTCCTTTCAAAAAACTTTAATAAATAATGTGAAAAAGTGAAATCAAATTTCAGAATGCCATGTATGGAAAATTAAATTGTTACTAAAGTAGTGGGTCTTCTAAATTGTTGGTTAATTTATGCAAAACTTCAGTTTAATTTTTAACAAGTGTGTGTCAGAACAAATATTTTTATGTAAATAAAGTATATTTTGAAGTGGAGACGTGAAATCATATTTTCGATTACCACTTCTATTTTAGTGATACAGAAAATCAGTTGAAACCTGAAATTATGTTATTCAGCTGTTAACCACTTTTACTACACAACTGAATAAGACTCTTGTATATCAGAGTTAATGATAACAGGCCAATAAATTAATTTACTAAGTAGTTGAAACTAAAAGTACGAGGGCTG